>JAWNGG020000202.1:110000-457230 GCA_036937485.2 Tetragonisca angustula
TTTTTTTCTTCGATATTTTTGCTTTGTCTCACGTCATTTTATATGTATAGGAAATTCAAGTTCTCGCGCCGCGTGTGTCTACGTCGTGTCTTATCTATCTTGTAAAATATCTGTGAATATTATGATTTAGTTTCTTCCTATTATAGGCTACTGGTATACAAAAAAAAAAAAAAAAATTTATGTTACTATTTACTTAAGAGAAAGAGATGTACAGATATCACCATTTTTGTTTTGTGTTTTACTGTAGTTATTGATAATTATATGGATATTAACGATAATAATAACTATGATTAAAAAACTTGAGCACGGCTCGACGCGTCATTTTTAAACATCCGTTGAAACCCGTGTGCGACATCTACATTTGCGAGACTTTTTTTTTATCGCTTGACCATTACAGGGGGAGCAACAAGGATACAAAGAACGTTTGCCCCTATAAATCCTGTCGTTTTAGATTTAGTTAGTTTTAGAAGTTGGACTTTGTCGTCGTTCGAGAGATTCGAATGGTTGAAAAAGAATACAATTCGTAATTTATCTGCATCTTGCATGACACGCTGTTATTACCATTTGAAACTAAATTTTCCTATAAAATTGCCATTTCCTTACGAGCTGCAGTTGTATCGACGAAAATCAAGCATAAATTCTATACTGTAGTAATTCTTTGTCCATAATACAATTACGTTGTCGATTAATGCGTTGCCACTGCATAAACAATCGTTCAACAACGATTGAATTTTCTGCTGATCTCGTTCACCTTTTCAAACGATAATAATAATTTCTTAAATTTCGCTTAAAGTTACATTTATTCTCGAGAAACTATAAAGCAACTTTCATTTCGCAGTTTGGCAAATAAGACGGTTTTTAAACTCGTCGAACGGAGGAAAATCACACATTTCGCAATTTTTTCAGTGAAGTTCAAGAACGATGTGGGCCAAGAAATTGAATCTCGCGCCCTTTGTGTCTGTCTTTGTCTACAATCTCAAGTGCTGCCATCTATCGGGGTTTTTCTTTTTGTCCTTTTAGTTCCAGGCAGAATTGAAAAACGCTTAGATGGCAGCACCGTTCGTAGACATGTAGCGACCTTTACTTTGAAGAATTTAGATCAACGACATCTATGTTTATTTATAAATCGTTCCGTGTCGAGACGTGTATTTAATATAAACAATAGAATATTTAAAAATTTTTTATTGTCACCATGGAAATATTTACAGAAACTTATTTATATTGCAATCATTAATTATTCATTCGTTATTTAACTTTCATGATTTAATCTTCGTTAATTGATATTTATCATTAGTAATTATATATTTTCTTACATTGATAGTATTTTTATATAAACTACTAAAATTAATTACAGAGTTATTATTTATTTGTAGTATTGTGATATTAATTTATTTATCATCATAGTTACTGCAGACATGTAGCGACCGTTACCTCTTCAAAATTTACATCAACGCCATCTACACAATCGTTCCGTCGAAAAGTACGTTTCCTGCAAACCGATATCGCCAACTATATATAAACTCCCAACACAAGAGTATTTGTAAATTGTTATTTTATTTTTATTATTACTTATGGAGATGTTATTACCATGTTTACTTATTTATAGAAATGTATATATAGACCCCGTTTTATAATTTGTCATTCATTCCTTAATTAACATTCGGAGAAAACAGTTATCTATTTGTGCTATAACTTTATCTAACATATTATTGTTATTTAAATATCATTTATTATAATTTATAATAAGTTACTAAAGTTACGTAGCTCTTCTTATTTATATTTATAGTATTATGATATAAATTTAATTGTCATCATAATCACTACAGACAAGGACGGCAATTTTGATTTCATCGTTTCGCCGCATCGTGGTGCTAGTGGTCCAGTGTTGTAGAAGTTCTTGTGCTTGTGCAAAGATTCATACTTTCAAATCCGTATTTTCTTGAGGCATCGCAGTCATATTTTCTGAATAACTAATCAATGTTTCCTAGTTTGAATTTTTAAATTACACCAAGAGAATGATTACAATTACTAACTACAAAAATATATGTACAAAGTGTGTGTACAAACAAGGATCGAAAATATCGTTACTCAGATCACGAAAAAGTCTTAATTGTTTACTACATGGCGGGTAGCTGTGAAGAAGATCTTTTTTCTTAAACGATCATGCCGAGAGAAGAGGTTTCCAATCATTTTCGAGTTTTCCTTGATGAGAACTTTCATTGAAAACTTTCATCTCTGCGGAAGTAGAGGTCACCACCAGTGTCCATAAGGTGATCAAATTTTCGCTTATAAAATGAATTAATTGAGAGGATCGATTTAGATCGATTTTGGAATTGCATCTTCCAGGTTTTTATATCTGTATCTTTCTTTTCTATATTTTATTTGACAAAAGCACAGATGGGGTATATGAATCTCATATACCTCGTTTCTGACAAGAGAAACGAACGAATAAAAATTTGAAATTTCTATTCCAACAGAACGGTGTACTCTGCCGATCAGAAGGGCACGACTGTGTCAACAGCACAGACAAGTTGTTACAATTTTAATTGTAGTTCGTAGGCACAGATGGTACGAATGCAGTGGAATATGGAGAAACGTAGCGATGAAATTTTAAAAATTAAAAAAGGAAACGAACGAGTTTCTCGATGGAAGAATACACGTTTAAAATGCATGGAATGAAATTGCGAGAACGGCGTGAAATATGTCGTTCGAGTTTTTTTATAAAGGTAACCCAGTTTTCCATCATTTCTATTTTCTCGTTTCCCTCTGTTTTCCGATCGCTTCACGTATCAACATAAAATTAATTGCCTCAGTCGTTTCGAGAACGTTTATGTAGTCATGTAACTTGTATTATAATTTTTAATTGTTAGATATTGAATAGATATTGCAAAATGCTATTGAATCACATCGAGATAATGCCAGTGCTCTACATTCTACCGTAATACTATTTCATATTATCGTATGAATAGCATAGATAAATAGAAACACAGCTGGTTGTGTTACGGTCCACTCGCTCATCAGGATTAGCGGTTACTGCCGCAGTATTTACTCCGCGATGTCAAAAAAGGAAAGAAAAATAAGGCGAATATAACAGATAACGATCGGTATGCACGATGCGATGTATATACGGTGCTTCGTTCATTCCTGGCATAAACAAAGCGAGCAATAATTGGAAATAGAGTTTCAGGACAGAATCTCAAGATTATTGTAAATAAACTGAGAAAGCCCCGTGCATCGTCGACCTCTATACCATCAATTCTCTTTATATATAAGAGTAATTTAAACGAAACGAGCTACAAAACCGTGGCGGAGCAGTTGTGCTCTTCAATTCGATAATTGAAAAAACTACAACGAATGAGGAAGATTCGTTGGACAATAAACCAGACGAAACTTTCTTTATCGATCGATTTCTTTTTCATTGCTGCACAACTCTCATTCGCCTGTTGCTAATAGCGTATAAACGTTCGTTATTTGCGTCGTTGGTGAAAATTACTCCTAGATGGAATTCGTAGATCGTGAGCAAAAAGGCAAGGGTTGGTAAATGATTTCGACTGAAGTAGGAAACGATCGTCGTTCAAGGACATTCTCTCAGCGTATCCTTTTGTGGAAGGGATCGTTGCACGTCCCTGTATACATAACGTACGATAATGTTGGTCAACGAACCCTGCTGACGATAGCGACGGATCAATTGAAATGCACCCCTCGCGCCCTGTGTGTGCCTCGCGTTCCGCGTTATCGTTTCGTAGGGGAGATGCCGCATTCCGGCTAGCCGAAACGTCGGAAAGAAACTGTTTAACCACTTGCGCTGGCAACTGATTGCGGACCGTAACGAGTGACCAAACTGTACACAATAATTCGTTGTTTTCTGTTTGAACTCGTCGGTATGACGTCACTGAATGAAAATTATTGAAAAGTAATCAATTTATTATTCGTTTTGCCTGGGTTATACTCAAATATACTTAAAACTGAGGAAATATTGTAATTTTGGTTTGGGTTAGAAAATATTACAATTTTGGGACAAAAGAGGTTAACCACTTTCGCTGGCAACTGATTGCGGACCATAACGAGCGACCAATACACAATAATTCGTCGCTTTCTTTTTGAACTCGTCGGTGTGTCACTGGATAGAAATTATTGATAAGTAATAAATTTATTATTTGTTTTGCCTGGGTTATGCTTAAACTATACTTAAAATTGAGGAAATATTACAATTTTGGGACAAAAGAGGTTAACGACTTTCGCTGGCAACTGATTGCGGACCATAACGAGCGACCAATACACAATAATTCGTCGCTTTCTTTTTGAACTCGTCGGTGTGTCACTGGATAGAAATTATTGATAAGTAATAAATTTATTATTTGTTTTGCCCGAGTTATGCTTAAAATATATTTAAAATTGAGGGAATATCACAATTTTGGGACAAAAGAGGTTAACCACTTTCGCTGGCAACTGATTGCGAACCATAACGAGTAACCAATACACAATAATTCGTCGCTTTCGTTTTGAACTCGTCGATATGATATTACTGGATAGAAATTATTGAGAAGTAATCAATTTATTATTAATTTTGCTTGGATTATACCTAAATATACTTAAAACTGAGAAAATGTTGCGATTTTGGGATAAAAAATTCTGCTTGGCACGTGATTTTAGCGCAAGAGGTTAGAAGAAACGTTCGAAAATTTCGTGTGTAGAGCAGAATCGTGTACGAATTCGTATCGTTGGAACGGCAAGGAAGGAAGAAAAAAATGAAAGGGCGCGAAAGATTCAGAGCCGACGGAAATCTGGAAAGGTAAACCGAGATAAATGACGTTAGAACGAGGTGAAAGGCCAGAGGATGGCGAGGGTGTTGCGGAAAGGAATAATTAGAACGGGAAAATATAGGAAAGGACGGACACTGGGCAGGGAAGGAAGGGTCGCACCTATTCCCCCGAGCGCGGGTAGTACCGTGCCTCGCTCGGTTTGTCCCGATTCCTTGGGGGGTGCGCGCACGTGCGTATACCGGGCACGCGTACGCGCAAGCGCACCCCGTACGCTCGCCAATCGTACCTGATAACGGCGGCAACAACCACGCAACACTCTCAGTTATGCCTAGTGCGGCACGGCGTCGCGACGTGGGCACACGATCCTTCGATCGACCGACTGGACGATTTGCTCGTTCGTGTTTCACCGGCGGACCACGGTGAAGAAACCGGAGGGACGTGCGTTTGTTCATCCGTTCGCGCCGAATTTTTCGTTTCGTTTCGATCGGCAATGAGACAACGCGGCGGCTCGTTCGACTCGAGGCGACGACATCGATCGCGCGAGTACCGTGTCGAGCAGCGTCGAGCGGTCAGTCGTTGCTAAACGAAACGTCCTAAGCGTACAGCTGTTTGTAGTTGGCCCGTTCTTTTCGGCTTATTAGAACACAACTGTATCAGTCGACAGTCGTTTAGGATAGCCGAGAACTGTGAAACGGCCAACATGCGCGTAGTTTTAGTTCGTCGAGGGGATCTTCGAGTTCGAGTTCTCCTCTGACGCGACCACAGAAAAAAAAAAATAAAATAAAATAAAACTTTTGTTAACGCGAGTCGAACGGAAACGGAATAATCTAGTCCGTGTCCAAATTGGAATACTTCGCGCCGATCGAAGAAGAATGTAGATAACACCTTAGGTCGCCGATTCTTTCGATCCGATCAGTTCGGGGGAAAATATCGTGAATATCGCGAGTGGAGACGAAAATGTGGCTGCTTCCGTTGTTGTTGGCGCCGATGTTGGGCACGCTCGCCTCCGGTAAGTGAACCTTAACTCTTCGCGAGATGTCTCGCTGGTGAATTTTCAACCAGGAATCGGGGGGGAAAAACACAAGGCAAAAGACCGTGTTGCTCCAGTTTCAATTTCAGATCGTGCAAAGTCACGCTGCTAGATCCATCGCGAATCGGCATTGTATGCTAAAAGAACTCGCCACGGCGTGCGAGCGATCGGCGAATTAGCATCAGCGGCTGGCCGAGTTCGGCCGAGTTACGATCGCGTAAGAGGTGGCAAACGAATGGAGGAAACGTGTTTCGAAACGCCGCGCCGCATCGCCACGCGAACCTCTCGACCGATGACATTCGCACTTGACCGTAATCGGGGGACGTGGTCGCGTGCAACCTCCCCGCGTCTCGCGTGCTTCCGATGTAGTCCAAAGATCGATACCAACCCTTCGTTCCGCTCTGTCCTACGTATCTACGTACCTACTCGATTACGTTTCTTTCTCTGCTCGCCTCGCTGTTCCCTTTAGTTGTTTTCACCGTTTCGATCGGCACCCGGTCCCCCCCCGATTAATTACGCGCGCTCGCGTCGCTCGCGCATCACGTGCCTATGCACAAGACATGCGAAGCCGCGGTAATCTAACGGCGGGGGGACACGCGAGAAAATCGAACGCTCGATCGATCGACCGCCATTTCGCCGTTCCAAGAACCAACCGGCGGAAAAATCGAAAAATCGACGACGTTCGGGAAATTCGTCAAGTACCAGCGTATTCCTGGAGATCGTTTCACGGAGCTGGTTGCTGGGGCTACCATTAACACTGGGGCTACTGTCGAAAAATGTTCAACAACGAACAGAATTTTTTCATGAACGGGAGACGTCAGCTTCTTAGTAGTAACTGGCTCGCGGACCATGACGAGTGACCAAGCCGTACACGATAATTCCTTTCGAATCACTGAGAAGCAATAAATTTAAATAACATTGTAAGTATTTAAATAATTGCAAACATTGCAATTACATAAATATTCTCGACGTGCGTGGCACATCACTCCAGCGCAGAAAGTCAAAGTGGAAAGAAAATAGAAAAACTGGAAATTACGATGGAATACACTGGAAGAACGTTTACTTATGTATTTTATAAAGAATTATCCAACTTTCTAAAAGTGCACTGGGTATTCGCGTTAATTTTGCTCAGCGGCTCTTTCGGAAATGAGGAACGAATGAGGAAGAAAATGGCAGAGGACAAAGTTGTACAAGGTTTAACTATGACCAACCAACACAGCAGTGTATACCAAATTTTTTTCATGTTTGCAATGTCTTTCACGAAATTAAGGCTTTAATTTTTAGAAATTTTTGGAAATTTAAAGAATGCTACTTTTTTCTTTTTTTGTTTGATATATGAAAGCAAAATGGTGAATGACGTCCTTTAGAATTATCAAAGGTCAGGAATGAGAGAAATAGTTAAGAAATATAATAGAATATACTAGAATATCTAACATCTACCATTGCCAACACAGTAGTGTATTTTTTATTTTTCACGAAATTAAGGTCATTAATTTTAATTTTTTGTATAGAACGCTATTTTTTCTTTGTTTGTCATATGAAAGGTCATATCAAGACTGAGAGGTTCAATCGTGTGACAAATGATGTCCTTTAGAGTTGTGAAAAGTCAGGAATGAGAGAAATAGTTAAAATATATAAGAAACCTAACAAAAATTATGAGCTAGTCATTTGTGTTAACAGTAGAACTGTTTTGTCCAAAATGGACAAAATGACCATTTGAATGTTTTTATTACACATTTCATAGATATAAAACAGTGTGTTTTTAAAGATTTAAGAGACTTTTTATAAAATATACAATTACAGATTTAAGCGACTCTTTATATAAAATGTACAATTACAGATTTAAATGACTCTTTATAAAATATACAATTACAGATTTAAGCGACTCTTTATATAAAATGTACAATTACAGATTTAAGCGACTCTTTATATAAAATGTACAATTACAGATTTAAATGACTCTTTATAAAATATACAATTACATATTTAAGCGACTCTTTATATAAAATGTATAATTACAGATTTAAATGACTCTTTATAAAATATACAATTACAGATTTAAGTGACTCTTTATATAAAATGTACAATTACAGATTTAAATGACTCTTTATAAAATATACAATTACAGATTTAAGTGACTCTTTATATAAAATGTACAATTACAGATTTAAATGACTCTTTATAAAATATACAATTACAGATTTAAGTGACTCTTTATAAAATATACAATTACATATTTAAGCAACTCTTTATATAAAATGTACAATTACAGATTTAAATGACTCTTTGTAAAATATACAATTACAGATTTAAGTGACTCTTTATATAAAATGTACAATTACAGATTTAAATGACTCTTTATAAAATATACAATTACAGATTTAAATGACTCTTTATAAAATATACAAATAAAATTGCTCGCCTACCACAAAGATTTTCCGTTTCTTTTACTTTAACGCCTCTGATGGAAATTTTCTGCTTTTGTGTTAATCCCGAGGCTGGTGAACGCGGCGGATTAACCTTCGAGCAATGCAACCCGCATGCAAGCGCCGATCGCTCGCTCACTCACTTTTGTTTTATTCGTCGATGATGCTACGCGTAGTCCACCATAAAACGATCGTTTTCGAAACTAGAGAATCTCTTCTGCCTTTCGACTGTTTCGTTGTAGCATTGTGCAAAGTGTAAAGCACAGCAATGGCGGCGAAGTCGAAATCAACGAACCTCGAGTATCGCGTGCAGCTACAAAATCGTTAATCAACACCAGCCTTAAAAGCAAAGCTCTCGTTCCCCGTCGCCCTCTGTAACTACCGATTCGTAGTCGGAAGGACTACGAGGGAGGGAAGCGAAAGGGCGAAGGCAGGCCTCGAGTTGCAGCTGACGATTCGTTTTGAATCTTTCTCGAAAGACGATCGACGATATCTCGAGTGCCACCAGAGAAGCTTCGTCGATCGAAATCTTATTAAAATGAAGTCAACACATTCTGTGCCACGTGGGGCATGTGTATGTGTTTATGTCCCGCCATTTGGAATTTTCATTGTGAAACGAAGGATTTCTGGAAAATTTGTTATAAAGTCATCTGTAAGTAATTGACACCGTAGTAACACGTATACCGCGGTGTGACGATCATTTTTTAGATCTGTTAAGTTCTAACTCAATTCGGTAAGAAGATGCTATCAAATTTGTTATCAAACTAACGTTAAAGTATTACTTACTAATATTTAGTATTATTTTACAGCATTATATATAATTTATGTAACAAGGATTCTAAGTATGGTATTATACAATTTATACAATAAATTATTATCCTTCGATATTATTTATTATTGTTCAGTGCATGAACAATGATACTCAAAATACTTGGAACAAAAATACTTTCATTTTAAATTAATTTTGACATCATTAAAAAGTTGTTTGTTTGCTAAAGTAACGAAGTAACTTAAAGTAACCTTAAAATTAAATTTATTACTTTGTTTTGTAATGCTTGTCTTAAATTCTAAACACTTTTTCATAATTACAATTCTCGTTATATAGTATAATGCTATTTTATGTATTATATACTGTTTTAAGTATTATAATACTATTTTATACTAATATAATAATATTTTTATTAATATAATACTATTTTAACTATAATACTATGCTAATATAATACTATCTTACAATATTATACTAATATAATACTATTTTAATTATAATACTATATAATACTATTTTATGATATTATACTAATATAATACTATTTTTAGTGTTATAATACTACTTATACTAATGTGATACTATTTTTAGTGTTATAATACTACTTATACTAATGTGATACTATATTTAGTGTTATAATACTACTTATACTAATGTGATACTATTTTTAGTGTTGTAATACTACTTATACTAATGTGATACTATTTTTAGTATTATAATACTATTTTAACTATAATACTATACCAATATACTATTTTTAGTATTATAATACTATTTAATGTATTTCACAATAATATCATAAAAATTGTCCAGAAGCAAAATTATCAATCGTAACAGCGATAGATCTGAACGGAAAGTGACCGAACAAAAAGTGTTAATAAAATAAAATCTTGGAAATCTTGGTAAAAGAATTCTCGTCCATCGCGTTCGGCGAATTTCGCTTTTCTACCGATTATCAAAATTAATCTATCGTCCTCGCAAAGATGCAATCTGCAGCGTGTGTCCTCTCGCCGAACAGAAGGATTAACGAAGCACAATTCCACGTAAACGAGATTCCTTGAAACGCCGGCAATCTCGTTCGAACTTTCACACTGACCAAAGAGAGAGAATCTCCTCAGCAGTTGCTCGAGCAAATAGAGCACGATAGACCGATTCGAAAGTGTCAGCCCGTCGCTGCGTCGGTTTTTCCGTTCTCCGCGATACCTGCAAAGGATTACTTCGCGCGACTCGTTCATTTAATGTAATTTAATCAAAGTGTCGCCGTACATGAAGTAATGTAGGTGAGCCCTGGTATTTG
Organism: Tetragonisca angustula; assembly: GCA_036937485.2. NCBI lineage: Eukaryota > Metazoa > Arthropoda > Insecta > Hymenoptera > Apidae > Tetragonisca > Tetragonisca angustula. The sequence goes on from JAWNGG020000202.1 coordinate 120,286, forward strand.
GATGCCCCTGGGGGCTAGTAATTGTGCCGCACCCTATAACCCAAATAGCGAGCGACGAGAAAAGTTGCAATATACCACTTCTGTTTCCTCGAAAATCGGGGCTGCTGCGACGACAGATCGCAGGTACGAATGGCCACGAGTTACATGAACAATCGTCGAGAAGATGAAATTACGATCTAGGAGTGTTGGTTCTTCCCTTGGTGTTGGTTGGTTGGTTTTGTTGTTTTCATTCGTGGCGAGCGTTCCACTGGACGATTAACACGAACGTGTATATACCCACGTGTATATGTATATGTATCACTCTAATTTGAAAGTCTAAACGGGAGGAGCAACGTCGCCAACAGACGATCGTGCAGACGATTGGTTCCTTTCGTACGGTCCACCGTAACGTATGCTAATATCGTAACGTTTTCCATCTTTGTAACGTCCACGATCCCAGTCGAGTGTGTATATATATATATATATATATAGGTTCGGAGTTTTCTTTTTTCCAAGGAGGTTCACGTTTCATCGCGAAGAAACGATCGACGATTCCGACGCGGCCGTTCTCTCCCGTTGGCCGGACGAATGATCGAGGAACGCTACTGCCAACTCGAGATAACTCGAGATTGTATCTTACTCGCGAATATGGCGTAAATGTCGCCCGTCAATCGTATTAATCGCCCAACTGATCTATTAACGAATTAATTTCATTACGAGCGATATATACGGCATTTATTGACATAATTACACGTTAAAAATACGTAATATTGTGGCTTACCGAGACGAGCGTTCTCTATTTTTTTTTTTTTTTTTTGTTCGACAGTGGAATGTTTATGGGATAAGAAATTATTATAATAAAAAATAATATATAATTATAATAATATAATTGTAATAAGAAAATAATAAAAAATCTTTCTAAAAAGAGGATTAAGCCGAGGATTAAAGAACAGAATTTTCACTGGAGACATTAATGTGAGAAAAAAATAGAAAAAACTGTGAAGTACAATGAAATAAATAAGCTTTTATTTATATATTCTATGAAAACTCATTTAAATTTCTAAAACTATACTGTTTTGTATTTATAGTATATCTAACAAAAATTGTCATTTTGACTGCCATTTCGGGGGTCCTATTTTGTTAAATATCTCGGAAATTATTGAGAACACCGTTTTTGTGTAAATTGATGAAACTAGTATTTTTTAATTTCTTGGTTTATTTTGCAAATTTGCAAAAGAACAACACATTGAAAAAACCGTATTTTCCATAATTTCTTGTTTTTTTCACTATTAAGTAAATCTGAACACATTCTCTTGAATATTTGTTTATGAAAGCTGTTTATATTCAAATTGCGGACAAATTGGAATGTTGAGTTTTGCAATCGAACTAGTAACAGGTAGATGCCCGCATCGACGTTACATCGCGTCCGGAGAGCGATTCAGAAATACGCGATCGGTCGTTGGAAAGAAAAAAAAGGTGGGAGGAAAGACACGATCGATGAACAACGTAAAGAGGTGAAGAAAAAAAAAAAATTAGCCACCGTAGGTTGGTTGTATCGTTTCCACGTTGCATCCGCAGCATTATACCGAGCAAACAGAATCGAGATGGTAGTACATAGGCGTGAAACGACATACGATCGTACGGCGTCAACGCTTGTCGCTTCGCAGCTCGGCGTGTATCATCGGCAGAACCGCGATCGAATCGTCTACTCTGCATCGTTCGAGTTAACGTACCAGCACTTTGTGTATACCTGTTTCTAATGAAATGAAGTTACCTTTTACGAAAATAGTACAGCTAATTGCCAACTTAACCTCTTGCACTGGAATGACGTGCCACTCATTTCGAGAATTTTTTGTCCCGAAATTATAATATTTTCTCAGTTTTAAGTATATTTAAGTATAAACTAGGCAAAACAAATAATAAATTTATTACTTATCAATAATTTCTATCCAGTGATATCATACCGACGAGTTCAAAAAGAAAGCGACGAATTGTATACGGTTTGGTCACTCGTTATGGTCCGCAATCAGTACAAGTACTTAACCTCTTGCGCTGAAATGACGTGCCACACACGTCGAGAATTGTTCGTCCAAGAGTTGCTATATCTTCTCAGTTTTAAGTGTATTTAAATATAAACTAGACAAAAGAAATAATAAATTTATTACTTATCAATAATTTCCATCCAGTGATATGATACCGACGAGTTCAGAAAGAAAGCGACGAATTATTGTATACGGTTTGGTCACTCGTTATGGTCCGCAATCAGTTGTCAGTACTTAACCTCTTTGCGTTGGAATAACGTGCCACGCACGTTGAGAATTTTTTGTTACAAAATTGCAACATTTTCTCAGTTTCAAGTATATTTAAGTATGACCCAGGCAAAACAAGTAATAAATTTATTACTTCTGAATAATTTCTATCCAGTATTATGATATCGATGAGTTCAAAAACAAAGCGACGATTACTAACCTATTGTATACGGTTTGGTCACTCGTTATGGTCCGCAATCAGTTGCCAGCGCAAGAGGTTAATACAGAAAATCGCGCGCAGAATAATTTTTTTAGATAAGAAACGAAATTAGATAAATTTAGAAGAAGAGAGTAACTTTTTCAGATGAGGAAAGAAAGACAGCTAATTGTCAGTTTAACATAGCGCAGAATATAATTTATTTTAGATAAGAAGGGAAATTATATATTTTCATCTTTTTATATACGAGAGTCAAATGAACGAAAGAAGAGCGACAATAAACGCTGAATTTGAAATCAAATTTTCAAGCCGATCAGTTAGTACGTTTAGTGTTGATAGGAATATAACACTACCGACGTACTGTACATACATAATTCGTTTCATCGTCGGAACTACTCGTTTTGACGCATTACTGGTACGAACGACTCGTTCGTCGTAATAAATTACTGTTGTTACGTAAATCGTGCAATGGCGAGGCCACGGTTGGGAAAAACGCGATGATCGAACCGGTTGACCGGCACGCCTAGATATGCAACGCGATAAAAGGAAAAAGAATCGTTTGTTCGTATGATACTGTCCATGGTAACGATCTGTTACATCCTCGTATTCACGTAAAATACGAACGAGTAGGAGAATACTGTACCCCGCAAAGACAAGTTAAAACGATAGGTGAATTTCAGGTTTGTCGCAGCGGATTTTAGACACGAAACTGAAGCGAGACTGAACTCTATGTTTTTTTTATCACTTGCGAATACGTAGGTCGCGTTTATCTTTAACAGAGATGAGGAACCGTAAGCCAGTGAATTAAAGAAACGATAGATACGTACACTCCCGCTCGGACAAGTAGGACAAGCACTATGTTTGTGTTAAAAATAGTACAGTAAACATGAATTATAAATTGTATACAATATTGCAATATTTCCGATGAATTATAGAATAAACTGTACAATGTATTATAATATAAGTTGCATGCTTTATGCAATATATAATATAAATTGTTAATATAAATTTGCAGTAAATACAATACATACAATATAGTTAAGCACGATAAATATAAAACGTACTTTAAAGAATAAATACTCTGTTGATGTATTAATATATTATAATACATATATATTCAATTAAAAAATTAAATTAAACACAAAATACATTTAAATTAAAATTAAGTGCGATACAATTAGATACAATATAAGACGTACTTTGTGCAATAAAGTCTCTGTTAATGTATCAATATATTGTATTATCATATTATACAATGCATTAAAAGATTAAATTAAACACAAGGTACGTTTAAATTAAAATTAATTGGATACAAAATACATTTAAATTAAAACAATTGAGTACAATAAATATAAAACGTACTTTGTTCAATAAAGTCTCCGTTAGTGTATCAGTATCATCATATCATACAGTACATTAAAAAAATCAAATTAAATACAAAGTACGTTTAAATTAAAATTTAGTGCAACACGTACAATACCATTAGATACAATGAATATAAATGCCTTGTGCCTTGTGTAATAAAGTCTCTGCTAATATATTAATATATCGTATTATTACATTATATACCGTAAAATACGTATATACAGGATACGTATATACCGACTATTAAAAATTAAAGACTTTTCAACAGGAGTGTACGTACACGCAGGACGACTCAGGGCAGTAACGACGCACGCCTTATCGTGTAATTCTCGACGTGGTGATTTCGCTCGAACGATCTCGCTAAGAAACGCGACTGAGAAATTCCCTTTTTCTTTTTGAAAAGGATTTAACGAGAAGACAGGCACGATCGTTAAGTTTATGGCGACTGCCTTCACCTTGACGCTCCATCCCTTTTTTCTCCTTCGAGGTTCGCCTCGATCTCTCGCTTTCGGGAAAAGCCGATAAATATCGGCGGAGATGTTAGGGAGGTCGTAAGTCGGTTGTCACGGCGTTTTAAAAGTCGCTCACCTTTTCCCCGAGCCCCTGAGCTGTCGAAATCACCTAAATATAGTTAAGCTATTTCCGAAATCGGTATAGCATGGTGGAAACGAATGGGGCCGTCGGCGATGGAGAAAGAGAGAAACGAAACGAAATGGAAGCCGAAGGATCGAAGCGGAACGGATCCGAAAAGGGAAACAGAAAAGGGAGGGGCGGGAGGAAAGAAGCTGTTAACACTGAACGTACCAAAATGGCTGTGTCAAATGACCGGTTTGAAAAACCTGATTTGAAATTCTGCGCTCGTTGTCACTTGCTTCGTTCATCTGCTGACTCTCACAATAAAAGGCAAATGAAAATATACTAGTTTCTCTTCTTAGCGAGAAAAGTTATATTCTGCGCACGGTTAAATTAACTGTCTCTCTTTCCTTATCTGAAAAATAGTTATTCTCTTTCTATCTAAGTTTATCCGATTCTTATCTAAAAATTATTCCGTGCATTGTTCCCGATATTAAATTGACAATTGACTGTCTTTCTTCTCTCGTCTAAATTTATCTAGCTTCGTTTCTTGTCGAAAAAAGTTACATTCCGCGCACTCTTTCCAACATTAAATTAGCTGTACTGTTTTTCAAGGACCTTTATTTCATAGTCGGCCATTTGACATCGGTTGTGACAGGAATAAACATAAAGTGCTGGTATGTTTACTATCAAAGAGAAGACGAAATGATCCACGTCGCGCGACAATGAGAAACTTGTTAATTCTTTCGGCCAGAAATGTTTGCGCAGGTGGCCGCCTGATCGAAACGAGTCGCGTCGCGTCGCTCGAGAATAACGATAGCTCGTGGAAAATACACGGTAGGTGTTCGAAAGAGGGGAAAACGAGAAGGAAACTGTTCGAGGAGGGAAAGACAATTCGGCGGAAAGAACGCGCCGTATTTGGGGGGGGGGCGAGTCAACTTACAGAGAGGACAGAGGGTGACACTAGATGCGCGTACGTCGGGATGGTGGCACTATGGTGGCGCACAGGCGAGGTGGCGAAAGTGGTCGAGGCCTCGTTTCGCGCGGGACGCCCCAACGTCCAAGGTCCTTGCAGATCCGAAGAGGGCTGGACGAGTTGTATGGCTGCGCGTATCGTGTTCAGTGTCTTCGATGTCTCTGTTTTCGGGAATCGTAACTCAACGTGCGAATAGGGTTTCCAGGTACAACGATCACGTGCCTCCAGAGATCTATACAACGAACCGTCTCTACTTTCCGACTTTCCCCGTTTCTCTCGATCCTGTTCCGCCGATCCTTTCGACTTTTCCTGTGCCATAATCACAAAGATTCGCTCTCTTAATACTTTTCTCAATAGAGAGTGATTTTGTGACTTGAAACAAGACGTTTTTACTTTGTCCAAAATTAGCTTTCACGTATAATTAAGCATTGAAGTAAACGTTCGTGAACGTAATATTTAGAAACTGACGTAACGACGATTTTTCATTCAATTGCGGAACCATAAAGTCGCTGTTAGCACGCGTGCGTCTGCAGCGTTAAACGATTAAGAAGCTTTTTTGTCATTTTTCAAGAGAGTTATTAGGTTTCTTGAAAAAGTTTTATCTTCGTGATGAGCAGAATATAACGTAAAAGAAAAAAACAACAATGCGAAATTTCTTGGCTTGAAATTCAAGGTTAAGATCCGTGGCAGGTTCTTTACATCTATTTCCATCAAATTGAAGGTGTAGAATTCATCTACGGATCTTTTCTTTCCACCCTGTGTACAATGTCATCGGTTCCAATTATAGCGCCATATCTCCTAATTACCTTTTCTTCAGTCACGTGCATAAATAGGCAATTTTTATTTTATCTGCTTTTATTGCTACGGAAATAAATTTATTATTTGTTTTGCCTGGATTATACTTAATTTCTTGCGCTGGAATGACGTGCCACGCACGTCGAGAACATTTACTGTCCCAAAATTGCAATATTTTCTCAGTTTTAAGTATATTTAAATATAACCCAGGCAAAACAAATAATAAATTTATTACTTCTTAGTAATTTCTGTACAGCGGCATACCGATTTAAAAGAAATTCAAATTGTTGTATACGGTTTGGTCACTCGTTATGGTCCGCAATCAATTGCCAGCGCAAATTAACCTTCTGCGCTGGAATGACGTGTCATGCACGTCGAGAATTTTTTGTCCTAAAATTACAATATTTCCTCGGTTTTAAGTATACTTAGGTATAACTCAGGTAAAACAAATAATAAATTTATTACTTTTCAATAATTCCTATCCAGTGATATACCGACGAGTTCGAAAAGAAGGCGACGAATTATTGTATACGGCTTGGTCACTCGTTATGGTCCGCAATCAGTTGCCAACGCAAGTGGCTAACCTCTTGCCACGTACGTCGAGAATTTTTTTTATCGTAAAATCGCAATATCTTCTCAGTTTTAAGCATATTTAAGTATAACCTGGGTAAAAGAAGTAATAAATTTATTACTTCTCAACAATTTCTATCCAGTGATATACCGACGAGTTCGAAAAGAAGGCGACGAATTATTGTATACGGCTTGGTCACTCGTTATGGTCCGCAATCAGTTGCCAGCGCAAGTGGTTAACCTCTTGCCACGTACTTCGAGAATTTTTTTAAAATTGCAATATTTTCTCAGTTTTAAGTATATTTAAGTATAACCTAGGTAAAAGAAGTAATAAATTTATTACTTCTCAACAATTTCTATCCAGTGATATACGTACGAGTTCAAAAAGAAGGCGAGAAATTATTGTATACGGCTTGGTCACTCGTTATGATCCGCAATCAGTTGCCAGCGCAAGTGGTTAACCTCTTGCCACGTAGTTCGAGAATTTTTTTAAAATTGCAATATTTTCTCAGTTTTAAGTATATTTAAGTATAACCTAAGTAAAAGAAGTAATAAATTTATTACTTCTCAACAATTTCTATCCAGTGATATACGTACGAGTTCAAAAAGAAGGCGACGAATTATTGTATACGGCTTGGTCACTCGTTATGGTCCGCAATCAGTTGCCAGCGCAAGTGGTTAACCTCTTGCCACGTACTTCGAGAATTTTTTTAAAATTGCAATATTTTCTCAGTTTTAAGTATATTTAAGTATAACCTAGGTAAAAGAAGTAATAAATTTATTACTTCTCAACAATTTCTATCCAGTGATATACGTACGAGTTCAAAAAGAAGGCGACGAATTATTGTATACGGCTTGGTCACTCGTTATGGTCCGCAATCAGTTGCCAGCGCAAGTGGTTAACCTCTTGCCACGTACTTCGAGAATTTTTTTAAAATTGCAATATTTTCTCAGTTTTAAGTATATTTAAGTATAACCTAGGTAAAAGAAGTAATAAATTTATTACTTCTCAACAATTTCTATCCAGTGATATACCGACGAGTTCAAAAAGAAGGCGAGAAATTATTGTATACGGCTTGGTCACTCGTTATGGTCCGCAATCAGTTGCCAGTACAAGTGATTAACCTCTTGCCACGTATGTCAAGAATTTTTTATCGCAAAATTGCAATATTTTCTCAGTTTTAAGTATAACCCAGGCCAAATAAATATTAAATTTATTACTTCTCAATAATTTCTATCCAGTGATACCATATGACGAGTTCAAAATGAAAGCGGCAAATTATTGTACACGGTTTGGCCACTCGTCTGTAATCAGTTACCAGCGCAAGTGGTTCAATGTACTTAAAACTGAGAAAATGTTGCAATTTTGGGACAAAAAGTTGTCGACGTGCGTGGCACGAGGTTAGAAAGATTCGCGTAATTCGTCGAGCCAGTTCGTCTTAACACGTTTCGATACGAGTGTGCGAAGAAAGGGCAAGGAGCGTGCGTGCACGTACGAAATAGTTTGCACGACTTAACTTGATTCTCGCGTGACCGCCGCTCGCGCTCTTTCGTTCGCCTTCGACCGTACCCTCTTGCCATCGCACCCTCACCCTCACCCATAACTGTAATACATGCATCGCCGCGGCCATCACTCCCTACCCGAAATATCCTCTTTCTTCACCCCTTTTACCCAACATGCGCGCGTTCTTCCACCGCTCGGAATCGCCGGACCGACGCTCGTCCGAGAATTCCTCCGCGCGATGAATTTCGCACGAGATCGCCCGTCTCCGTTTTTACTCGTCGTATGAACACATGGATAGTCGAAGCTTCGTCCCCCGCGTATCGATCGGATCGAAAATACGAAAGGTGAAAGGTGGAATGTTTCAACGACAATTTTCCTTTGTGCTGCGTCGTATCGTATCGCATCGCACGTTCCGCGAAAACGTCACGAACGAATCTTGATCGCGATTCTTGTTCCGCAAGAGCGTGCAGCGGCTACCCGACACCGCTTGAACTACCTGCTGCGTATCGATTAAACGCGCTCACCTTGACACCAGTCGTTTCCACGAACCGCGTTGACCGTACGCGAACCCTCGCCGTTGAACTTTACAATCGAGCGAGCCAGCGAGACGCTTCGCAATTGAGAAAAGAAACAAACGCTCGATTATCTTTCTGCTCGCGTCGCGTTCTGTTTCAGAGCTCTACTTTCCGCAGTCGAACTTGACCGTGAGGATACCGTATTTTTCGCGAGACGGCGAACGAGGACTCTCGCGGAGGTTGAAGTTGCTCGAGCTGAGGACGCTTCGAAACGACTCGACGGAGCCGAGCCAAGCGAGCTACCGCGTCGTCACCGTGCCCCGCGAGCTGCTCGTTTCTATAGATCCCGAAACTAGCAGCCTGTTCCTGCACGGCCTCTCCGACGAAGGTATATAATTCGTATTTAATTAAGAAAAAAAAATTTGACTTTGAGGAATATCGAAGCGGGAAATAATTTACAGCACCCACACACACACACACACACACACACACACACACACAGACAGTGGGCCCTTTATTCCAAAAATACACTGCTCACAAAAATTGGGGGATATTTGCATTGGTATGACATTGCAAGAAGCAAATAGAAGCTTTTTTTTATCAAACAAGAACGTCAGAAAAGCAAGAAAGCAAAGCAAAATAGCAGAAAATCAAATGCTTCTTTCTTTTTATTGCTTCATATTCATTTTGAAATATTCCCTAATTTTTGTCAGCAATGTGTCTTCTTGATAAGTCCGATCTTCCACAAAATCGAGTTCGCGAAAACTCTCGCGCTATCGTCGCTCGCTTGTCAAGGTACGTCTTCCGGGTCCGAAACGATCGTCGTCCTGGCGAAACAGGAGCGTACCAACGAAGCTGTCCTGGAGATCACGGTGAAACCATTGCGCGTTAACGCGACGACCATCAATTGCGCCGACTACGTTCAGGTAACTACAGTCTCTCTTTTCCTCTTTCTCCTCTAGAGTCTTGGATTTTTGTTTGTTTGATTATCTGCGATTCTTTTGGATTCTTTGTGATCGTCTTGGATTCTTTCTTTTTTGTTTTCACTCATTTTGACGGTTCAGATAGGTGGAGTTCTTTAGATATCTTCGCGTTTTTATTTTTCTTTTTGTTTGATCGTTTTGAATTCTGTTTTCTTCGTTTGATTGTTTGGGACTCTTTTGGGATCGTTTTGGATTCTCTCTTTTTTATTTGATTCTCTGTGATCGTTTTGGATTCTCTACTTTGTTTTGTTTCGATTCTCTACTTTGTATTGTTTCGGCGTCGTTCCGTTTACAGGACATGTGTTTCTGGAACACGTCGAGGTATCGGATCTACGAGAACCAGCCGATCGCAATGATCGGCACCTTCGGACCCGGCATCTACACGGACCTTTGTCCCAGCTTTCACGTCACCGGCTACAAGCTGTTAAACGGCAAGTGACCTCTTTCTTTTTCCTCTTTTTCTCTCTGCCCGTGGGTCCATCTATCGCCGGTTTCCAGACAGGAAGATGGAACATTCTTTTGTTAGAAGCGGTTAGAAACGATGTCTTTCTCGAGGAAATTAATCTGTCAGGCGTACAGTAGGTCAGAATTGGATATTCAGGCGATATTTTACAAAAAAAATTATTTACACTTTATGTTATAATAACATTCAACTCAAATATTTAAATTGATTTTATTTTAACCTCTTGCGCCGGAATGACGTGCCACGCGCGTCGAGAATCTTCTATCCCAAAATTGCAATATTTTCTCACTTCTAACTATAACCCAGGCCAAACGAATAATAAATTTATTACTTCTCAACAATTTCTATCCAGTGATATCATACAGACGAGTTCAAAAAGAAAGCGAATTATTACATACGGTTTAGTCACTCGTTGTGGTCCGCAATCAGTTGCCAGCGCAAGTGGTTAACCTCTTGTCACGCACGTCGAAAATTTTTTCCAAAATTGCAATATTTTCTCAGTTTTAAGTATATTTAAGTGTAATACAGGTAAAACTAACAATAAATTTATTACTTCTCAATAATTTCTATCCACTGATACACCGACGAGTTCAAAAAGATGATGATAAATTATTGTATACAGTTTGGTTACTCGTTATGGTCCGCAATCAATTGCCAGCGCGGTTAATTTTACATTTTACGCTAAATATTTTTGTATATTTGTATGTCGATTTCGTTCATAATTTCAAAATTAAAAGTTTTATTTACATGTGATCAGTTCAATTAGTTCAGAAATATAGTAAACAGACTATGAAATAAACAATTTGTCTTAAAATTGTATAAAGTTGACAGAACGGACATGAAGTATATCACGTTGTATATAATTGGAATGTAATATTTATATCAAATTTCAGCGTATTACCTTGTACGTGTCGAAAGTTATTAAAAAATGTCGCCTGAATTCCTCACGATTCCCGGAGAAACACGCTGCAAGGTAAGACACGAACTGTCTTACCTCTGACAATTTTCAGGCACGGAGTACTTTCACGTGTCCAACGACACGCTGTTCGCGAACGCGTTTCTGGACAGGGACTCGTTGGGCCCAGCACCGGGAGGCCCCGGACCGCGAGTCGTCGTTCAAGTTCAGTGCGTCGTCTGGGAGGAGATCACCGGGGTCCAGTACGCACCGATCGACACGTTGCGCATCGACGTCCTGGATCAAGATGACAATCCGCCGATGGCGCAGGGCAACGACTCGGTCAACGTGAGTCTCGGGGAGTTTACCGCGGTAAGTGAATTTCTGATCCGTTTTTTAGTTTAACGCTAGAACTACCAAAGTGATAAAAATGACCAATTCATAATTTCTGTTAGACATTTTACAGCTACAAAACAGTGCACTTTTGGAGACTCGAATCATCTTTTGTAAAATATATATATTAGGTTGTGTATTATATGTAATATATTAGATATATATAATACAATATATTTATAAAACAATATAATACAATATATTATATATATAAAAGCTAATATATTTAATTATATATATATATATAAAAACTTGTGTATTAAGATTTTGTCTCTTTTACTTTAACACTAGAACTATCAAAATTGTCAAAATAACCAATTGAAAATTTCTGTTAGATATTCTACAGCTACAAAACAATGCATTTTTGGAGACTCGAATGATCCTTTGTAAAATACATAAATGAAATACTTGTGTATTCTAAAGATATTCTGTTTCTTTCACTTTAACACTGTAACTAAATATATGACCAACTTGGAATTTTTATATATTTGTAACAGTGTACTTTTAGAGACTCAAATGATCTGTAGTAAGTAAATATATAAACAGAAGCTTGTGTTCTTTCATCGTATCACAAAGTTTCTTCATGTTTTCTTCTTTCATTTTCATTTTTTTTCTACTAATAAATGTTGCATTTCATGGTTGATAGTTCTACCAGTCTAGTTAACTCGAGTCTCTTTCTTTTTACTTTCATCTCATTTCTTCGCAAACGTTCTCAATTGATTTTCTCATTTGTGGACTGTTATCGACGACAGGGTGACAAGCTGGTCGACGACAACAAGCTGATACTAACGGACGCGGACGCGAAGAACAGCAACCGCTACAACGTCGTCATACACGGCGACACTCACAACGCCTTCAACGTCTCGTACAACACGTTGCCGATCGAGGGTTCCAAAGGGGTACCTTACACCGCCATATTTATGAGTGAGTCTCCTGAAACAGCGTTTCTACCTCTCGTGCACACCTCAATAAACCACTCAGTAGTTTCATCCACGCTAAACTTAAATTATCTCTTTCTTTCACGTATTTTAAGCGAAGATACTTGAAAACCAGCAACGATCGCTTAACTCGAGACTATGATGTAGCGAATGAAAGAAATGAGGCTCGAGGTGTACAGTGAATGGCATAAACTGTACCAACGACGATAATTTAATGTCGATGGAAACGTAACAAAATTTTTACTCAAGGTTTCCATTCAATTATTGATAACTATCGATTAACAATTACTTCTATAGGAATTTCAATGAACTTTCGAGAAATTTAAATTAATCACAACCGTTTGCTAATTGTTGCTTTATTATAATTTACTGCCTCATTTAGTTTAGAAAAGGTATGTACGTGTCGAATTTAAAATAGTTTAAATGTATTCAGTTAAAATAAAATATTAGATATATTCAATTAAAAATATTAAATTAAATACTAGAAAGTTGAAAATATTAAATATTAAATTAAATATTGTAGGAATCCCGGCTGAGCCCCCAATTTGTTGGAATTTAAGGTCAAACGAAAGAAAATTTGTTTAGTGATGATTATAAAGTGACGTTTTACACTATTTTCTTAATTGCTAAACTCGCTGGACTCGCAACTCTCAACTCACTCTCTTCTCTCTCTTTCTCAACTCACTGTCTTCTCTCTGACTTCTCGACACTCACCCTGTTCTTTCTGACTTCTCGATACTCACCCTATTCTCTCTGGCTTCTCAACACTCACTGCCTTCTTCCTCATCTGCACAAAATTCGTCATTCATACACACATACACACAAACGCATCCATATCCTTAATGTCTTAAACGCTAGGCATGAAGGGCTAGCCATAAACAATCATCCCAAATCCCAGGCTTAACTTTCTCTACAGTTTATGGTACACCACTTGGGACATCTGCAATTGTCGGGCACTGGAGAAAGTTCTGGGCCCTTTCCCAGAATTTGCCCATTCCACAATATTAAAAAGTTGAAAATATTAGATATTGAATTAAATATTAAAAAGTTGAAAATATTAAATATCGAATTAAATATTGAAAAGTTGAAAATATTAAATATCGAATTAAATATTAAAAAGTTGAAAATATCAAATATTAAATTAAATATTAAAAAGTTGAAAATATTAAATATTAAATTAAATATTGAAAAGTTAAAAATAAAATATTAAATACATTCAGTTAAATAAAATATTAAAACGTTAAATTTCTTTACAATCATATAATACAGCAAACAGTAAGCTTCGCTCTTTAAAATGGGTCCAAGTTACTATACAACAAAGTTACATAATCTGTGAAAACTTTTCATTATTTCTGATACAATTAGGCTCCCCGTTGTAAGTTAATTAATACAAACGTCATTCCGTTAATTAAACGTTTCAAGCAGCTGAATTGCCGGCATTGAAATGAAAATTCCAAATTAAACGATGAATTTAATCACAAAAAGGAAACAAGGAGTCGGTGAACGGAACAATGGGGGAACAATGCTACAATGCCGCCGTTGAAGAAACACCAAGAGCACCTCGTTCAACGAATAGACACACTTCCATTCCTCCTCTGTTACAGAAATTTTCGCCAAGACCACTCTTCTACCAAAGTCTCCGTATCGCGTGATACTTCAGGTGAAGGACGAGTCTCTGATTGCAGGATACGGGGAGAACACGGTGAGCTTCACACCAACACTTCCTTGTTTCTGTCCCGTTCTTGTAGCTCCGCTCGGCTGGCGTAGTCGCGACTCGTTAAACAATTAGGCGGAGGCAAGAGCTGCGCGAGAGAGCGCAGTGTTGGCTGGGGCGCGGTTTCGAGGAGAGCAGATTTAAACGAGAAATTAATGGAAATCGTTCGGCGTTGAGAAATTGCAGAGCGGTGGACGCGTGGGCGGAAGCCGTCCATTATCTCTGTTAAACGGAACTTGCGATTTCAGCCACGGCCGCCGCGTGTCTATGTACGCCTACGAAAAACTGGTCGAAATTTCCAGGGAATCGGGCGATCTCGTCGCGCCCCCTCTCTCCTCTTCTCTCGGCGGATCCCGTTTTTGACCGCGGATTGAACATTTTTCATTTTTCCTCGTCACCGCCTGTCAAATTCAGTTCGTAGACTCGATCTCGGGCCGCTTCGTTGAAAATTCCTCCCTCGGAGTTTTCGCGAATTTACCGTATGAAAAGGATAACAATATATAATTATGTGTTATTATAACACAATACATAATACATAATACATTATTATTTTATTATAATTCAGCAGTATTATAATTTATTATTACAATATAACGTAATACATGATGCATTATTGTAATTTATTATTATAGCGTAACGTGACACATAATTGTAATTTATTATTATGACAGAACATAATACATAATGCATTATTGTAATTTATTATTATAACATAACGTAACATACGATGCATTGTTGTAATTTATTATTATAACATAACATAATAAATAATGCATTATTATAATTTATTATTATGACATAACATGATACATAATGCATTATTCTAATTTATTATTATAACATAACGTAATACAGAATGCATTATTATTATGACATAACATGATATATAATGCATTATTATAATTTACTATTATAACATAACATAATACATAGTGCATTATTGTAATTTATTATTATAACATAACTTAATAAATAATGCATTATTATAATTTGTTATTATGACATAACATGGTACATAATGCATTATTCTAATTTATTATTATAACATAACATAATACATAATGCATTATTATTATGACATAACATGAAACATAATGTATTATTATAATTTATTATTATAACATAACATAATACACAGTGCATTATTATAATAACGTAGTACATAATGCATATTGTAATTTATTATTATAACATAACAATACGTAATGCAATACATAATTATAATAACTTATTATTATAATAATTGCAAGGGGGAAACTTATAATATTTAAATTATAATAATTATATTATATAATATTTAATTACACAATATAATTATTATATAACAATTTAAATTGAAAGAAATTAGTTCAATAATTTCACTTTTCGACCAGAATTTTTTTTCATTATTCATTATTCTGCTCGCACGGGAGTACTCTCTGGACTTTGAAACCGCTCCGAATTCTTAGAGCAACTCTCCGAGAGCAGTGTAGTATCGTGTCCATTTGCGAGCAGGTGTTCATTCGCGACGAGTCGACTCTGAGACAGTCGAGCGATGCTCTCGTCCATTAACTCTCCAAGCAGTATCCATTTCCGTGAAATACTCTCGAGAGCAACTCGCGACGACTTTACTCTCCGAGTGGACACCCAGGACTTTAGTTCTCGATTCTGCCCCCCCCCCCCTCGTAACAACGAATCTGCAAAGACAGCGACGTTTCATCTCGACAGCTGAACATCACGGTGACATTCCACGGGCCGGAGCATCGCACCACCACGACCACCGTGTCGCCGATGTCGTCCGGCAAACAACAGTCGTTCTCGTACCCCTTGAGCGTAAAGGTCGCCCGACTCGCGCCTCGTTACACCCGAGTGGCGAAACCGAGCAGCGAGCCGCAACCCTCGATCACTTTCAGCGTTCACGGGTCGAGCGCTTTCGCCGTCACCCACAGAGGTGGCATCGTCTACGTCGCCGACGAGGACTTGCTGAGGAGAGAGTCGACCAACTTGGTGTAAGTGGCGATCCAGTCGTTCGTAGCCGCGCGCAGATACGATCAGTCGATTCGATCGCGACGGGTCCGTGTCTTTCAGGCTCAAGATCAAGTGGAACGCGAAGGATCGCGCCGTTTCCACGAGGACGATAAAGGTGAACGTGAGCGCCGTGCCAGCGTCGAAGGTGGACGCGTGCAGCCATAGCAAGATCAACCGACTGCACTCGTGCGCCAACGCGGAAACACCGGAGGAGTGCGAGTCCAGCTGCGGCGTCGCCAGCGGATTTTACAGGTGGCCATTCGCCACGCTTGCACAGTGTGATTAATTAGGAGAGTGAACGCCATTTCTCTGAAAAGAATTTTATGATACCGATTCAAAGTACACTTAAAATACAGGGTGTCCATAAAGTCTCTTTACAATTTCAAGAATTTATTACAAAGGCAAATGAAGAGACAGATGAGTGGAAATTATTACAGAATGAGACGTGTGTATTTAAGTTTTTTTTTTTGCCTCATTTACTATACCTCTATATGGGCACCATTAATTGCACGAAGCACATCAAGACGGTACTCGATTTCTTACGCGAGCGATGTTCTTGGTCGTCCTTCCTCTATCGAACACTGTCCCTGTCTCCATAAATTTCTTGTGCCATGCACGAATTGATGAACGTGACGGTGGATCTCTTCCGTACTTAGGTCTGAAGTTTCACCGAGTCTGCCGATCCGATTTGGTTTCAATAAACCATGATACTCACTGTGCCTTCTTGAGGAGTAGCCATTTTGTAAGGGGTTCATTTAACAGTATCTTCATTCACCAACAGGGTACCTGAAATGCAATGTGACAAAAACCTTGATAACCACCGAGTACATGGAACAAATCTGACCAAGATATCTCATCAATTGCCTTTGTAATAAATTTTTGAAATTGCAACGAGACTTTATGGATACCCACATGGGGTTATGTCAAAGATATCGTGTATCGAACAAAGGTAGGGGACATTGCTAATCTAAAGCAGAGGATCATTGATGCCACTGCCACCATTGATGAGGGTATGCCACAGCGAACATGGCAAGAAATCGAGTACAGTCTTGATGTGCTTCGTGCAACTAATGGTACCCATGTTGGATGACCAACCCAAACAATATTGAATCTATGCAAATACTGACAATGAGTTAGCAACAGTCCACATAAAAGTGGACTGTGAATAGTTAGTTATAAGGGCAAGATCCAATAGTTGGTCGTCTATGCTCTTTCCCCTTCCACTTGACGATGATAACCAAATATATATAAGTACATGCTTTAGAGACATTCAACAGCATAAAACATTTTAAATCATTATAAAGACATTCTATATCATTAAGTGCATTCTAAATCATTATAGAGACATTCTACATCATATTCAAGAGCATTAAACATTGTAAATCATTATAGAGACATTCTACATCATATTCAAGAGCATTAAACATTGTAAATCATTATAGAGACATTCTACATCATATTCAAGAGCATTAAACATTGTAAGTCATTATAGAGACATTCTATATCATTAAGAGCATTCTAAATCATTATAGAGACATTCTACATCATATTCAAGAGCATTAAATATTGTAAATCATTCTATATCATTCTATTCCATACACGACAACGACTGTAAGGGAATAAACTCTTCTAAATTGTAAGCGTGTTGGATATCCATTACACGGATATCCAAGACCCATATAAAAGTGTATTAAATGAGGCAAAAAAAAAGAAAAAAAACTTAAATACATACGTCTCATTTTGTAATAATTTCCACTAATCTGTCTTTTTATTTGCCTTTGTAATAAATTTTTGAAATTGTAAAGAGACTTTATGGACTATCACGCAGTCGACTAATAGTGTGTTCAATCTTCACCATTAGCGATTATCGCTTGGACGCGATCAGAAACGTGCTTTTCACCTTTCCAACTTTAAATCTGTGCAAAAATTCTTCACAAACAGAATATTTCTTTTACAAGAAACGGCGTCCATGTTTCTTATTAAACACACTATACGTGCAAAACGTTCAACGATCTCACTTCGATCTCGTCTGATTTTCAGCAAGGGCAACTTCTCCGGTCAGTGCGTGTGGAGATGGAACAAACGCTCGAACCAGTCCTCCATCATGTCCGAGTATTATCCGACCTGTTCCCCCAATTTGTCTCACTGCCCCGACAACCAGTGCGACGAACTCGAACGATTGGATCGTCGCATCTGTCCTCAGGATTGCACGGTCGAATGTAAGCTCCATTTCATTTTTTCGATTCTCTTCGCGAGGATTTCCAAGAATCCAACCCCCGCGTCTCACGTTTCAGCGGACGTCCACTTTGCTCACATGAACAAGAACGGACGGGGGATCAAGAGTGGTTTGGGAACCTGCGCGTGCAACGACGTGCTGCAGTGCACTTGCAACGTGGATCGTTTCCGCGTGCGACACGAGAGTCCCACGAGGGCCAACAAAGAGGGGAAAGAAAGCAAAGAGAGGAAGTCGCAGGACGAAGAGAACGAGATTCTGATATCCGGCGCTCGAAAAGGTTCCAAAGGATCGCCGTTTGGCGATTGCTGCTCGTCTTTTCTGCGTACTAACTCTTTCGCTAACGCGAGGTCTGGTCTTCTGACCGTTTTTGCTCGACCGACCGCTGTGTCATAAGTAATACGTACAATTCACATGCAAGCGGCCTTTGGCGTTTCCGGTTTGCTCAACGCCTCGAAGATTTGCTCTCGCAACACTTATCTTAATACCAAATGACTTTGTACTTGAAACAAGACGCTCTTACTTCGACGATCAGCTTTGTGTGTAATTGTGCATTGAAATAAGCGTTTCTGAACATTGCGAAATCAATATTTTTATATTGTAATATCTGTTCAGATTTCGCTTAATTTTATCTTTTTTTTTTTTTTTTTTTTTTTTTTCTGTAATATTTAATGAACAGCTTTGGCGACGTTTAGTCGCCCGTCGTAGCGATTAAAGATTCTGCAAAGACAATAAGCATCGTAAAATTAATATTTTAATATTCCAAACTTAATATTTTTATATTCTAATATAAAAAAATATTAATATTTTTACATTCTAATGTAAGAAAATATTAATATTTTTACATTCTAACATAAGAAAATATTAATACTTTTGTATTCTAATATAAGAAAATATTAATATTTTTACATTCTAACATAAGAAAATATTAATATTTTTACATTCTAACATAAGAAAATATTAATATTTTTACATTCTAATATAAGAAAATATTAATACTTTTATATTTTAATATAAAAAAATATTAATATTTTTATATTCCAATATAAAAAAATATTAATATTTTTACATTCTAATATAAGAAAATATTAATACTTTTATATTTTAATATGAAAAAAATATTAATATTTTTATATTTTAATATAAAAAAATATTAATATTTTTATATTCCAACATAAAAAAATATTAATATTTTTAAATTCTAACACCTATTTATGTTATACAATATTTTACTTTTTTTTCTACGTCCGTTTACGTTACAATATTCTATTTTTTTTAAACAATGTAATAAATAGCCTCAGCGACGTTAGTCGCTCGTGATAACGAAACGTTTAAACCTCTTTTGTCTGTTTCTCACGCAGCGTCTCACGGACCGTGCGGGCCCATTTGCATGATAGGCGTGATCGGAGGCAGTTTCTTCGTACTGATAGCGATCGTTGGCTCCTTCGTCACGTCGAGATACAGGTAAGTAAGCAATCCTGCGCGTTCCCGAAACAGACCCCGGCAGACTCGCGATCGTGAAACGTGACCAATGGCTAAGCGTTCGCATTAATGTTTGCACGAAAATCGAGAGAGGCGAAACGCGAGGCGGCGTCCCCGCCGACAGCTGAAGAATTACAGCTGGTCAAATTCCAGATAACTCACGAACGAATCCTTTGTGCTCGATCGTTCGATCCGAACGGTATCCGAAAGAAAGGGAGCAACGCAGAAACTCGATTCCCCAGGACGCTCTCGATAACGAGGTTCGATCGACGGCTGCGTTTATCAAACGAGCCACGTTGAATCAAACGTCCCTTTTGTCGCGCGTATCGAGGGGACGCCTCGCGTGCCTCGAGAGCTTCATCGCGTCGAGATCGTGGGATAAAAACTTTTTAACCATCCACTCGAAGATAGCAGGAGGGAAACGAGCATCAACGTTCGGCGAAACGACGTGCGCGCGATATTGAAAAAGTTCACCGCCGCCGCTGTTTGCGTTCGTCTTTCGAAAATGTTCGAAATGTGCGGGAAGGGTGGGAAGGAAAGTTTGTTCGTGGTTGTCATAGATGAATTCTACACTCTCGATTCGATGGAAATATGTGTAAAGAACTTGTCACAAAATTCATTTTGACCTTAAATTTTGAGGTCAATTTTTTTTTTTTTTTTTTTTTTTTGGTTGCGTTGTATTCTATTTATCACGAAGGTAAAACTTTACCAAGGAACCATAGGTCGCAATTTGATAGTTCTCTTGGAAAATGGCAAAAATGTTTCTTAATCATTATCATCATGCGTGCTAAGAGCGACTTTATTGTTACATCACTTAGATTAGGTTTCACTAACATTTGATTTATTATAATTGTAGCATCAATACGAGTCTAAATAATCAAATGCTAAAACCAACTGTTTTAACATTATTCGAAGTATAAACATTACATCCACGCCATTACGTCCAAAACCATAAAGTCGCTGTTAGAACGCACGCGTCTGCAGTATTAAATTAAGAAACTTGAAAAGAAAAGAGGAAAACTATTAGTGTGCAGTGTGAGTCTAAATAATTGAATAATAAAACCAACTGTTAACATTGTTCGAAGTATAAACGTTACATCCACGCTATTACGTCCAGAATCATAAAGTCGCTGTTAGAACGCGCGCGTCTGCAGTATTAAATTAAGAAACTTGAAAAGAAAAGAGGAAAACTATTAGTGTGCAGTGTGAGTTTAAATAATTGAATAATAAAACCAATTGTTGACGTTATTCGAAATATAAACATTACATCGACGCCATTACGTCCAGAACCATAAAGTCGCTGTTAGAACGCACGCGTCTGCAGTATTAAATTAAGAAACTTGAAAAGAAAAGAGGAAAACTATTAGTGTGCAGTGTGAGTTTAAATAATTGAATAATAAAACCAATTGTTGACGTTATTCGAAATACAAACATTACATCGACGCCATTACGTCCAGAACCATAAAGTCGCTGTTAGAACGCACGCGTCTGCAGTATTAAATTAAGAAATTTGAAAAGAAAAGAGGAGAACTATTAGTGTGCAGTGTGAGTCTAAATAATTGAATAATAAAACCAACTCTTAACATTGTTCGAAGTATAAATATTACATCCACGCCATTACGTCCAGAACCATAAAGTCGCTGTTAGAACGCACGCGTCTGCAGTATTAAATTAAGAAACTTGAAAAGAAAAGAGGAAAACTATTAGTGTGCAGTGTGAGTTTAAATAATTGAATAATAAAACCAATTGTTGACGTTATTCGAAATATAAACATTACATCGACGCCATTACGTCCAGAACCATAAAGTCGCTGTTAGAACGCACGCGTCTGCAGTATTAAATTAAGAAATTTGAAAAGAAAAGAGGAGAACTATTAGTGTGCAGTGCGAGTCTAGATAATTAAACAATAAAACCAACTGTTAACATTATTGGAAGTATAAACATTACATCCACGCGTCCAGAATTATAAAGTCGCTGTTAGAACCCACGCGTCCGCAGTTTTAAATGATTAAGAAAGTTTTTCTCTTCTCTTAAAAAGTCAAGATGACTCTCGACTGTCTAACGATAACTGTTTTTCATCATTAAGGAGAATGCTGGAATTTTGCCTTTCAGGTTAGCCGCGAAGGAGGCTCGACGAGACGGCAAACGCAGAGTCGACGGCGTCGACTCGAACGTAATCGGCATACTATCCTCGGACTACGTCGACCGAGGCGACGGTTTGCTCATCGGCTTGGACACCTTCACCGCGGCGAATCGTCATCTTCTTCTCCCTAAAACGTGTCCGGTGAGTCTCTCCCTCGAATCTTCCATCTTCGTTGCTTCCAATCCTGCCATTTGTTTGACAACCGATTTAATACCTCGCACGACCGTCGAGGAATCGTTGAACCGATCTTGTTTCACCAGCCGGACCCGAAGTGGGAATTTCCACGGGAACGATTGACCATCAAGCAAGTACTCGGCGAAGGTGAATTCGGCCGGGTGTTGCGCGCCAAAGCGATCGACATCGGGGGTATCGAAGGGGCGACGACGGTCGCGGTGAAAACTCTGAAGGAGAACGCCTGCGCCTCCGAACTGGCCGACCTTTTGTCCGAGTATCAGTTGTTGAAAGAAGCTCAGCATCCAAACGTGATCAGGTTGTTGGGTGCCTGCACCACACCCGGCGCCCCGGTTTACCTCATCATCGAATTCGCAGAATTTGGCTCTTTGCGGTGAGTGGCAATGACATCCTCGCTAAGTAACTACTACAGTAAGCACTTATAACGCGAGATATACGTCCCCCAGCGCAAGAAACTATAGCTAAATAAATAGTCGTTTTTTTAATATGACGAAAAACTATTTCGTGCTTTCTGTCTTATTAAATAAGTATTAAAAGGAATATTCTTCCTATTGCAATCTCCTACATTCATATAATGAAACAATTTTCTGTTTAAATGGTAGATAGATAGATCTTTATTGTTTTCCTATTGGATTGCAAAGGTTCTGCTCCTTCTCATTTTTCAGACACACTGCTTCTACATACATTCTACTTAAACATAATTGCTAATGTTACAATAATGGATATAATACTAATCTTCTAGTACTAAATCTTTCAACTTACTTCTGGCAAACTATGAAAATACTTAACTAAAGCTACTTGTCACATAATTATTTTGCTCATTATAAAGTAGAATAGAACAAAAGCCAAACAAAAGAAGAATCATGTAAAACAACGTGTGATACGTTAAAATGAAAATGCTCTTATATATATAAATATAGTTCTCTGTCTTAGGAAAATGATAAATGAATAAAATTATAAAGCTGATCTCAAATTGAAATGAATGAAATACTTTTATGTATGCGGCAAAGGAATAAGTTTGTACGCGAGTACAATTCACCATGCAGATTTGTACGAAAACAGTGAAAATTCTAATCGCGTGAATTCTCGAGCCGACCCCACGCCAGCGGCGCCGCGCCGGACGATAACCGCTCCGCGAGAAATGCGCGCCGCGCGTTAATTAAATTCTTCTTCCACGCCGCGCACGTTTCACGTACGGAGTTACGCCGAATACGTAAAGGCGCGGGGGGGTGGGGAGAAGAAGAAGAAAAAAAACACCAGCAGGCGACAAACGGGCGACGACTTCGATATTACGAACGCAGGATACGCGGAAACTTTGCAGGAATTACTTGAGGCGTAGCCGACACTTGGAATCCGGAATTAGAAGCGACGGCTGCACGTCCTTGTCCAACGTGGTTGCCTGCGATGCGGAGGGGACGCGGCCCGTGTACACGGTCACGCCGCGCGACATTCTTTCGTTCGCTTGGCAGATCAGCAAGGGAATGGCCTACCTCGCCGACATCAAGGTATTATCACGCCATTTCGCGCGGATCATTTCCATAGTCGAAATTTGAAAACTAACTCGGACTAATCTCGTTGAAAACTCGGCCCAGCTGGTTCACAGAGACCTCGCGGCGAGGAACGTGCTGCTCGCGGCCGAGAAGGTCTGCAAGATCTCGGACTTTGGGCTGACGAGGGACGTTTACGAGGACGACGCCTACTTGAAGCGTAGCAAAGGACGAGGTACGACGTTTCTTTTCTTCCGCTAAAATGGAAACGTTTTGCTTCTTTTCCTCTTTTCCTCTCAAAATGCCTCTTCAAGTCTAGACCACTCCTCTTGACGTGGTAATTCTTCTCTGGGGATTTTCCAGAAGACAATTTCAACAGCTAAAGCCACCCAACAGTTTAATCCCGTTATAACAGCCAGTCTCCGCATACAGTGGCGTCCAAAAGATCTCGCCTCGGCTCGTTTTCGTAATATTTCTGCCACAAAAGAAGCTTCAAGTTTCTGCGCTGGAATAACGTGACACGCACGTCGAGAATCTTTTTATCCCAAAATTGCAATATTTTCTGAATTTTAAGTATATTTAAGTATAACCCACGGAAAATAAATAATAAATTTATTACTTTTCAATAATTTCTATCCAGTAATATCATACCGTTGAGTTCAAATTGTATACGGTTTGGTCACTCGTTATGGTCCGCAATCAATTGCCAGTACAAGTGGTTAACCTCTTTCGCTGGAATGACGTGCCACGCACGTCGAGTATTTTTTTTTTCCCAAAATTGCAATATTTTTTTCAGTTTTATGTATATTTAAGTATAACTCAGGCAAAACAAATAATAAATTCATTACTTCTTAGTAATTTCTGTCCAGTGATATATCGATTCAAAAAGAACTCAAAAAGAAGACGAATTGATGTATACGGTTTAGTCACTCGTTATGGTCCGCAATCAGTTGCCAGCGCAAGTGGTTAACCTGCCACGCACGTTGAGAATTTTTTGTCCCAAAATTGCAACATTTTCTTAGTTTTAAGTACATTTAAGCATAACCCAGGTAAAACAAATAATAAATTTATTACTTCTCAATAATTTACATCCAGTGATATACCGACGAGTTGAAAAAGAAGGCGATGAATTATTGTATATGGTTTGGTCATTCGTTATGGTCCGCAATCAATTGCCAGTATAAGTGATTAACCTCTTTCGCTGGAATGACGTGCCACGCACGTCGAGTATCTTTTCTCCCAAAATTGCAATTTTTTCAGTTTTATGTATATTTGAGTATAACCCAGGCAAAACAAATAATAAATTTATTATCTCTTAGTAATTTCTGTCCAGTGATATACCGATACAAAAGGAATTCAAAAAGAAGACAAATTGATGCATACGGTTTGGTTACTCGTTATGGTCCGCAATCAGTTGTCAGCTGAAGTTAACCTCTTGCGCTGGAATGACGTGCCATGCACGTCGAGAATCTTTTGTCCTAAAATTGCAATATTTTCTCAGTTTTAAGTATATTTAAGTATCTTTAAGTAAGTATATGTTATAACCCAGGCAAAACAAATAATAAATTTATTACTTTTCAATATTTTCTATCCAGTGATATCATACCGTCGAGTTCAAAAAGAAAGCGACGAATTATTGTATATGGTTTGGTCACTCGTTATGGTCCGCAATCAATTGCCAGCGCAAGTGGTTAAGGACTTTATTGTTATAAATGTACATAAAGGGCACGTTACATGAAAGGATGATATAAAAAGAACCAACACTACCTATTCTTTACAAGTGTTTATTTAAAAATAAATAAATTCGCATGTTCTAACACCATACTATATTTTGGCCATGGCAATTTTCCTGCAGTGCCGGTGAAATGGATGGCACCGGAATCCCTAGCGGATCACGTATACACCAGCAAGTCGGACGTTTGGAGTTTCGGTGTTCTTCTTTGGGAGTTGGTCACTTTGGGTGCGTCCCCCTACCCAGGCGTGGACGTGCACAATCTCTACAATTTACTCAAGGCAGGATACCGCATGGAGAGACCGGCAAACTGCTCGCAACAATTGTGAGTGGATTTATGTAACCATCCTAGAATCTACCATTTGAACCGATATTTGTAACAACAGGTACAAGCTGATGACGTCGTGCTGGCATCAAGAACCCGCAATGAGGCCGTCCTTCAAGGAACTTGTCAGCCATTGGGAGAAGATGCTGGAGGACAGCGTCGAGTATTTGGATCTGAACCCGAGGGCCGTTCACAATCAGGCCTACTTTGCTTTGCTTCACGCGTTGGACAGTCCGAGCAGTACGTACAATATGTATGTACAGGGTGGAAAGAAAAGCTTGTTCGTGGCTATCATAGGTGAATTCTACACCTTCGATTTGATGGAGATACGTGTAAAGAATCTGTCACAAAATTGACCTTGACCTTAAACTTTAAGGTTGAAATTTTTTCGTTTCGTTTGCATTGTATTCTATTTGCCACAAAGGTAAAACTTTTTGCAAGCAACCTAAAAAATAGTAAAAAAGTTTCTTAATCATTTAACGCGTGCGTCCTAACAGCGGCTTTATGGTTCTGGTCGTGTGAACGTCTACATTATACGTAATGTTAACAGTTGGTTTTAGCATTTAATTATTCAGATTTATAACTATGATAAATCAAATGCTACTGAAACTTAATCCAGAACTATAAAGTCGTTAGAACGCAGTGGTGAATGATTGAAAAACTTTTTTGCCATTTTTCAAAAGAACTATTAAAACACGACCTGTGATTCTTTGAAAAAGTTTTACCTTCATGATGAATAGAATACAATGCGAGAAAAAAGAATTTTTACTTTGAAACCCAAGGTCAAGATTAATCTTACGGCAGATTTTTTACATGTACCTCCATCAAATCGAAGGTATAGAATTCGTTTATGACATTTTTCTGAAACCCTTTACGTTCTCGTCTCGTCTTCTCTAGCGTCGATGTCCCGAACGATTTTTACTGCGACAGGTTCTGGCAACGACGGCACGACGGACGATGTTTGCGAGATCGATACTCCGAGAACCGACGTGGTCAACTATCTGGAGAGACCGTGTTCCGACCTGGTGACCAAATGTGACAAAGTCGATAAACTCCATGCCCTCTGGCAGGAATCCGCGGCTATTTTCCCCGAGGAATCGGTCAAACTGTACGTGAACGATCGGTCACCGAGTTTTCCCGCTGGCCACTACGAGAGTCCGATCAAGTTCAGAAACACAAGCGTCGCCAGCAACAGCGACAACGATCTAGTCACGCCGACCAGCCAACGTCCGACGCAATCCTACATCGACATGGAGGGCAAGAAATCCTCGCAGACAGAGGCGGAGATAGAATCGGAACCGGAGGCGGAGGAGTTACTTGTCTTTGCCAATGGAAACGACAACGGTGATCAACAGCCTCGCACTAACTGAAATGAAAATCGATTGCCCGCGAGAAAATCAGAGATCCTGAAGAACGGACGATTTTGATGACGATAACTCGTGCCTTTCTTTTCTGTTTTTTTCTTTCTTCGTTCGAATGAACGACGACGGTTGTGAGCTACGAACAGCTTTGATACTTCTTTTCTTTCTTTCTAGTTAAGTGTACGTACGTGTCGCACGTAAGAACACAAATCGATGCACCTTGCAAACGGACAAACACCCGGACAGCGTACGCGTCCAAATCCAAATAGATCGATACGCTTGTTCAAGAGGCAAGAACGCGATCGGTGGAACGGGAATCGACACGCTGCTGCATTGCATTCTCTTACGCAAGTCGTCAGATTCCTGTTCAACTAGTTTATTTAATTTAGTTTCCCGTGTTGTCAGTTTGTACGCCCTTGGATCTTTTTCTTTTTCTTTTTTATGACGGAGATCGTTCGATTCGAACTAACAGGAATTCTCCACATTTGTTTCGTCATCTGAATTCCAACGAGACAAAGTAAATGGCTTCCCGTTAACACGAGCTACCCTTAACTTCCTAGTAATTGACTAACGTCCAATTAACTCTGCAAACGACCTTTGGTAATTTCGCCATCGATTGCGTGACAAGTCGTTGAAAGAGAAAAACAAAAAAAAAAAAAAAAAGAAATGGCGTTAATTACACGCTGAAACTATTTATCCAACTTTAAAGCTTCCTGTTCGATCCCTCGTCACAACGGCTTCCAATATCTTTCAACGTACCGTCTAGAATGAAATTATTGCACGCAACAGAGACTCAACTATTACACAGCAACAACGACACGCAAAACGGCTCGATTATTCCGAGCGTTATCGATCGATGTAATTGTACTCAAGACTGCTATTTATGCAACGACAAGTGAATTTGTCTCTTTTTGTGTTTTTTCTGTTTACTTTTGTACAAAGTAGAACATTTCATTTCATTATATTAATTGACCAGTTGCGTTTATCACGCAAACCTCCAAGTACAAATTTAGTTATATATATATATATATATATATAGCACTGTATATTTACTTATTTTCCAGGGATCGATTAGTATTTAGCATAGGCACGTGTCGTATGAACTCAACTGTTTGCATTACATCATCGTTAATGTCGTGCTAAAACATATGCACGGTATGCATATGTAAAAAGATACATATATATTTAATACGCTTGCGATGTAACGAAACGAGTCACTTGGAAATCATGTTGATCAACTGTATAAATTGAAACTCACAAAAGGATGACAAATTTTCCTTGAAACGTACAATTACTTGTGCAATCTCTCTTTGTAATTCAACAAAAAAATTATTATTATTATTATATGCACGTCTGGTTAAAGTGATGACTCTAAAACGTATGAAATCGATCAGTTTGGTTTTCAAGAGGGACAATTGTAAAGTCGCAAGAAGTAGGCACGAGGAGTTGCATGGTAACAAAAGGAATTAGCATTTATTAAGTTAAATCAGTATATGTGTAAAAAAAAAGTTTTACATCTTAAAAAATTATCTACCATACGTAAGTCTTAAATTTGTTCGTAACATTACGAATAAAGGACGTATACTTGAAACGAAATCACAAGTTCAATTCGTCGATACGAAACGCGCAAGTATCGTCCTTGGAGGATCTACGAGTACGTACCTCCTCACTCTCTCCGCTCTCTCCTAGTAAGTTTAATTCGTCGATATTAGTTGCGAACGATCTGGACACACCGTTATCGTTCAGCATGGTCGATGGAAAAGTCGGATCGTTCGATATTTCCGTGTTTTCCGACGACAAAAGGTTTTCTACAACATCGGTATATGGATTACGAGGCTGCGAGATATTAGAGTTACTAGAGAAAACTGAAGAAACTAACCAGTTTCTCGTTCGTCCTTCGCAACGTTCGCGTCTTCCTTTAGTATCTCGAGTTTCGCTAATTTCACGCTGTCCAAAAATTCTCGGTCGGACACCAAGGAAACGCACCTTGCGCGCTCCATCTTGTGAATAATTTTCACAAGTTTCGTCAGTTCTTTTGGCAAGCAAAGTCTCTTGAAATGCCTCGTTTCTTCCGGTACGTCGTCCGACTTGCAATACGGCAACTGCACGATGTAGCAGCGCTTCTCTTTTTGCGACTGACTTTCTTTGACCAGTCGCAGAAGATAATTGCCGGTGTTTTGATAAACGGTCGAGACCGCAGGCTTCTCAGGCGGTGGAGAAGTTGCGATAAGGACAACGTCCGCGTTTCGGAACGCGGCATCGCACCAACATTCCGGTCCCTACGTCAGAAGCACAACATACCGAGAGATTAACGTTTCCATGAAAAGATGTTCAGACAGTTTATCTCCGTTTGAAATAAACATGCACTAACTTTGCCGATGGTATCCGTAACGTCGAGCATGTCTATCATAGCGTTAATGTCGCAGATTCTCAAGTATTTCGCCAGCTCGATCATTACGTTGATATGCGATAGTCGCGTCGGTGAGTAAACTAACAAACATTTTGGCTTCCCTCTCCTTCTCGTTGCTTCTACAAAAATCCACCAGATAAAATTTCAAATCGGCATTCGTGAAAATATTTCGCAGACGTTGCAACTTTACCCTTTCTATACAATTTGTACAGATGATAAAGAACGTATAGTATCACTGGCGGTATCCACACGGTGCTAATAATCATGATTAGCAGACGGTGAGACGTTTCCTCTGCAAAAAGAAAAAAAAACAATTACAATGTAATGTTTTCAATATTCAAACTCGAGATAATATAGACACGCGTAGACAATGTTTGTTTACTTACGTATAATGATAAAGGGCGTGGTACTATTTACGCATCCATAGTCGCCACATTCCGGATGCATAACAGCAACTTTAAAATAAAACACGCCGGTGTGCGCGGTAAAATTGTATCGGAAATCTTGTTCGCTCGTCATATTAAATGCTTTTGCGAAATCCGTATCGTTGTTTATCAACCAGACTTTATATCCTGTTACGTTATATACTTCTGGCATTGGTTGAACGTGCAACGAAAGAAGGGGAGCGTAAGACACATCGATATATACAAACGGTCTATATTCCTTTATACTTACATCTTCTCCTGAGATAGGACAGATTCGAGAGAAACGGTCAACATTGAACGAACACACAACTGCTTACTCTCATTCAACGAAAAAAATGGTCCGACGCAAAGACTCACCGATAAATCTGTGCACAGGTACATTGAAAACGTATCTTTTGCTATACTTGTACTTTTCTCCTGTTACTAGGTACTCTAACCGGTACGGGACTGACTCGTAAGATTCGTCAGAAAATGGACAAGAAACGTACAATTCCTTTGGGGCAGGGTCAGTTTCGTTCCCATGGACTTCTATGTATCTACAGATTGACTCATTTTCATTCAGTAAACTCTGATAACGCGTAACCAGTCCTGTTCAATTGCAGAAATAAGGATGTGACAGTCCAAGTGACAATGCGTAGTCATTTTACTCTACAATGACTTTCTTACCACGAAAGTCCACATTGGCAACGCTGAAGTTGAAAGCCGTCCATTTATATCCAGATTCCTCGTACGTGTACGCGCGTAGATTAAACTTTGCTGTTTCGCCGTTTGGTGGGTAACGACTATAACCATCGAATGTGAGTTTGGTGCAGTCTAGAGAAAAAAGAGAAGTGCAAATAATTCTATATATATACGATATCTTGCGTGTATGCTAAAAATGCATGTTGCGTCGCATCACTCACACATGGATACGTACCTTCGTTTTTTTGAGCTTTTGTCAACAGACACTGAAAATCAGGCGTAGCAGCCAGCTTTGTCTGCGAAAAGTAAACGAACGTGTAAACAGGCGTCACGAAGTGGTCGAGAAACCAATCGACAGACAATTCGAAAAGTTAAGAAACACAGGAAGAATTACCACGTTCTGACAGTAGTCCGGGTAACAATAAGAGGCCGCGACGCTTCTGTTCAAGAAACAAAGAAGCATCGCGAGGCCGACGAGTCCCCACATTGTTATAGGTTAGAGTATTAACCACAGCTAGTCGAGGATTCCAACGAACTCAACATATTTGCGTCGCGTCCAACGTCAATAGCCGTCACACTTGTCGATTTTTCCACGATAAAGCATCATACAAAGCTTAGTCGCGATGATTCACATTTTTCTCGCGTACGATGAGAACTTTTTCTCTGCGTACACCGCTGGACGCGCGTCGCTACGCGCTTGTTCTCCAACGCGCTCTGTCGAGAAATATCGCAACAATAACTGCGCGGATGATAAACGTCGTGTGAGTCGTTGCAAGATTTTATTGCGAAAGGGCTATGCGATTCTAAACAAAAAAAAAAAAGGAAAAAACAAAAAAATGAACGAAGGATGATGGCACAAAGGCGAACGTTCGTGAATCATCGCTTATTATCATACACTGGGGTAGTCCATTCAAATGCAAGGCCACTTAAATATCTTATCGAATTGCGACGATGCAAAGAATTAATTACTTTTCGCCTTGACAAGAATGGTATCGATACTTGGTGGTAAGAATATTTTTTTTTGACAAGATCGTTTTTTCGGAGTTTTCAAGATCACTGGTATTTTTTATGCAATTATATATATCTTTTTTTTATTGCATCGTGCAGCTGGTAAAAAAATACGTTCAAATTGCAACGATGCAAAAAATTAATTATTTTTCGCCTAACGTGAATGGTATCGAAACTTGATAGGCAATAGTAAGAGTATATACTGATAAGAATATTCCTCTTTGACAAGATCGTTTTTTTTTCCAGAGTTTTCAAGATTATTCGTGTTTTTCTGTTTTCATGCAACTATGTATTTTTCCATATTGCATCGCGTAGCGGAATAAAAACATTATTCGGATATGCAAAGAATATAACCTTGAAAGTTTAAATTTTACGTATAAATTTATCTCTGTTCGAGATCACAGATCTTGGCGACAACCAAGAGCCTAATAATAAATGTAAATAAACATGTTTACAATTAATCACATCGTCAATTAGATAGTCTAGCAGTATGAAATTCCAATTGGTGTATCAGTAATTCGATGGTAATTCACAATGGAATGCTCATCGCAAGAAAAGATCGATATGATACATATTCATTTATAGTGAAAGTGTTTGAAAGAAGTAGTTTGAGAGTGTACAGGGATATACAGATTTCCTAATCGTAATTGTCCATCACGAGATACGTACGCAAAGGCGGTCAAAAATTTTCGTCAAACGAGTGAGGAACGTGTGAGGAACTAACACTGTTCACAGCGAAAGAAAAACAAGGAAAAACTGTTAAAATTAAGGAGAATCCACGTGTGACTTTAAGGCAACTTGAGTGTGAGAGTGGCATTTCTAAAGCTGGCATAATACAGATATTAAACGGAGAAAAAATTTCACTACTATCATTTATCTCTGCATCGAGATCTTCACGGATTAGACTTTGTAAGTCGTAAACATCTTTCTTGCAGCGATACGAAAGTGACCGTTTATTCTTTGGGAGAAAAACTTAAATTTTTGCACGTCGGTGTCATTGATCTTGCAAACTTTAAAACTTGGAGAACAAATTTTTCTTATCGATTATTGACCCTTCGATACCATTCGTGTTTGGCGAAAAATATTGTTTGCACCGTCACACAATTCGGGAAGATATTTAGATGGTCTCACTTAACCTCTTTGTGCTGAAATGACGTGCCACCCACGTCGAGAATTTTTTGTCCCAAAATTGCAATATTTTCTCAGTTTTAAGTATATTTAAGTGAAACAAAATAGGCAAAACAAATAATAAATTTGTTACTTCTCAATAATTTCTTTCCAGTGACGTCATATCGACGAATTCAAAAAGAAAGCGACGAATTATTGTGTACGGTTTTGGTCACTCGTTATGGTCCGCAATCAGTTCCCAGCGCAAGTGGTTAACCTTTTGCGCCGGAATGACGTGTTACGCACGTCGAGAATTTTTTGTCCCAAAGTTGCAATATTTTCTCAATTTTAAGTACATTTTAAGTCAGGCAAAATAAATAATAAATTTATCACTTATCAATAATTTTGTATCCAGTGATGTCATACCGGCGAGTTCAAAAAGAAAGCGACGAACTATCGTGTACGGTTTGGTCACTCGTTATGGTCCGCAATCAGTCGCCATCGCAAAAGTGGTTAAACGGATTATCCGTATAAAACGTATGAAGGAAGGAAGAAAGGATGACTAAGGTAAGTAATGACAATTCTAACGAACGAACAGAAGAAAAATCGAATCTGATAATTACTTGCAATCCTTGTTGCATTCTTATCATTTCGCTTCTTTTCACAAGATAGAATACGACGCAATGTAAAAACATGTAACTGAAGGGGCGGGAGGAACAAGAATGTCCTTCTGAAGAGTGATATATTATTAAGCTAAGGACTGTATTCATTTCAGAACGAAAAATGCTTTTTGAGGGACTGCCAGCATTTGTAATAATCGTCGTCCAACTTGTTGGTGAGTTTGGCAGCCCAGTTGGTCATCGCCAGACTGTAAGATGTCTCAAACATGAAGGCCTGAGTCCCGTCGGCGACGCGTTCGGGCTTTAGCTCGCTGTTGGAGGCAGTTTCGAAACAGGAGGCGTCCGGTCCATGTGGCGTCATAATGGAATGCAACGACGCACCGCCTGGATGGAAGCTTTCCTCCTTGGCCTCGTATCGTCCCTTTATCAGGCCCATGAACTCGCTCATACAGTTCCCTGCGGATCGAGCAGACGAACACGCGTGTAAGACCTGATGTTGCTCGACTTGAATCAACTGGAATTAACGAGAACGAGAGAGTGGGAACTAAGGAGCGAGGGAGAGGGAGCAAATGGAATGGGAGAAAGGAAAAATTACAGGTTTCGCGTGAAAAGAAACGGCAGAATGATAGCCGTGAAAGAAAAAGGAAGTCGATCGATATCAGCGGAGAAAACTGCGTGTTTTCACCGATATCTCGGTTACACGATTTTTGCGTTATGCGTTCTAGCATAACGAAATGTCGAAGGATCCAGCGTGTAGAAAAGCAAAAGTAACTTTCGCGATTGCAACTACTTTTCGTTGTTATTTGTTTCTAGAACGGGATGCGAAGGAGCAAAGGGAGAAGTAGAAGAAAAGTATCGTTAATACGGATCCACAGCGGCGGCCACGGTTTCGATCGCTCCCCGAGATTTCTCCGTCGCGTTGCAGCGGCCGTTGGTTTTACGCGATCTCGCCCAACAGCCGACTTTCTACGCACTTACGATGATAATAAGGCGGCCGAAAAGTGTGCTCCTGCACGGACCACCGTGGTGGGAATATCACAAAATCGGCCGCTGCTGTGCCAACCTTCCCAGAGGGACACGTCAACACGGTGAAGATCGAAGGATCCTGCGGACAGAAAACGTTGGATCGATACTCGTACGATCGATGAGATAGCACTCGCACACTTACACAATGATCGAAGGAAACCGTATTAACGACCATGAATTTGTCGAGGTGGTACTTGAACGGGACGTAGTTCCCGTGCCAAGCAACCACGTCGAACGGGCTGTGGCCTTGCTCCGCGGCGAACAATTTGCCGTGATACTTGCAAACGACCTCGTAATCTGTTTCACGGTCCTCGTAACACGCGACCGGAGTTTGAAAATCCCTTGGATTCGCCAAGCCGTTCGCTCCTGTTCGAAGAGGGAGAAATCATGGCCACAGTCTGTCGGACTGTCTGTTTTATCGAGTTTACCTATTGGCCCCAACTCGGGCAGTTGGAAATGGTCGTCGAACACTTCGAGGATGTAACCCCGGGAAGGGCCGGACACCGCGACGTTGAATCGCATGCCTTGCTGGATCACGCATATCTCGTTCGGCTCGCAACGGATCTTGCCAAACTCCGTGGTCACCAGCAACGCGCCCAACTGAGGCACTGCGAACAACGCGGTGTTTCGTTCGATCAATCGAACGATTGTATTATTTTCGTATGTTGCAACATGCCACACGTCGATCTCGAGAACGGGGAAAAGGGAAGAAGAAGCGTGTCGTACGCACCAATCAGAAAATCTCCGTCAGCGTTGTAGAGAGCCCTGTCCCTCATGGAGGCGTTGCACAGATACACGTGAACGGCGATGCCCTGGCGAGCGCGACAATCGCCCGCGCCGCATATCGTGTGCAGACCTTGGACGAAATCTACCTCGGCAGCTTGCCTGGTCGGCACGTCGAACGGTTTCCATCGTAGCTGAAAACATAGCAGCCACAATGAAATCGACGATGAACCGAGAGAGAGAGAATTTTCAAGAATACCTGATTCGGCGTCGGAGATGCGGCGTCCCACGCGTAGTCGAGACGGGGAGCGCAGGCGATCGGTACGAAGGGTTTGTGCACGACCGACGGCCTGATTCGATACAACCACGAGCGCCTGTTTCGCAAGCGAGGAGCTGCGGGACGACACCAGCGCATACGTAATAAAGTCTCCTTACAATTTCAATAATCTATTACAAAAGGCAAATGAAAAGACAGATAGGTGGAAATTATTACAAAATGAGACGTGTGTATTTAAGTTTTCTTTTCTTTTGCCTCATTTAATACACTTTTACATGGGTGTTGGATTCCGTGTAATGGAGTTAACACGCTTACAATTTAGAAGAGTTTATTCCCTTACAGTCGTGGTCGTGTATGAAATAGAATGATATAGAATGATTTACAATGTTTAATGCTCTTGAATATGATGTGGAATGTCTCTATAATGATTTAGAATGCACTTAATGATATAGAATGTCTGTATAATGATTTAGAACGTTTTATGCTCTCGAATGTCTCTAGCATGTACTTATATATATTTGGTTATCATCGTCAAGTGGAAGGGGAAGGAGCATAGACGACCAACTATTGGATCTTGCCCTTATGACTAACTATTCACAGTCCACTTTTATGTGGACTGTTGCTAACTCATTGTCAGTATTTGCATGGATTCAATATTGTTTGGGTTGGTCATCCAACATGGGTACCATTAGTTGCACGAAGCACATCAAGACTGTACTCGATTTCTTGCCATGTTCGCTGTGGCATACCCTCATCAATGGTGGCAGTGGCATCAGTGATCCTCTGCTTTAGATTAGCAATGTCCCCTACCTTTGTTCGATACACGATATCTTTGACATAACCCCATGTGGGTATCCATAAAGTCTCGTTGCAATTTCAAAAATTTATTACAAAGGCAATTGATGAGATATCTTGGTCAGATGTACTCGGTGGTTATCAAGGTTTTTGCCACATTGCATTTCAGGTACCCTGTTGGTGAATGAAGATACTGTTAAATGAACCCCTTACAAAATGGCTACTCCTCAAGAGAAGGCACAGTGTGTATTGTGGTTTATTGAAACCATATCGGATCTGCAGACTCGGCGAAACTTCAGAACCAAGTATGGAAGAGATCCACCGTCACGTCCATCAATTCGTGCATGACACAAGAAATTTATGGAAACAGGGACAGTGTTCGATAGAGGAAGGACGACCAAGAACATTGATCGTGCAAGAAATCGAGTACCGTCTTGATGTACTTCGTGCAATTAATAGTGCCCATGTAAAAGTGTATGAGGCAAAGAAAAAAACTTAAATACATACATCTCATTCTGCAATAATTTCTACTTATCTGTCTTTTCATTTGCCTTTGTAATAAATTGTTGAAATTGCAAAGAGACTTTATAGACACTCTGTATATTAGGGTTAGCACCACCTAGATCCCCTCTTCGGGATACGTAACCAAATACTGATTACACGCATATTTACAGGTGAGATTACTCACCGGTAAACGACGTGCCAGACAATTGTTCCGCGTAGAGGCCGTACGGGCATCGTTGAGGATTGTTCTGGCCAACGGGCAGAGCACCGGGGCAACGTTCGTCTTCGCTGGAGAACTCGTTGCCGAATCCTGTCAGATACTGGAGCGAGAGAGAAGAGAAACACGCGTGTAAAGAGGAACTGCAATCGGGGGATCGGCGATCGCGAGAGTGCCTACCTTGAACTCGTCCTTCGTCGAGCGACGTTCCTCCATCCTGTCGAATACACCTTCGTCCCGATCGCTTCGCCCTTTTATACGCAGACATCACGTCCTCGGGTCGTGCGTAATCGCGATTAAGCGAGATCATCATTATGCAAGGAACGTGTTTAGGTGTTTTGCCGAGTGCGTGGACCAATCGCGTCGCGGGACGCGAGAAGGCGCGTCTCGTTAATATACGGAATACAAGAATGGGTGTGCGACGCCCGTGTCTCGCTCGAAAATTAAAAATTCCATGCGCGCGTTTATGGAGGATATATCGCTCTGATTTATCGCGCGCGTTCTTGGGACGAGCCCTCTGCACGCACGTACGTACATGTAATTTATTCGACTCCTCGACAAGGTCCAAACGAACGAATCCTGTCCGGTCGCTGGTTTTAAAAATTTGCGATAAACACAAATCTCTTTTCTAGCTCGCAGGCAGAGGCAATGGGAAAGAGCAAGGGGACCGAGAGGAAAAAAACAAGCTACACGCGCACGTCCCGTGAAACCGACGCAAAAGCAGTAATCTGGTTTGCGAGCCAATAATAAGGCAATCGTTAATTTGCTAATTCACTATCGACTCGCTGTTGTTGAAAAACGTTTGAAAACAACTCGCGAACGTAGATCGGAAAAAAGGGGAAACAAACGATATATCTGCAGAGTTCGACGCGAAAAATCAACGTAACGTACGTGAAACGTGTAGCGCCTCGAGTACGAGTCTCGAACACCGACTCGTATAAGCCGCCAGTGGCTGTGCGCCTAGCGTCGAAGTCTAGCGATATTCGACGTTAAGCAAGCAGAGTGCGGAACACTGCTAGGATGGGTGACCGCCCAGCCTAGCGAGTAGTTATGAAAACAAGCGTCTGGGGTAAGGGGTCGCTACCATCAGCCCCACTGATGAGTCTAGGCAGCGACTCTGAGACGAAACGCCTTTATAACCTTTCCTCACCTTACCCAAATCCTACATCCAGCCACGTACACTCGCACAATATAAATGTAAATAAAAAAAAAAATGTAAATATATAGATAATAAGATACTATAGATACTCCAACAAACCCCACAAACGAAATCGAAAATCGGAGACTGCAGTTCGCGTAAAAGGGAGCGGAGGTAACTTCGCGCCTTTCGCTCGCTCGAGAAACTGGTCCTCGCCATCGAGATTATAGAAAATGTCAGCTTGTTCTTTCCGTCGGATTGTCACGATCGGTTCTCAATCGAGTAAATGAAAACGATCGAAAATAAAACGGTCGAAGCGGCAGCGTATCGGTATCGTTTGCACGCGCAACGACGTTGGAGAAGAAAGAAAGAAGGTTGAGGAGCGAAACGAGCTAATTACGCGTAATTTGCCGCGTTTCGAGCCGACTAGATTGCAGAGAGGTGGTGGGGGCCGTTTACAGTTAAACGAGAGAGGGAGAGAAATCTCGCGACCAAACAGAAGATTCCTTCCCCGGCAACGGGGCAGCCTTTCTTCTGCTCGTTGCTGGAGCGGCGGGACGCGGAGCGGCAGCGGAATAACGGAGAAGCGACGCGGCGGATGCAGGCCGAACGCGCTGGTGCTCCGCTGGGCTTGCTTCGGTTGCGCTCGATTCACCAACCGAAGTTTGTTACAATAATATGTAACTATACTATAATAATTATACTATTACATACTATGCACATAGCTACGTTACATGCTGTTACAGTAACATTACAGTTATATTACATACCATGTGTATGGTATAATTTTTTACATATGGTGCGTAATGGTATGATTTTTTAATTATGTACCATTACGTAATGTAGTTTTTTAATCATACTATTGCACACATACAGTTGTTGTAATAGTATAATTTTTTAATTATACTATTACATACTATGTATATAGTTATGTCACATATTATATTACAGCAATGTTACAGTTATATTACATACTATGTTACAACAATGTTACAGTTATATTACATAGTATATTACAATAATGTTACAGTTATATTACATACTGTGTGTATAGTATAATTTTTTATATATAATGTCTAATGGCATAATTTTTTAATTATATACTATTACATACTTAATAATGTAGTTTTTTAATCGTACTATTACACACATATGTTTGTTGTAATAGTATAATTTTGTAATTATACTATTACATACTATGTATATAGTTATATTACATACTATATTGCAGTAATATTACAGTTATATTACATACTATATTACAGTAATATTATAGTTATATTACATACTATATTACAGTAATGTTACAGTTATATTACATACTATGTTTATAGTATAATTTTTTACATATAATGTCTAATGGTATAATTTTTTAATTATATACTATTACATACTTAATAATGTAGTTCTTTAATCGTACTATTACACACATATATTTGTTGTAATAGTATAATTTTGTAATTATACTATTACATACTATGTATATAGTTATATTACATACTATATTGCAGTAATGTTACAGTTATATTACATACTATATTACAGTAATATTATATTACATACTATATTACAGTAATGTTACTGTTATATTACATACTATGTGTATAGTATAATTTTTTACATATAATGTCTAATGGTATAATTTTTTAATTATATACTATTACATACTTAATAATATAGTTTTTTAATCGTACTATCACACACATATATTTGTTGTAATAGTATAATTTTTTAATCTACTATGTATA
Source organism: Tetragonisca angustula (assembly GCA_036937485.2). Classification (NCBI taxonomy): domain Eukaryota; kingdom Metazoa; phylum Arthropoda; class Insecta; order Hymenoptera; family Apidae; genus Tetragonisca; species Tetragonisca angustula. Next base: position 160,056 of record JAWNGG020000202.1, read on the forward strand.
CAATTATATTACATACTATACTGCAGTAATGTTACAGTTATATTACATACTATATTACAGTAATATTATAGTTATATTACATACTATATTACAGTTATGTTACAGTTATATTATATACTGTATTGCAGTAATGTTACAGTTATATTACATACTATGTGTATAGTATAATTTTTTAATTACATATTATTACATACATATAGTTGTAATAATACAACTTTTTAATTGTACTGTTATACAAACTATACTATTGCATGCTATTACATATTATATGTTGTAACAGTGAAATTTTTTTGCATATCACTGCATACTTATAATTGTCGTAATAGTACAGTTTTTAATTGCACTGTTACTTATAATTGTTATAATAGTATAGTTTCTTGATCGCGTACATTACATACTTACAATTGTTGTAATGGTATGGAGTTTTTTTGATTATACTATTATGTACTGTACTATTAGTTTCTTAATTATACTATTACATACTGGTAGTTGTAACGATGCAATCTTCTGGTTACACTTTCACAATGCAGCAGAACAATTTTAGGGAACTTTTATTCGAACGAGACAAAACTTCCACTCCAGATGATTGTTAATGTACAAGTGTTGCAATACCGTGCTGTAATACTGTATTATACCTGTCGATCCTTTCTGCCCCTGACTTGTACATGAATTACTAACAACATCATCTTGGCTCACGCGACATACCTGGAACAGGATAGAAAACATAGTTCAAGTCAACTTCCGGCTTCGCAGCCGAAAATCGTGTTTTGCCGAATCGTAAGACGCGAGGCGAGGGCTGGAACCGTGTGTACACACGCGAGAGAGAAACGTGGCATCGTGGCGTGGAGGATACGGCTCCGTTCGAAAATCGTAGTACGTAACTAGGTAGCCGTAGCCACGGAGGCACGTATCCCTACTCCGAGTAGTAAAGGCTGCGACCAGTTGGCCGGCTCTCGCTGGCGACAGGTGGGCTCGACTCGAGAGAGTCTCGGTCTGCCGCTTACCGTGCGCGGATCAAGTTTGTCGCCCGGACCGGTCTCTCGAGTTCTCGCTTTTCGTCGCGAAAAAACTTCGATTTCGCCGCGCGATACGAGTCTATATACATATACATATATATATATATATATATATATATAAAGTAACCGGGCAACCGGGACCGTTAGATCAGCCTCTGTGCCTCGCCAGTCCGCCTTCGAAATCGTCGTCTTCTCGTGTCCACTTCTCGGTGCGGATGCAGCATCGAACGATCGAGCCCTCGACGTAACGTCACCGTGAGATCAGTCTCTGCAGCCGCGAGGACAGGAAGCGAATCGCCGTCCCGAATTTGCATGGGTGTGCACGTAAGTGAGCCGGAACGAGGTCGAGAGAGCTCGTGCACGACGCTCGTTCCCCGCTTTTCTCACCCTCTGCGAATCGAAGCACCGAAGCAACGACCACGGCCACGTAGTTTCTCGCGATCGAGGGAAACCGATAGCATTACGGTGTGACGTATCGCTCTGGAAAATGGAAAATCGTCCTCGCTTTCCATATGGGTCGGTCGTTCGTCCTTTCCTCGAGTAAGAAAAAAAAATAAACGACACCGAAAGGGGGAAACGTGTCACCTGGACGTCGTGTCACGCGAGTTTCTCGATCGTCTGTCCACGGATCGTTCGTCGTCCTTCACCCGGTTACGCAGCCAGCATGTCGCAGTTCCGTGGCGAACGCCGTTGTCGGGGAAAATTCGAGCAACGGGGAGAGACGATGCTCGGTAGTTGATCGACAGGTTGAATTGTCAACCGAATCCTCGATCATTCGGCATTTGCAAAAGCAAACGGCGTGAAAGACGACGAGAAAAATTGCCTGGAAAATGGTAACTCGGGCGTATCGGCAACTCGGAGGGGAACGCGTTTTCTCCGCGTGCGCTCGGTCACCGAACGAAAGAGAACGGCCGTGTCTTTCGTTCGAATCGCGTTACTCGTTACTCGCTCGCCATTTAACGCTGGAACTACTGTCGGCGGCCAAACTGTAAAATATTATTGCCGCAGAGAAATTGAGACGCGGGGAACGGCGAAAAAAAGTTGGTAATGCAGAGTGGGTCAAGAGTCTCTTCCCCCCTGTTTCTTTCTTGTTTTTATTTAATAAAACATCAAAATATGAGAAAAAATTAATTTTAAGTTAAACGAGTGATACTTTTTCACTGTGCTTTGAAAATTGTTTCTTTCAAACGCCAACCGCCAGCACGTTCGCAAATTTGTGCTCTTTATTTTAGTCAGTCTAGTTTAGGCAGTCACTTTTGGCCCAGCCTGTATAAGAGCATGAGCTTCTGTCGACACGTTTTACTAGAAATCACTCGGGTCTCTGAAGATACATTGTTGTAAATTTATAAAATTTCTATATATATATATATATATATATATATATATATATATATATATATATATATATATATATATATAACAGAATTTTATAAATTTATAAAACATACAAGTTTATAATTATAAACTGGTCACTTTGACTATCCTAGGTAGTTTTAATGTTTCTGTAGTATTTGGTAATTCTAGTGATTCTATAAATAACAGAATTTTATAAATTTATAATTATAAACTGGTTACCTTTGACCACTTTGGTAGTTCTACTGTTTTTATAATGTTTGGTAATTTTAGTGATTCTATATACATGTAACAGAATTTTATAAATTCTATAAACTACAACAGAATTTTTTAACTTATAACAGAATCGTTTTGGTAGTTTTAGTAATTCTAATGATTCTATATATATTCTGTATAGATTCTGTTATAAATTTATAATTATAAATTATTCTAATGATAAATTTATAATTACAAACTAGACACTTTGACCATTCTGGTAGTTCTGAAATGGTTTCCATAGTGTTTGATAGTCCACTGATTCTATATATATATTTATAATACTCTGTCATAAGTTTATGATTATAAACTAGTCACCTTGATCACTTTAGTAGTTCTAAAATAGTTTCTATAATGTTTGGTAATTCTAACGATTCTACATACATTTATAAAATTCTGTTATAAATTTATAACTATAAATTAGTCACTTTGGTACTTTCAAACTAGTTTCTTTAGCGTTCGGTAGTTCCAGTGATTATATATATATTTATAATAATCTGTCATAAGTTTATGACTATAAACTAGTCACCTTGATCATTTTAATAGTTCTAAAATAGTTTCTGTATTATTTGGTAATTCTAACGATTCTACATACATTTATAAAACTCTGTTATAAATTTATAATTATAAATTAGTCACTTTGGTACTTTTAAACTAGTTTCTATAGCGTTCGGTAGTTTCAGTGATTCTATATATACAAATATGTTTATAAAACTCTGTCATAACTTTACGATTATAAACTAGTCACTTTGGCCAATCTGGTAGCTACAGCGTTAAAATAAGTCGAGCGATGCTTACGAAACGGCGACGTTACGGGTGTCGGTAACTCGCGCAGGCTCGTAATCCTTACGCGCAACCGTTTACGCGATTACGTCCGCCGTTTTATCCGAATCTGTGGCGATCGCGTGCGCGCGCGTCGTTCGAGATTCTCTCTTCCGCGTAGAAAGTTCAGCCCGAGAGAGAGAGAGAGAGAGAGAGAGAGAGAGAGAGAGAGAGAGAGAGAGAGTGGCCCGAAAATTAACTCGCCTTAACCAGGCAACTAACAATAAGTAAGTCGGAATGAGTCATGAATCTATCGAGGAGAGGAGAGAAGAGAAGAGAAGAGAAGAGGAGAGAATGGAGGGGAAAAACGGAGTGTTGTATCCCATAGGAAAGGAGCGAGGAGGCCCACCGTACAGATGTCACCGCCGGAATGGCCAGGGATCGTTCCGGTTCTGAGTATTCGGAGAACATGAGCGACGCGACGACTTGCAGCTGCACGACGAGCTCCGCCGACAAGGCTAGTAGAGTTAAGAACCGTAGTGCTTCGCTTTCGCTAGAGCAATAGACAAAATATCTCTTGTTCGTAAAATGTCGGTAAGTCAATGGGGGCAAGTCAATAGCGACAAACAAAGCTCCTCGGCGAGTCGACGTGAACAATGGCGCGTGATCGATCGAGATTCGAAAGGGGTCGGTGGGCTCGTGGCGGGCGCGACTCGACGCGAGGAGCCCACTCTTCCGGAAGAGTGTGCGAGAGGCACGCGCGGCTGAGGCAACGCGGCCGATATAATAATGGGAACGCCGTTGTGCTGCTGTTTTCAGTGTTCGTTGCGCGGCTGCGGTATGTTTCAAGAGCCGTTTTTCCTGCATCCGCCCGGCTCGCGACCCCGCGACGGCCTCTACATCAATCCGATGAGCGCGTACATCGGCGAGCCGGTCAAACCGAAGGACACCGAGTCCTTCTACCTCCACAGCCCGCACGATCTCGTCTACACGAGGATCACGCGGCTGTTCGCCGACACGGACGCCAGGCATCGACATCACTTTGAGAAGAAGGACGACACTTTGACTGGTAACTGGCGCGAGTCCCACATCTATTATTACACACTATGTATATAGTTATATTACACGCTATAGTTATGTTACACAGTAATGTTACATACTGTATTACACACTATATAACAGTAATGTTACATACTGTATTACATACTATGTTACAGTTATGTTACATACTGTATTACATACTATGTTACAGTAATGTTACAGTTATATTGCATACTATATTACAGTAATTTTACAGGTATGTTACACACTATATTACAGTAACCTTACAATTGTATTACTTATTGTATTACAGTAATCTTACATAAATGTTACATACTGTAATACATATCGTGTTACAGTTATATTGCATACTATATTACAGTAATTTTACAGGTATGTTACACACTATATTACAGTAACCTTACAATTGTATTACTTATTGTATTACAGTAATCTTACATACTGTATTACATATCGTGTTACAGTTATATTGCATACTATATTACAGTAATTTTACAGGTATGTTACACACTATATTACAGTAACCTTACAATTGTATTACAGTAATCTTACATAAATGTTACATACTGTATTACATATCGTGTTACAGTTATATTGCACACTATATTACAGTAATGTTACACACTATATTATAGTAACCTTACAATTGTATTACGTACTGTATTACAGTAATATTACAGTAATGTTGCATACTGTATTACATACTATATTACAGTTGTGTTACATACTGTATTACATGCTATGTTACAGTAATGTTACAGTTATATTGCATACTATATCACAGTAATTTTACAGGTATGTTACACACTATATTACAGTAACCTTACAATTGTATTACGGACTATATTACAGTAATATTACAGTTATATTACATTATATACTATGTGTATAGTATAATTTTTTAGTTACATACTTAATAGTATAGTTTTTAAATCATAGTATTGCATACATGTAGTTGTAATAGTACAATTTTTTAATTGTACTATTATACAAACTATACTATTCCATGCTATTACATATTATGTGTCGTTGTAACAGTGAAATTCTTTTGCATATCACTGCATACTTATAGTTGTCACAATAGTATAGTTTTTAATAGTACCGTTACTTATAATTGTTACAATAGTATAGTTTCTTGATTACGTACATTACATACTATACTATTACATACTCACAATTGTTGTAATAGTATGGAGTCTTTTTTTATTATCTCCCGAATATCTTTCGAGTCGTTCCAATCGGCACGAGCACGCTCGCAACGAAGACGAAACAAGTGTAACAACCAAACGTACGCGCGGTTTTTCCACGAATTTTTCAGTGAAAGTGGACGTCCACTTCAACAACGGCGTTCTCGAACGTTCGCCCGGCGAGAATGGTTATCAGACGACCGGGAAGGCCGAGATTGCACGCGAGCCGCCCGAGCACGCGTACGAGCAAATCTGTCTGCGGCAAGATCCCGATATCTCTGGCGGGAACGTGACCAACACGCAGAGGAAGACGCAGCACGCGGACAACGCGACAGATCGCAGGTAGATGGGTCGCTGATCAACGTTTCGAGTCGAGCTCTGTCTGTCGAGCGGTGGCACACAATGGACAGGACAGCGTCCGTATTTCATAAACGTGTCATGGTTGCGCGTTTGTTCAGCTGGCTTTCCGCTAACGCTCAGTCAGCTGTTTCTTTCCGTTGCCAAAGGACGGCCTCGATAATCCTCTCGTTTCGAGCGTACAAGTGTATGTATGTACAGGGTGGGAAGAAGAGTTTGTCCTAACAGCCATCACGGATGAATTCTACGCCTTCGATTTGATGGAAATCGAACGTGTAGAGAACCTGCCGCAAAATTGATCTTGATCTTGAGAATTTCAAGGTGAATAATTTTCTTTTCTTGCATAGTGTTCTACTCGTCACCAAGGTAAAACTTTTCCAAGGAATCGCAGACATTGCAATCTAATAGTAACAGAAAAGTTTCTTAATCATTTAACACTGCGGACGCGTGCTAACAGCGACTTTATTGTTACATCACTTAGATTAGGTTTCACTAACATTTGATTTGTCATAGCTGTAGCATCAGTGCGAGTCTCAATAGTCAAATGAATGAAAATCAACTGTTAACATTATTGGAAGTATAAACACTACATCCATGCGTCCAGAACTATAAAGTCGCTGTTAGAACGCACGCGTCTGCAGTATTAAATTAAGAAACTTGAAAAGAAAAGAAGAGAACTGTTAGTGTGCAGTGCGAGTTTAAATAATTAAATAATAAAACCAACTGTTAACATTATTCGAAGTATAAACGTTACATCCACGCTATTACGTCCAGAATCATAAAGTCGCTGTTAGAACGCACGCGTCTGCAGTATTAAATTGAGAAACTTGAGAAGAAAAGAAGAGAACTGTTAGTGTGCAGTGCGAGTCTAAATAATAAAACCAACTGTTAACATTATTGGAAGTATAAACATCCACGCGTCAAGAACTATAAAGTCGCTGTTAGAACGCACGCGTCCACACTGTTAAAATAAGAATCTTTCTTGCCATTTTTCTGGAGAGCTATTAAGCTTCCTTGGAAAAATTTCACCTTTGTAATGAGTAAAATACAATGCAACCAAAAAGAAAAAAAAAAAATTTTTGGCCTTGAAACTCAAAGTCAAGATCAATTTTGCGTCATGTATCTCCATCAAATCGGAGGTGTAGAATTCATCTGTGATAGCTATGGACAAACTTTTCTCTCCAACCTGTACATATGTATTTGTGTACACAGGATTTAATCCATTGACATATGTATTCCAATCTATAAATGCAACTATCCTTAAAACTATTTGTCATTTAAAAAAATGTTTCTAATTTTGGTTCTGTTTTGAGAAAGCAGTAATTTGGTATATTTACTTTGTCTAGACAGACGTGTGTAGGAGATGAGAAAATATTATTATTTTTTTGAAGTATAATTGTGATAATTGCATTCACAGATTAAAATGAGACACTTTGTATATACAGCGTGAGTCTCGTAACATGATGACATCAAATAACTCATAAAATATTTGTTGTACGAAAAAATGTTTCAGATAGAAGTTGCCTGGCTTCCAGGGGGACATATAGTACTGTAATCAGTTTTATGTTATTTTGCTTTTTTATCAAGGTACGAAGGTCATCTTCAATTTTTTAAATGGAATAGTTAATATTTCTTCCCGAATTCGGATAAAGCATTGAATTCTACATAAAAAAAGTATTACACCAAATAGGGTCTAAAATACATAGTTACTGAGATTAACGGTCTTTTCTAATACAATGTAAAAAAATATTTTTGCTATCCCAGTAACTATGTATTTTAGACCCTATTTGGTGTAATACTTTTTTATGTAGAATTCAACGCTTTATCCGAATTCGGGAAGAAATATTAACTATTTCATTTAAAAAATTCATACCTTCATACCTTGACAAAAAAGTAAAATAATATAAAACTGATTACAGTACTATATGTCCCTCTAGAAGCCACGCGACTTCTATCTGAAACATTTTTTCGTACAACAAATATTTCATGAGTTATTTGATGTCGCCACGTTACGAGACTCACAATCAGCCTGTATACACACGTATCGTCGATCAGACACGAGCTCCAAGCGGCCCAGCGACTGACACGCCAATCTGTCGAATCGATTTCAGCCGTCCCCGGAAAACCGATCGCAGATACAGCAGATCGAGCAGCGCGAGCGAGTCGTCGAACGTCAGCAGCGAAGTCCCTTGTTTCTCGTCGAGCGCGTCGACGCCGTCGCTGTCGCGAAACAGCAGCAACGAACGAGAACGAAAGAACGGGAAGCTGCCCGTCGTCGAATCGTCATCGCACGGTGCGTTGCCAGTCGACCAAAACTGCATCATCCACTCTCTCCTAACACCGCCAATCTGACCGATCGATCGATCGTCTTCTATTATCGGTTTTCAGAAAAGAAGCACTCGAGCAACTTGTCGTCGCAAGTAGAAAGCGAAAAGGAGACGAGATCGGCGAACGGTGGTGCCAGGTAAGTAGGCCGAGCGATAACGCCGGACGCGTTCAAGCCAAAAACGAGTCAAACAGAGGCGGATCGATCGCGTTTATCTCGTACGAAACGCGTTGAATTCGTTCCATCATGAGCAAAATTGAGCTTGGTGGTTTTTTTTCCCCTTGTTCCACTTCCAGTTCTAGTTCTTATTCTTGCTCTGGTTCTTGTCTAATTCGCGTCTGATTTCTTCTCATTCTTTATTTTTATTCTTCTTCCGTTCCTCTTCTATTCCTATTTTTGTTCTTCTTCTTCGTCTTCTTCTTTTTCTTCTTCTTTCCCTCCATCGCGCGCCTTTCTGCCAGCTTGGCCAGGCCACCGCCGCCGCCACCGCCGCCGCCCCCACTACCGGACAAAGAGGACGTCGTGGTGCTCGTGGTGAACGCCAAGCAAAACACGGAACCAACTGCCAGGGACGAGAAGAGAGACGTCTTCGGTGAAGCGAACCGGAATGGAAGAAGCGAGAACCTTCTGTCTACAGGTAAGCTGCCAGATGCTAACGAGGTGAGGTCACAGCTGTTGGTGTCGTCGATTTTCATGAAATTTGGTGTGTCGATTTTGAAGTAAAAATAATTTTGACTGTGTCCAAGCGTTTCCGTCAATACTCATTATTTACAAAGATACTTAATGTTTTGATCTTCTATCACAGCTACGCATACTTCTTTTCTTAAAGTTGGAGGTAGTGTTGTTGGACTTTGTGCAATAGAGTCAACACGCTTACAATTTAGAAGAGTTTATTCCCTTACAGTCGCGGTCGTGTGTGAAATGGAATGATATAGAATGATTTACAATGTTTAATGCTCTTGAATATGATGTAGAATGATTTAGAATGTTTTATGCTATCGAATGTCTCTAAAGCATTTGGTTATCATCGTCAAATGGAAAGGGAAGGAGCAGCGTTGGATTCCGTGTAATGGAATCAACGCGCTTATAATTTTGAAGAGTTCATTCCTTGTTTCAATCGTGTATAAAATAGAATGAAATAGAATGCATTACAATGATTTAGAATGATTTAGAATGCTCTTATAGAATATTCTTATAGAATACTGTTATAGAATTGCTCTAGAATGATTTAGAATGCTTGGAATGCTATAGAATGCTCTCTGCTTCTTCTAAGCATGTCCTCATATGTATTTGGTTATCATCGTCAAGTGGAAGAAGCATAGATGACCAACTATTGGATCTTGCCCTTATGACTATTCACAGTCCACTTTTATAGCGCATAGATTCAATATTGTCCGGGTTGGTCATCCAACAGTGTAATATATTCATACCCGGAAGTTTTAGGATTCTCGAATCCTCCCACAGAAGAACTTTTTTTGTATTATCTCTATTTTTGCTTTCTTTCTTTTCTTTGTTTTTTTTTTTTTATGTAGAATACTGCTTTATATTTTTGTAACGTCCCTAGTTATATCGCCATTATTACAATTTTATAATGTCCCTATTATGGAATGCTATAGAAATTTTACAGAATAATCATGAACTTTTGAACGTAGACGCTATCGAAATTCATTCAACGCAACAAAATTAATATCTCATAAATTCATATTTTTCAATGTAAACCAAGTGTGCTTTCCAGACGATGTAAGGAACGCAGTGTTCGTGTAATAATATGGCATTTGTAAAATGTTCATACTGCCAGGTATATTTATGCTTCTCATGCTCTTATGACGCTTGTAATGTTCTTTTGCAAAATATTAGTTATTAAAAACTGTAATGTTCGACGTTATATTTTATATTGAAATTTTCTGTGGTGTTTTAAATTAATAACTGGGGTTACTATAAAAATGTAAAACACAGTATTCTACATAAAAGAAACAAGAAAACTTGAAAGAAAAAAAAAGAAAACAAAAGTAGAGATAATACAAAAATATTTTTCATGGGCGGATGATATTTGAATCCTGAAACCTCCGGATATGAATTCACTACACTATCAGCTTTGCTATTGCTTGCAGAAGAAAGGAAGTATATCTCTGGAGTATATCTGTAGAAGATTAAAACATTAAGTAACTCTGTAAATGATGAGTATTGACGGAAATGCTCGGACATGGTCAAATTATATTTAGAATCTACAGACCAAATTTCATTAAAATCGACGACCCAACAGCTGTGACCTCTCCTTGTAAGCTCTCTCTCTCTCTCTCTCTCTCTCTCTCTCTCGAATTATCTTCTTTTCGTTTCTTTCTTTCTTTATTTAATCTCGTTCGATTCACCATCGCTGAAAGAGAAGAGAGGGAAGAAGCGCAAATGAAAAAAAAATAGATGAAGAGAGGTAAGAATTGGGGAGAAAGATAGAAAGGGGGACAAATAAATAAGTACAGAAAGAAAAAGAGAGAGAGAGAGAGAGAAAATTGAGGGGAAAGAAGAGATGGAGTAGAAATAAAAGGAGAGGGATAAAAAGAAAGAAAGGGGGCAAAAGAGAAAAGCGGATGAATCGAAAAGAAATAAATACAGAAAGAAAAAGAGAAAATCGGGGGGAAAGGAGAGATGGAGTAGAAGTAAAAGAAGGGCGAGGGGGGGCGAAAGAGATGAAAAAAAGGAAGGGAGAAAAACACAGAAAGAAAGAAGGAAAAAGAGAAAATCTTCGGCGGGAGGGGGAAGTAGAAATAAAAGAGTAGAGGGCGGGAGAGATTTAATCGAGTCGAACGATCGACCGATTTTAAACCGGCTAGCGAACCAGCCACGACGATAATGATGATAGTAATTAAAGCCTCGGTGAATCGGAGGCAAATAGACGGCCACTTACTAGACCATGGCGCTCATCGGGCATATAATACACTTACCTAGATTTCACTTGCCCCGGCTGTGTTTGCAAGTACCACACCGCCACGCGAGTGGATTCTCTTCCCCCTACCTCTGTCTCTCTGTTTCGGAACAGCGGTCAACAAGTCCGACGCATCCTGCGGCGAGCACCAGCAGCCGGAAGTGCCGCCAGCCAGTCCGCCGGCAGACACCGAGGAAATTAAGACGAGCCAAACGTCCCATCTGGTCAACAAACACATGGTGCTGCCGTTCATACCGCCCAAGTTCGCCAACGCGGACTCCAACACCCTGCTCAAGCCGTCCGAGTACCTCAAGAGCATCTGCAAGATTTCGTCCAAGAGCAGCTTGCTGAAAACCAGGTCAGTAACGGTAGTGGGGCGGTCAAGTATCGGGTCAAGTCGGTTATTACGGTAAGGTACATTATTATTGGCTACTACTCTCTCTCTCTCTCTCTGCAGTCTCTCGACAGACGACCACAGAAGGAAACTGACTGTTGTTGTTGTTGTTGTTGTTGTTGTTGTTGTTGGTGTTGGTGTTGGCGGCGGCAGATCGGTGGACAATCTGGACATACAGAGCAGAGGAGGCGGCGATCGAAGAATAGAGGGCTCGTCGAGGTCGGAGGGGGCCGAGGAACTCGCGTCGGACGTTGCGGCGAGACGCGGCGAGGGGGAGGAGGAGGCGGAAGGGAGGGTGGTGGTGGTGATCGAGGAAGGGAAGGAATCGAGCGCGGGTCCGCCGCCACCGCCGCTGTCCCCGCTGCGTAGATCCCGTTTGCCGCGAGGCAACGACGAGACCACCGCCGACCCCGACTCCCCAAGAGTCGCCTCGCAGCCACTCGCCACCATCAGCATCCAGGATCTCACCAGCATCCAGCTACGACGCACCACCGCCAAGATGAACGCGACCAAGACGTTCTCCGCGCCTCCGCCGCGCAGCGTGTCCATGACCAACGGTAGACAGATAGATTGCTCTCTCGTTCTCTCTCTCCTCTCGAGCGCATCTCTATCTTTCTCTCTTTCAGTTTCAGAGTCGTTCTTCGTTCAAAAGACCGACCTGATCGCGGAACTGAAGAGAACCAAGGACATACCCGGCATCAAGAAGCTGAAGGTCGAGATGGCGCAGGTGGAGAAGACGCAGGAGCAGAACCTCATGTCGGAGATCAACAAGGCGTTCAACGTTTCGAATTTCGTCGACCAGGTGAGTGAAACGGGCGAAACGGGCGTCCCTTTTTCTCTACGCTTCCTTTCTTCGTCGCTGTCTCGAGCTTTTTCACTGTTGAATAGTCATTTATATTATATTATATTATATTTATATTTATATTTATACTTATACTTTATATTTATATTTATATTTATACTTATACTTTATATTTATATTTATATTTATACTTATACTTTATATTTATATTTATATTTATACTTATACTTTATATTTATATTTATATTTATACTTATACTTTATATTTATATTTATATTTATACTTATACTTTATATTTATATTTATACTTATACTTTATATTTATATTTATATTTATACTTATACTTTATATTTATATTTATATTTATATTTATGTTTATGTTTATATTTATTGTCGTTTTTCCTCGGAAGATCCCGGAGAAGGACAGCTGCGGGAACGTGATACCGATATGGAAACGGCAAATGCTGGCGCGAAAGGCGGCCGAGCGAGCGAAGAAAGAGCTGGAGGAGCAGATCGCCAGGGAGAACGAGGAGAGGCGGCAGAAAGCGATTCCCGCTTGGAAGAGGCAGCTCCTTGCCAAGAAGGACAACGAGGAAAGAAGGTGTGCCTTCCTTTTTTTCTCTACTTTGCGATTGACAACCTTGTGGCCCAACGGATGGGATCTGATGGTTATTAGCTGTCTGATGAAAATAATAGTAGCAGCTAGAAGATTAACCAGGCCTGACAATATTGAATTCTTGCAATATCCAATGCAAATATCCCCTAAGTTTTGTGAGCTACTATAGTATACTATACTGCTATATAGTACAGTATATACTATACTGCTCACAAAAATTAGCAGATATTTGCATTGGATATTGCAAGAAGTATTTGATTTTTTCTTTTTTTTTTTTTTAATTAAACAAGAACATCAGAAAAGCAAAATCAAATGCTTCTTTTTTTATCACTTCATATTCATTGTGAAATATCCCCTAATTTTTCTGAGCAGTATCGTACATACTACATAGCAGTATAGTATATTATTATAGTATACTATAGTATACTATACTGCTATATAATATATACTGCAATATTTGCAGTGGATATTGGAAGAAGTATTTGATTTTTTTTTTAAAAAAAGCAAAATCAAATGCTTCTTTTTTTATCACTTCATATTCATTGTGAAATATCCCCTAATTTTTCTGAGCAGTATCGTACATACTACATAGCAGTATAGTATATTATTATAGTATACTATAGTATACTATACTGCTATATAATATATACTGCAATATTTGCAGTGGATATTGCAAGAAGTATTTGATTTTTTTTTAAAAAAAGCAAAATCAAATGCTTCTTTTTTTATCACTTCATATTCATTGTGAAATATCCCCTAATTTTTGTGAGCAGTATGGTATATACAATATATGCTATATGCATACTATATTATACTGTACTGTTATATGGTATGTAGTATACTATATTTTTGTGAGCAGTATGGTATATACTATATAGCAGTATAGTATACTATATACTATATAGCAGTACAGTATACTGCCCACAAAAATTAGGGATTATTTGCATTAGATATTGCAAGAAGTATTTGAATTTCTTTTATTAAACAAGAACATCAGGAAAAAAGCAGAAAAGCAAAAGCAAATGCTTCTTTTCTTATCACTTCATACTCATTGTGAAATGTCCCCTAGTTTTTCTGAGCAGTATCGTACATACTACATAGCAGTATAGTATATTATTATAGTATACTATAGTATACTATACTGCTATATAATATATACTGCAATATTTGCAGTGGATATTGCAAGAAGTATTTGATTTCTTTTTAAAAAAAGCAAAATCAAATGCTTCTTTTTTTATCACTTCATATTCATTGTGAAATATCCCCTAATTTTTCTGAGCAGTATCGTACATACTACATAGCAGTATAGTATACTATATACTATATAGCAGTACAGTATACTGCCCACAAAAATTAGGGATTATTTGCATTAGATATTGCAAGAAGTATTTGAATTTCTTTTATTAAACAAGAACATCAGGAAAAAAGCAGAAAAGCAAAAGCAAATGCTTCTTTTCTTATCACTTCATACTCATTGTGAAATGTCCCCTAGTTTTTCTGAGCGGTGTAGTATAGCAGCGTCGTTACATTTTTGATAACACGAGTTCTCGCTCTAGACTGAACCAAGCGCACGCGATGCCAGCGAGCAAGATGGACGCAACGGTGACACCGATACTGACGCCGACGCCGACGACAACACCCGCACCGACTCCGACGCCGGCACCGAGGCAAGACGCGTCGCCATCGTCGATCCCCTGCTCGCGCATCGGACGCGATCGGCAAGAGGAGAAACCGGACGTCGAGGAAAAGAAGAACACGGACGCGGGCGTTTCTTCGCATCACGGGGCGCAGGCAGACCGGACGAACGACGACGGCGACGACGACGACGACGACGACGCGCAGATCATTCCCTGGCGAGCGCAGCTGAGAAAGACCTCTAGCAAACTCAACATTCTGGAGTAGCCTTCCGAAAAACGATGAAAACGAACGACACGATCTTCGAACAGCGCGCCGACGTTTGCCAGTTTTGTTTGCACATGTACATAGAGCCAAGTAAAGTTTATAAATTTATATCGAGAGTGATGCCGACTGTTCTCTGCCGCGTGTCCTCCTCCCCCGACTCGTTCCACGTTTTCACGCCGACAGTTTCTCACAATTCCAACGTGCCGTTTAACTTGTCTAACTAATTCCAACTTATCGTTTCGGCCGCGGCGCGATTCAAGCACGTTGACCTTCGTTTACGCAATCGTTCGACATTTCATTAGTGAAATCAGTAGGGACTGCTGATACGCTTTGCGGCGATCGGACTGCGTCAAAGGTGTCCGATAATCCGAAGGTAATCTCGCGGGGCGACACCAGCGGAACCACCACTCGCGCACTTGCCAATAGAAGTAGAAATAGAAATACCAACACGTCGAGGGAACGAACCGCTCTAACGTCGCTCTGTACGCAGTCCGTCGAGGCAATTTGACACGCTCTCTGTCGCAACGTCATCGTTGGCAGAGGACGGGACCCACCTCGCCGTGCGCAATTCGATCAACACGGCTCGACCCGTTGCCAGCGACACACCGATATTATCCTACGCCGTCTGTCTTCTCTACGATTCTCACTCGCGGTACTCTCGCCGTCTCGACATCTCGCCTCCTTCCCAACTTGTCCCTTTTCTTCCCGCCCTCTCGCGAGGCGACTCTGCCCTCTGACGCGGATCACCGATCGACGATCTGCACTCCGCGGTGCATCAAGAAATGGCTTCGAATCGGAACATCCTAGGTAAGCGAACCTTGCATGATTCCGCCCGGTGCATCGCGCAAGTACAGTACAGTCGTTGGCAACTTTCGTCCTCCTGAGAGTTGCACGTTGTAGCGCGCGTTTTGTATAGACTTTCGAAAGCTTTTGAAACGTTTGTTCGGCAGTGAAGCGAGTTCGCCTGTTCCACGACGTGATCGAAATCGCGATTCCTCTCGGCGCAGCTACGTGCTGCCAGCCAACGCGAATATAAATAGCAGCGGGAAACAACTCGCGTCTTCAAGTTCTGGGTGAAGGTCGCTGCGCGAAGGCAACCCGAATTCGCGTGCGTCTCCACCCGTCTCCGTGAACTCTGATTAGCGCAGGTCGGCGCGAGCCGCACGTACATTCGAACGTTCACGATGAAAACTACGCAACTGTCGAGAAATACGTACTGTATACGTGAATCCACGGATATTACAAATACAATATTCGTGCGTAGCACGAGTCGCGCGGTGCGTGCTTCGTTGACGCGTAACAACATTGTTGAAATCGGTCTACGATTAGGTCCGACATTGGCGAGTACATGCACGCATATACGTACATATGTACAGGGTGGAAAGAAAAGTTTGCACCCTCGATTTGATCGAAATATAAACACGTGTAAAGAACGTACAGCAAAATTGATCTTGACCTTGGATTTCAAGGTGAAAAAAAATTTTTTTCTTTTCTTGCATCGTATTCTACTCGTTACAAAGGTGAAACTCTTCCAAGGTAACCGCAGATCGCAGTCTAATAATTCTCTTGAAAAATGACAAAAAAGTTTCTTAATCATTCGACGCGTGGGTGCTAACAGCGACTTTATCTTCACATTGCTTAGATTAGATTTCACTAACATTTGATTTAGCATAATTGTAGCATCAGACTGAGTCATCAGCTTGAATTTAAATAAATAAATGATTAAATAAAATTAATTCTTAACATTATTCGAAATACAAACGTTGCATCTACGCCATTACGTCCAGAACCATAAAGTCGCTGTTAGAACGCACGCGTCTGCAGTATTAAATTAAGAAATTTAAGAAGAGAACTATTAGTGTACATTGCGAGTCTAAATAATTAAATAATAAATTCAACTGTTAACATTATTGGAAGTATAAACATTACATCCACGCGTCCAGAACTATAAAGTCGCTGTTAGAACGCACGCGTCTGCAGTATTAAATTGAGAAACTTGAGAAGAAAAAAGAACTATTAGTGTGCAATGCGAGTCTAAATAATTAAATAACAAAACCAACTATTAACGTTATTCGAAATATAAACACTACATCCACACGTCCAGAACCATAAAATCGCTGTTAGAACGCACGCGTCTGCAGTATTAAATTAAGAAACTTGAGAAGAAAAGAGAACTATTAGTGTACAATGCGAGTCTAAATAATTAAATAACAAAACCAACTATTAACGTTATTCGAAATATAAACGTTACATCCACGCCATTACGTCCAGAACCATAAAGTCGCTGTTAGAACGCACGCGTCCGCAACATTAAATTGAGAAACTTTTTTGCTATTTTTCAAGAGAACTACTAGATTGCGATCTGGTTCCTTGGCGGAGAGTTTCACCTAATAAGTAGAATATAAAAAAAAAATTTTTTGACCTTTACATGTCCACGTGTTCTTATTAAACACACCGCCGTACGCCATTGTACACAGTATAGTAAAACTAAATACGCAGATACATCATTGAACTGATAGATCAATCGGTATAAGCCTGCTTCAATGCTTTACTTTACACCAAACGAGCTCGTTACATTCATTTCGCGCGTCCCTGCCTCGACAATTCGATAAATACGCTCTCGACGGGACCCTTGCCCCTGCGTGCTTTCAGATTCGCTGACGTGCAGACAAGTGTTGAACATCATGGTGATACTTGGCTTCATGCTAAACTATATGCTGCGCGTCAACATGACGATCGCCATAGTGTCGATGGTGATGCCGAGCAACGATACGTCGCCACACTCGAACAGCAGCGATAGACCCGGCGTGAGCGAGTGCTTCGATCGTCGAATCACCGCAAACGTTACCTCGTTCGACGCTGATGGATCAACGAGCAAGGTCGCCCCTGATCCAGCGGCAACCTCGTCCCTTTATCCGGCGCGTACAACGCACGTACGTTCACTTCGTTACTCGTCTCTTCTCTTTCACTCGAAATTCGAGATCTTGGTTCACGTTCTCAGGAAGAAACCAACCGGACAAAATACCCGTGGAACGAGTACCAGGTCAATCTGGTGTTGGGTAGCTTCTTCTGGGGCTACGTGTGCACCGAATTGCCAGGTGGACGCCTCGCTGAAATAGTAGGGCCTAAAAGGGTGTTTGGATACAGCATGTTGGTATCCAGCGCCATCACCTTCTTAACGCCTCTGTCGGCCACCTACGGCTACGTCGCCGTCGTTGTCTTGAGAGCGTTGATCGGATTCATGCTGGTGGGTTTCTCTTCCGCCTGTTCCAACCTCTGTTGGAACCTCGGCGATCTCGCTCGTCAGTCGTCAAATCTAAT
This sequence comes from Tetragonisca angustula, assembly GCA_036937485.2. Lineage (NCBI taxonomy): Eukaryota > Metazoa > Arthropoda > Insecta > Hymenoptera > Apidae > Tetragonisca > Tetragonisca angustula. Next base: position 178,331 of record JAWNGG020000202.1, read on the forward strand.
CGATTTCATGCGTGTGCGCCGTAGGGAGCTACCTGGCCAGCCATCCAGCCGATGACCGCTCGGTGGATACCACCGGCCGAACGTAGCAAATTCGTTTCGAACATGATGGGTACGTATCGTGTTTTATGATAATGTATCCAGTTGACCGTGTGGTAAACGATTGCGAGCAAAATAATTATCGCTGTATTGTTCCTCGTTTTCTTCTACCGTTTTTTTTTTTTTTTTTTTTTTTTTTTTGTAGCCTCGTCGCTCGGGGCAGCGATAACGATGCCGGTTTGTGGATTTCTAATCGCTTACCTCGGATGGGAATCCGTGTTCTACGTAACCGGGACGATAGGCCTCGCGTGGAGCGTAGCTTGGTTTCTTTTAGTATTCGACTCCCCCGGTGAACATCCGAGGATCACGATCGAAGAGCGCCGATACATCGAGGACTCGATCGGTTCTACTTCCACGACCAAGGTACGATCGAAACTCGTATCTGTTCCGTGTACGTGCAAGCGTAGAAAAATATTTTGTCCCTCTCTCTTTCTCTCGTTTTGATTTTTTTAGCGATTGCCCGTCCCGTGGAAATCCATCCTGCTCTCGATTCCCGTTTGGACTATCGTGGTCACTCACACGTGCAGCGTGTTCGGCTACTTCACCGTTGTCAATCAGCTACCAACGTACATGAAGTACATCTTAAATTTCAACATCAAAGAGGTCCGTAGGTACTCATTTCCCCCGCCACGAGACGAGTCCACTTTTGATCCGTTTCAATCGACTCGATCGTGCCTCTTGCTTCTTCGCAGAACGGGATGCTGTCGTCCTTGCCGTACCTTGGTAAATACATATTCGCCGTCGCAACGTCTTCCGTGGCCGACTACCTGTTCAGAACGAACAGACTGTCGGTAACGGCTATCCGTAAAATTTTCACCACTTTCGGTACGTATGAAACTGAATTCGTCGCGGCTCGTCTATCCGGACATTCCATATCGCTGTTTTATTACGCTTGTTCGCAGCTGTGTTGAGCCCGGGGCTGTTGATGATCGTACAAGCGAATTACGGATGCGACCGCGCTACGTCCGTGTCGATCTTCACGATCGCTTTGACGATCAACGGCGCGGTGACTGCTGGATACCTCGGGAACAGCTTGGACATCGCGCCAAACTTTTCAGGCACCATTTTCGGCATAATGAACACGCTCGGTTCCTTAGGCGGATTCCTCAGCAGCTACATGGTCGGCACCATAACCTACAAGAATCAAACCTACGCTCAATGGAGCAAAGTCTTCTTGGTACTGGCGTTCACTTACTGCTGCGGCGCCATCTCGTTCGCCATTTTCGGCAGCGGTCAGTTGCAAACGTGGAACAACCCCGAGCAGAGGCGAGAGGACCAACGAGCCAAGGTGGTGGACGTTGCCGATCATCCAGAAGAGTTCCTCCCGCTGAAAGACAAGACTAAGACTGTACCTTGATCACGTAACCGGGGAACATCAAAATACAATTACAATTTTAATGGATCTGTGCGAAATACCTACTAGAAAACTGCATAGAAACGTTCTCTCTGTATTTTTGAAATACAGCACCGATAGAATGCGTATTTAGATACATTTCACGTGCAATGCTTCATCGTGTCTTCCTCTACCATTTCCACGTAACAGTAATTAATTCGACTGATTAGTTTCTTTTGAAACTTTCGGCATCCACAGAATATGCACATAGGTACGTCTCACGTGCAATGCTTCTTCGTGTCTTCTTCTTCCATTTCCATGTGATGTACGTTACAACACAGTAAAATCGTGTGAGTATACATGGGTACAACATAGTGCGAGTTAAAACTTTTATTTTTACACGATAAGCGCAAACCAAGTAACTACTTACCATTTTACAATGCACTGGTTACAGTTTATCCATAGTACTTGTTCAATGTTAATGGTTGGAACAGTGACTCGATTTTTATTTCGCTTTTCTAAATGTGAAAAAAATATATTATTTTATTGTTTGAAATTCATCTTGCAATTTGATTTTCTATCGCACAATTTGCTGTAACTACAAGATAATACAAGAACATGTGTATGTGTATACATACTAAACTTTATGCTGTGCATGTGTCAATTCATTCCGCAATTTTTTAATAAAGTTCGTCATATGTACGTATGTACGTATCTGATCCAATCGATTGCACGACTATTTCAACTTTCTGTGACAGTTTGTAATTTCAAAGCTGAAACTCGTCAAATAACATTGACATTTCATAAACCACAACTATACAAAATCCCAAAGTTCTAAACATAACACTTTTGCCAGAAATTATTTAAACGTCATTGGAACCACCTCTCCTATCTGAACATTGAGCAAAACTTTCAAATCTTTGTACAAGCATTTTACGAATGAAACGTAAGAATGAAGTTTAAAGACAATTTACGGGAAGCGATTATGAATGGTAACAAATTAATTCGATTAATTAGTGTCTTTTTGTAAATGAAAATTTGACCGGTTCGTAAACACTGAAATGCCAGGCGCCACGTAGCGGCGAAATGGTGGTACTATCAATCAATTGCTGTTCTTGTCGCACACTATCGTGCTCCTTATCTAACAGAGTGTTTCGATCTATTCGAGTTGAAATTTCAAATCTTCATCCGTACACTTTTCTGAGTTAAAGTGAGAGAAAAGCCTGAAATCTAGAAATGAAGGTACAACTGTACGAGATCACAAACTAACCAATCTTCTTGTAATTATGTTTTCTTGCAAATGAAAATATGAAAATGCAGCCATCTCAAGATTTTTCTCGGTAACATAAGGGTACATTAGAAAAAACCAACAGATGGCAGCACGTGTCTTGTTCCAGACTAGGATCGCATTAGTGTACGAGGGTCAGACTTGTGATGTGAGAGACAAGGACAGCAATAGATTTTAGTTCCACCAGTTTACCGCTACACAGCGCTAACATTTCAATGTCCATAACTCAACCAAATTTTCATTTGCGAAAAAACTAATCAACAGAATTCATTTATGAGCTTTTACAATTGTATCTTCGTTTTCTGACCCTTAGCTTTCTTCCAACGTCTCGTTTGACCTGTAGAACGCATAAATAAAAATTTACAAATGTTGCTTATTAAATCGATGCATGTAGATATTCATTCAAATAATGTTAAATTTCTCTCAAACCATTTTCGATATTTGCATCAAAATTGTTCGCGAATACAGGTAAAAGTATGTGCAATAAATTTCACATAAGTTTGAAATTTATCTATATTTATTTGGAATATCGTAACACTTAGTTATTAAAAAATTCATACAAGTTTTTATCTTCTTCACGTAGACGTACTATATATAGAAACTATTGATTAATAAAATTAACCATTTGTAATTTCTTCCCCCCGAATTTCTTCAAATTCACTTTATCCGTAAAGGATTTATCGACAGTCGGCAATGAAGACATCCATCGTCTGTGGCTCTGAGAATCTTTTCTCAAATTCGAGCAATCTAGTGAAGAAAATCGGATTTTGTCCTTTCAATTCGATACAGATCTCATTTCCTCCGACTGATCACAGATCATAGGGACGACAATCGTAGCTAGACACTGAGCTATTGAATAAAACATCCCACTGGATGAAACATAACCTATATACGCACACGGAACGAAGGACACAGCCACTTCTATGGCGACAGTATGAAAATGTGTACGAGCAGACGGAGGAGCAAAGGAAGTAGCAATGCGATCGGCGTGCGGCGACAAGCGGCAACCAGGCAACGAACACGCAGCGACCAGCCGGCGCATCCGCGTCGCGATGACCGGCGTATAGGCGCCGCGCGTTGCGATGATGCTCGCCGTGACGCGTGGCGCTGCGGCGCTCTGCCGATGTACCAGGAACGCAGTCCGTTCAGGAGTTGTTCGCGCCTTTTTTCGTTCGCCCGACCTCCCCGCGCAACCGCGATCACGATCCATTCACCGCGGCTTATCTCGCGCTGCTAAACTCCCGAAACTTTTACGATTTGCATTTATCGTTAACGCTAGAACTACCGAAATGATCAAACCAATTTAGAAATTCTGACAACGTTTTCTCGTTTAGATAATTTTTCGTAAAATAAATAAAAGCTTGTATTATAAAATTTCTCATTTTTTTTTTGTTTTTCTTTTTCTTCAATGTCATGCGTTAACATTTTGCGCTAATAACTGGTTCGCGGACCATAACAAGTGACCAAACCGTATGCAATGATTCGTCTTTTTGAATTCATCGGTATATCACTGCATAGAAATTACTAAGAAGTAATAAATTTATTATCTGTTTTTGGGTTAGGTTTATACTTAAATATACTACAAACTGAGAAAATATTGCAATTTTGAGGTTAACCACTTGCAACTGATTGCGGACCATAACGAGTGACCAAACCGTACACAATAATTCGTCGCTTTCTTTCTGAACTGGTCAGTATGATATCACTTATTATAGAAATTATTGTGAAGTAATAAATTTATTATTTGTTTGGCCTGGGTTATACTTAAAACTGAGAAAATATTGCAATTTTGCGATAAAAAATTCTCGCCGTGTGTGTGGCAGGTTAACCACTTGCGCTGGCAACTGATTGCGGACCATAACGAGTGACCAAACCGTATACAATAATTCGTCGCTTTCTTTTTGTCGGTGTGTCACTGGATAGAAATTATTGAGGAGTAATAAATTTATTACTTGTTTTGTTTTACTTAAATATACTTAAAACTGAGGAAATATTGCAATTTTGGGCCAAATATTCTCGACGTGCGTAGCACATAATTCCAGCGCAAGAGGTTAGTTATATTGTTAAGAGTTAAACGTTTTGAATGAAAATGCAAATTGGAAATTATCGGACTTTTCCAGACCAGCGAACCATTTCTAACACTCCGAACGGAATCACGGAACGTTCGTCCAACGTTCGTTTGACGTAGAGGCAGAAGAGAGGTAGCAAAATAACGATTTGTTAATCGACGCATCGACACACGCCTCTGAAATAGTCGCCGATGTAAATAACTCACTCACGATGCACAGTAAACACACACACACGTGCACACGTGCACACAGAAGAAGACGAACGCGATAGAATGCGAGGCATCCGCGGACTGCGCTACCAAATTCAATCGCTATGTCAGAGAGAAGAGGAGCGCAGGAGAGCAGCGGAGGTGAAGCGCGCGGTGAGGTTTGCCGCGCGGGACCGCCCGCTCAGCGGATCGTTGATCAGGCGAACAGGCGGATCGGTTGGTCGCCGACCAATCTGGCAGCCTCCTTCGTCGAATACTTTCCTACTCCGTTGTGATTAACTAAGGTTTAATCAGCTTTATAAGCTAAACTTTTGTCAACAGACAAGCACGCGATAATCCGCACGGTCGTGCCTCCAGTGTTCGATTAGCGCTCGAGGTATGCCGTCTCGAGGACTATAGTCTCCAGCAACCGGGTGTATCGTCGCACGAGGATACAACACCAGCCGTTACCATCGAGCTTTCCCCATTTACCATCGAGCGTCAATTCGACGCGAATGCGACGACGCTCGCGTAAGTTCGCCAGCTTGCTGTTTATCGACGCGGTCGATCGATCGACAAACTCGAGCTTCGTATGCGTTCCTGATCGCGGTATTCGCTACGCGTCGGATAGGCTTTTCGCGCGGCTCTCAAGCTCAACGACGCGTGGCGCCACGTCGGTCCACGGAAAAATGCAATGCCACCGGCCGGAGAAGGTGATACATCATCGAAACGAATTCGAAGAGAACATTGACAAAGTACGACCATTGCGGCGACGTTTCGGCAATTTTTGTTTCGTCGATCGAAGATCGAAGAGAGTCGCGGGAAATGTACGTACCAACCACGTACATCTCGAGTAATGTACGGTGTAAATTTCCGAGATATAATCGACATCGAGCGATTTCGCTGTTGAGTTGAACTTTGGAACGCAAGAGGAGACTAGCCGATTATTAAGGCTTCTTCTGGTAATGACGCGTTGCTGGAAAGAGAACGATTGCACGCAGTCAGGCACGCAGTTGGGCCGGCACGCACCGATCTCCTTGCCGAGGAACGCCGATGCCCTCGAGTAGCGGAGAAACGATTCTCATCGCGGCGAACTGCCTTCCTGCCGCCCCCGCCGATTCATGGGAACGTCCTCGGGGCAATGCGAGAACCAACGTTCAACGCAACCTTCTCTCTCTCTCTCTCTCGCTCCCTCTCTTCATCTTCTCTCAACAGCGATTTTCGCTCTGGCTTTCGTCTCTCTTTCGCGGCCTCCGTTTGTTCCATCTCTCTGTGGAATCGCGAAGACATGACAGAGGAGCACCGGACGAATGGTGAAGAAGAAGCAAGCGCTTATCTACCTAACTGGTGAGAACCAAATTCGGAGGCAAAGACTCCTCGATCGCGATCGCGAAACGAGAGAGGAGGCGATGGAGAAAGAACCGGTAGCCCAGACGACGCGACGAGACGAGACGAGACGAGACGCGACAAGGAGAGGAGAGGAGAGGAGGAAGAGAGAGAGAGAGAGAGAGAGAGAAAGGTACGGCGCGGCACGGCAAGAAGTGGCGATGGGACGAGGAAAAAGAAAAGGGGCGAGGATGAGCGGCACGTATGCCAGGCATGCGGGTGAGAAACACCCGGGGCGGCTGACCGGCCGATCCGCCCACGTTTAAGGTGCGCATCGACGTTGCGAACGGTACTGAGGCAAACCGAACCCCGAGCCGAACCGAGCCCAATCAGACTGGACCGGCACACACCGCACGGCATCTCACACTCTCTGCCATCTTCGGGTTTGCCCGGCGGCGCTCCAACGACCGTGGTAAAACGGTCGGTTGCATCCTCTTCTTCGAGTCTTCTCGTAGGTAGGCTGTAGCCGCGCCGAGAGTTGACGTCCTCCGCTGCGAACAACCACGGTGAAGCCGTCTCTCTCTATCTATCTATCTATCTATCTCTTTTTCTCTCTCGAAAGAGAGAGAGAGGTGGTCAAGCTAGCACGCGATTCCACGAAACCAGAAATCCAACGCCCCCGCGGGCACACGCCACCGTCACGCGACGCTTCGTTTTTCTGCCTGGAAAATGGGAACTCCGTTCGAATCAACGTCATCGTTTTCCAATCGTTGGGTATTCCGAAACGTTTCCATGACGTGAGAATGAGAAAAATTTTACTTCCTATTGATTTTTATACGTAGGCCTGCGACTTGTCATTTGGTTCAGAAGTAGCAGTTCAAGCGTGTCCAATGAATTTTCTCCAAGATTAATTCCCAATGAAATTTTACTTCGTATTTAAGTCTGCTTGTGTATAATTTTCGGCTCTGTATATTCGCATAGGTATACAAACTACCATCATTGGACAGCCCCTTGTCGTTCAATCTGAAAACAGCCCAAGAAATCTTTAAGTTCGATTTTCTCAAAGGTTAATTTTTATTTCATTTCATATTTGCACTTGCGTATAATTTTCGGCCGCGCTCTGGATACTTGTATAGGTACATATTATAACAACTGCCATCATTGAACAACCTCCTGTCATTCAGTCTGAAAACAGCCAAATTCAAGTATGCCAAAAAAATTTTCAAATTCAATTTTCTTGAAGCTTAATCCCCAACGAAATTTTACTTTATCTTATTTTATTTCATTTTATAACTATCATCTCCTATTTACACCTATCTGTGTATAATTTACACGGCCGCGCTCTATATACTTCACATCCTACACAGGTATATGTTAACTACCATTATTGAACAGCGTCTTGTCATTCAGTCTGAAAACAGCCAAATTCAATATACTTGAGAAATTTTCGAATTCGGTTTTTTCCAAAGGTCAATTTCCAGCTTTACTTAAACTTTACTTAATTTTATTTGATACGTGTCTACTTGTATGTATGTAATTTTCGAACGCGGTCTATGTAGATCGTGCAGACGTGTGCTATTAACTACCGTCGTTGACTCTGTCGCGACGAGCAAAAAGAAAGTAAATTACCGCGTAACAAAGTGCACGAAGATCGAGCTAGCTCGAGCAGCTTCCGGTTTTCGGGGCACGCTCGCACATTTGCCAGCCAGCCGGGCAGGTTCGAGACTCCGCGCGTCCACCTGTCGTAACGCTTGTCTTTGAAATTTCCTCGTTCGAGCGGTCGGTTGCTCAGGCACGGTCGAAAATTTGCACCTGACGTCCCACAGCGGAGAATCCCAACTTTCTCTCCCGAGTTTCAGATCGGCCGGCGATGATAACGCGACGCTTAGAGTCGACGCAAATCGAATTTCAAACGCCGCTGTTATCGCACGATTTCGACGTCGATCGCTCCGTGCACTAATACATACACAAGTGAATAAATAAGCTACACAGAGGCCACTTACACCGGCCACAGATGCTTTTCATTTTGCACGATGCGTCTGAGCATGATTCACCCGATCGAGCAAAAACGAAACGTGAGTTTCCTTCCTGATACGAACTGAGATGAATTTCACGATGCGTTGCGACTCCACACCTGACGCACACGCACGCGAAAGTGAGTCGCGCGATCGTTACCGGCGACACGGCCTACCCTTTCACCATCACCTGCTCCTTCGCGGTGTACGCAATTTTATAGCGCCTCCCGTTCGCTGCTCGCGCCAAGAGCACCAAGAAAAAACCACCAAAGCTATCGAAGGCGCCCGTGCACACGCTCGCTCAAACTGCATGCTTCGTTCCATTCTGAAACCAATCAAGACTCGCGATAAGGCCGCTCGCACATCTGCGCGCAATATTCACCTTCTTCCTCGTCATCCTGTCGCTCCTCCTTCCAGAGGAATTCGTCAGTGATCTTACGCAGCTCGCAACTCGCGAAGAAGAACAAATTATGTGTATACAGTGTGTTTAATAAGAACGCGGATTCTTGGCTCGTTTAAAAGAAATACTCTTTTTGTACAAAATTTCACACGGACCGACGGAATAACTAACTCCTAAAATACTATCGCAAACTCGTGTCTAATCTCCATCGCTGGCGATTGTTGCTTGGACGCGACGAGACATGCTTTCCGACTTTTCAGCGTACGAGACAGATAATGACACGAATTAACCCTCCGTAGGTCGAATTAGACGCGTAATAGTAATATTTTAGGTGTATTGTCGATTTGTGCAAAGTTTTTTTACAAAGAGAATATTTTTTCTTTCAGAGAAACGGCGTTCTTATTAACCACTTGGACTGGCAACTGATTGTGGACCATAACGAGTGACCAAACCGTATACAATAATTCGTCGCTTTCTTCTCAAGCTTGTCGGTATATCACTGGATAGAAATTATTACGAAGTAATAAATTTATAATTTGTTTCGCCTGGGTTATACTTGAAATATACTTAAACCTGAGAAAATATTGCAATTTTGAGGTTAACCACTTGCACTGGCAACTGATTGCGGACCATAACGAGTGACCAAACCGTATACAATAATTCGTCTTTTTCAATTCATCGGTATATCACTTAGAAATTACTAAGAAGTAATAAGTTTATTATTTGTTTCGCCTGGGTTATACTTAAATATACTTAAAACTAAGAAAATATTGCAATTTTGCGATAAAAAATTCTCGACGTGCGTGGCAGGTTAACCACTTGCGCTGGCAACTGATTGCGGACCATAACGAGTGACCAAACCGTATACAATAATTCGTCGCTTTTTTTTTTAACTCGTCGGTGTGTCACTGGATAGAAATTATTGATAAGTAATAAATTTATTATTTGTTTTGCCCGGGTTATGCTTAAAATATACTTAAAATTGAGAAAATATTGCAATTTTGAGGTTAATCACTTGTGCTGGCAACTGATTGCGGACCATAACGAGTGACCGAACCGTATACAACAATTTGTCGCTTTCCTCTCAAACTCGTTGGTATATCACTGCCTAGAAATTATTGATAAGCAATAAATTTATTATTTGTTTTGCCTATACTTAAAATATACTTAAAACTGAGAAAATATTGCAATTTTGCGACAAAAAATTCTCGATATGCGTGGCACGTCATTCCAGCATAAGAGGTTAATCACACTGTACCTTTCTATATATATATATATATACACACTACTCACAGAAATTAGGGGATATTTCAAAATGAATATAAAGCGATAAAAAAGAAGCGTTTGATTTTTTTTTTTTTTATTAAACAAGAACAACTTCCTTTGACCTGTCTTATGTTCATAGGTAGATACAGGTACTTGCAAGTACGTGGAATGGGACGAGATACGCGTACCGATACGTATCAACCGCCTATCTACATACGTGATCGTCGAGCAAAAAGTAAGAAAGTCTGATGCACTTGCAAAAGTTCTACGGACTCGAAACGCGTCGCGTCGAGTCGCTTCGGAACAGAGTTACGTACGAGCGTAATCGAGTCCACGTGACGCGAACGAATCGAAAAAAAAACTTATCGAGGATCGAGGTTCGACTCCGTAACCGCAACCCACATTGGAATTTTTCCAACGAGAATGTGCGCAAGGGGAGGGGGGAGAAGCGAAACATTGTTGAATTGGAAATATCGAGAGCGGTGATTCGGTATTGCGAGAACGTTAGCAGGAGAGGAAAGAACGAGAGGAAAGGAGAGGAAAGAAAAAGTGCACGGGAATGGAATCGGATGGGAATGAAACGATGCGACGCGAAAAGAAAGAATGGCAGACGGTTTGAGAGAGGGCAGGGTGTGAGTCTGGTCGCGACACGATCCGAGTAAGTACATAGTATGTAGCTGGAATCGCGCAGTCACGCTGGCGCCAGTCGTATCGGTAACTCTATATCGATTCAAAGGCACGGTTGTCGACTCTCTCGCCGAGGGGATATACGGCCGCGCGGCCGCCCAGTTAGCCGAGCAGCGATGTGTATTTATACGACGCTGCCGTGGTACATCTGTTTCTATCCGGGCACGTGTCGACCACGAAATTAGAATGGTCGGGGGTAAAGGAAATACCGGAAAAGCAGACGAAACCAGCAAAATCCGACCTGGTGAAAACTTGCCGATCCAATCGTTCACAGATGCCTTGCTGTACCGATATCTCGCGAATCAAATCTACCGATTTCTCTCGTTTTCGTATTCGTGTGAATATATATATATATATATATATATATATATATATATATATATATGTACTTTTTCCGGCATAACTTTGACAATAGATTCTATGAATGAAAATAAGAAAAAAATATCACATAAAGACGTATGCATCAAATATTTTTCATTCACACTAGAACCACCAAAATTTATAATTTCTGTTTAAAATTTTATAGATACGAGACAGTGCATTTTTTAGAGATTCAAACTAGACTTTTTTTATAAACAATTTTTATAAAATATTGCATATACAGTTCCCTAACGAAATTTCGAAATGTGTGAGTGTACGCGACTTTCTTTCTTTTTTATTTTCACTCATAGAAGGATCTACCGGGGCAAAGTTATGGTAAACTGATTGTGAGAAAAAAGAAACAGGGACACCCTGTATATAGCCAATCGACCGACCGTTTAAGTCGGATAATCATCGGTCCCATGGTCAGCTGCTTTCCACAATATTCCTTTCTACGTGCGATCGCATACTTTCGTCGTGTCCTCGCGTGCTCGTGTTTGAGCATACACGTTTGACCTCGCGCAGAGCCCCGAACGAGCGTCGCGGGTGCACGCGATCCACCGTATTAAGCGAAAGCCTCGACTTTCCCACGTATCCGAGATAATGCGTGGTGAACCGTGCCGCTGGTTCCGAACCAGAAGCGGGAATGCTTCCGCGAAAGCAACGACTCTCGTGAGTCGCGGCGAATTCCTCTCGAAGCCTCGCGTAATCGTTACAAGCGTGTACACGTGTACGTGCATGTGCATGCATCAGTGGCATCCATAACTAATGTCGCTTTTTCTTACTGTCTAATTGCCATCTAGCCGCAATAATTTAAAGAAAAATAAAATTGTGCACAGTATCAGAAAACGATATTACTTATGGGTACTCCTGTTACGTCCGCGAATCTTGCCGGAGCAGGGAGAAGAAGAAGGTTGCCATTACAGTGTGAGTCGCCACAAATTGCCACCTAGATTTACGTCATTGTTATTACGCGTAGCGAAAAATGTTTCAGACGAAGTTGAATGGTTTCGAGAGGGTCACATTTTGATGATACTAGTTTTCTTGTAGGTGGACGTTGTAGAGAACGTTGTCATTAACGTTTTTTTAAATGGAATCATATATTTTTTATTGCGTCAGTTGATGCATCTTCGTATTCTTTGCAAAAAAGTATTAACCTATTTGTGTTGAAAGATCATTAGTTTAGGAGATATTTTAATTTTAATTTTGTAAAATCTATGCGTGAAAGACAAAGACAGTATAAATATAAGAATACTAAATCCTTCTTCTTCCTAAAACTGTCTTCCTAAAAAATATCTCCTAAACTAGTGATTTTTTAACATAAGTAGGTTAATATTTTTTTTGGTAAAAAATGTCACGGTGTATCAACTGATGCAATAAAAATATATGCTTCCACTTAAAAAAACGTTAATGACCTTCGTATCGTCGTCTACACGTTCACCTACAAGAAAACTAGCATCATCAAAATGTGTCCCCCCCGAAACCATCCAACTTCATCTGATACATTTTTCGCTATACGTAATGATAATGACGTAAATCTAGATTGCAATATGTAGTGACCTGGCCTGTATGTATATATATATATATATATATATATATACTGCGTGTTACATTACGTGCGTACTTGGCGAATATCGCGAACAGCTCGAGACCGTCGCGCCGGCCGATTACGTGAATGCGACAGCTTTTAAACGAGCATTCGGTGCCAGATGTCGCGCCTCGTGATCTTTATAGCGCGGCACCGGCTCTTTGTTCGACCATGAGTGGACACATGACACACGGTCCCGTTCCTATCTCCCTCTGTTTTCTCTGTGCGTGTATGTTCGTCCTCTTGCTCGTGCACGCTCTGGCAAGTGCGTACAGACGCAAAAGACCGTCTCGATTTCGCATTCGAAAGATTGTATCACGTTTCATAGTTGCAGCCGATGATAGCGGCAATTTTTCGTGCACACGCTCATTTTCCAGTTTCGACAGCTACGTGTACGTATGCATGTGTGGCTTTGCCAGACAGACGGCTCTGAGAAAACGCACGGGGATCGATTGGCTGCCAGTGGCCACGTCGACGTTGACGTCCAACAAAAGCCCGGACAGTTAGAGTATTCAACTATTTTCGTGTCACGGGTTATTTAAAAAACCGTGGTGGATAGTGCCGTGTGGCGCGATAGCGCTTCCTTCAAGTAACTGTGCAGAAGTATCTGTAAATAAAAGTAGATAAAGTAAAAATAAAAGCGTATTTATGCTTTACGTGATTTAGATTTAACCCACTCAAGATGGATTTACCGTGTGTAACGATCTTGAACTTGATTTATTAGTTATTAGCGAAGAAGTAGCCGTGAAGATAAGATCGTTTTGAGATAAACTAAAGCCTAAAAGTAGTAAGGATTTGAAATTTACTTGCGTAGATAACCTCCGTATTGTATTTTAGCAGAATGTTTCAAGGATTACCACAAACAAACAAAAAAATAAGTGTCGTTGGAGGGAAACTTTCTAAACTGATTTATTGCCTGTGTTAATGTTTTCTTAAAACTTATTTACGGATTATCTTTTATTACTGAACCTAAACTAATGATCTCATGTTTCTTTATTATATTAGAAATGAACGTTCTTCCACTTTAATCGTATCTTTTCTTTTTATCATGCATCGCACACATGGTGTGCAATCGTAACAAGAATATTCTGAAGAGCCAATTACACGCACAGTGTGCTGTCACGTTATTTATGCGAGGAGTATTTCTCACCTTCCAAAACATTTTCAACCGTTTGACACGGGAAACAAAAATTCGCCGCTCCTGAGGATCGTTTTTGAAACCATTCCTTCGTCTCGAATGAGTTAATTGAAAAGACAGTAATTAGGAGAAGAAGCTTCGATAGGCTATAATTGGAAGTTGTACATCGCTGTGGCTCTCTTCGACAGGTCGCGCTGCGTGGCACTAAAACGGTTAAACGTCGATGGAGGAAGATCGGCTGATTCTAGGAAACAGAGGGTATCGGTTACAAGGTGAACAATGGCTCCGTCGGCGGCCGTATTTGGGCTATCCGTGTCACAGTATTCAATTCCTTTACCACCTGGGTCATCGAACCTTTGTTCGGTTATATCCCTCAAGCATTATTACCTCAAGCGGTCTGACGACACCTGAGTAGATACCTCCGAGACGACTGGGGCCACATCTCTCCCCGAAACCCCGAAGCTGAGGCGGCTTTTTCCTCGATCAATCGACGATCCTCCGCGACGCTGCTAGTTGCAATCGGCGACAAAATGAACGCCGAGACGCATTGCAAGCGTATGTAATCGATCTGGAAAAGACAGAAGCTGTTAGAAATCAGCCAGATATACGTGTTGTAATACAAAAGATAATAGTGTTGCAATATATCGGAAAGAATATGCAGACTGAATAGAAAAAAAGGGGTTCATAACTTGTAGGATATACTCGCCGAACATGGAAAAAACAGTCCTAACAAACATGGGTCGAAAAAATCAATAGTTTCTTTTTTTTCTATTCACTCCGCAAGGGCCCACAGTCAATTAGTTACCGAGTGAAAAGTCTCGTCTTATTTGAATAAAAGTTTTCTAAAATTGTACAGTATAATTTTTTAATTGTACCTTTGTCACGCGACAATGGGACAAAAGAAGAAAGGAAGGAACGACAACAGACTCGTCGCAAGATTTCGACGAACGTCGAATCGGCCGATGGCTCCTCTCTCGGCAGGCGAGAGATCTTTTTTACTCGTCTCGCATAAATCAGACTCATCCTTTGCCGAGAAACTCGTTACGCTCGTTCACGCTCTCGCACCACCCGCGCGCTTGGCATTCGTAAATTTTCCTCAACAATGCCGTCTTGATGCGGCTCAGGCTTGTAAAGGGTCGGCACTTGCCGAGCTTTGTAACCGATACCCTAAACCTATCCGAATTTTCTTCTGCACCTGTTCCCTTTCTTCCGTCCGGTATTCCGAGGCTGGGCATCGATTTCCAAACCTCACTCGGTGGCCGTTGCTTGGCATCGAGACCAGAACCTGTAACGAGTCGAGATCATTCGAGAAGAGGCAGCGCTCGAACGAATCGGAAATCGGGGAATCTCGGTTACGTTATCGGTTGTCCGCGACGCGAACGATCGACGCAGGATGCAGCGAGAAGAGAAGAGGAAGGCAGATCGAGGCAGAGATGAAAACGTAGGAAACTCGAAGCGCACAGGGTGGAGAGAATCGATCGAGACTGGCCGGGTGTGGATCCGATGGACCGTGCGTGGAATGCAAAAGGACGAACGTGGTGTGCGAGTAAGTACAAGTGGTAGGAGACAGAGAGAAGGAAACGGTGATGAGCCAGGGTGAAGCGACGAAGGGTGTGCGAAGGGGGAGAGTAGAGAAATAAAGGCAATGAATGATGCCACGCGGCAGGTGCATCGTGGAACGTTTAACGAGTGGTTCGCTCCCAGACTCCGTGCACCTGTAACGCTTGGACCCGGGCCGATCGACGAGAAAAGGCAACGAGACTCGCCTTCCTGTCTCCTCGTTCGATTCACGTACGTATCTCGTTCCTCGCGTCAGTCCTCGTTCTCACGGTTTTTTTCACGCGTGAACCTCCAACGAACGATTGGACTCGATTATGTTCCTCGACCGTTCGCCAAAATATGCCTGCAAATCGGGGGGGAAATTGAAAAAGTTGACTTGCTGCGTCGACTCGATTGCGACACGTAGACTTTAAACACCCTAATATCAGTTCCCCACCCTAAGAACACATGTATAAATACTTGCCATGCTCCCTGATAAAAGTAGTCGGGAATCTAGAACCGAACCCAATTGTCTCGCTCACAGCCACCTCGTTAACTCTCACGGTTATGTAACGTGAAATCGACAAATATCAACCTAAAAATACAGATTAACAATGAATAGAATAATTTCAATTTTATTGCAATACGTTTTGTAACTTTGAGTGCCGACCGTGGCTTACAATGTTGTCAGCACTTGTTTGTACAAAAGCTTAAATATGAAATTCCATAAAATGGCTTGTGCTTGGTGTTAAACATAGACATACGTTGCATTTAAAATATTTTGTTTTTGGATTTACCACTAGATTCATCGTCGCTGTCAATAATATTTATATCGTCGTCGGGTAAATACCATTGGATGATCTTCGTCCGAGTCACAATCTAACAAAGAATCTTCAGATTACCGCTAATGCTTCTTATTCCTAATGCTCTTTTCTCTTTATATGATTTTGTATTACTATCTCGGGTCTCTGATATATAAAACCAAAGAAAACACAAGCGTTATTGCAAATACATTTGGAAAAAGTCACAAAGCTATATATCATATGAAAATAGTAAAAGAATGATTGTGCAAATAAGACATTATTAATACACAAACCAAAAACAATTATGTACGCTTTTTCTTGTTTAACAAACACCTATAGATAGAAGAAAAGAAGAAAAAATAATGACAATTGTACAAGGTGGTTCTTTTAGCTTCTGTCTGCAGACAACTTGCGACAGCATTTGCTTAGGTTAGAGTTGATAATCGTTACCAAGAATGTCATTGGTTCCCAAGAAGAGACGTTACGTAACAGAGATGTATACGCCACCTTGTGGGGAAAGAATTAAATTACTTAATAAAATATCGATATATCAGTACGTGACTCGAAAGTTAGACGGGTTCACAGAGGGTTGAGATTCTACGGATAACTTTCGAGGTTGATGTGAAATGTATTATTTACATTTATCGTCTGTCACCGTGACGCGATCGTCCACGTCTCCTGGCAGGGTGGGCAGTCGGAAGGAAAGGCGCGCGGTCGCGATATTTCAAGGACCGTAAGTGAGGAAGCTGGAGCCCTCCAGCCTCGAAACGTGAGAAATAAACGATGCCGCATATGCGCGAGATGAAATATGATCGCGGCTACACGCTCGGAGAGAGAAGTCGCTTAAGAATGCTCTCTTCGGTTCCGTTCCACTCCCCCTTCTCACGCACACGTGAACGCAACCATCGGCCGTCGTCCTTTCTCTCTCTCTCTCTCTCTCTCTCTCTTTTTTACTACCTTGTATCCTCGACGGTCATTCCGTTCTCGATCGACCCACCTGTTGAGTTCCGGATGAGGCTCCTTCTCCACGTTGCGATCCATCGGCGCCGCCGCGACACGTACCTTTTTCGCCCGTCATCTCAACGTTGATGCCAACTTCCCGGGAAGCTCGAGTCGTGCAACTCTGCCTTCTTCGCCATTTTTTTTTCGTATTTCGTCTCCTTTCGAACTCCATCGTTCGCGTTCGTGTCAGTTGATGGAATCATTTCGTTCCTACGAATTACTTATGTTCACGATATGACCTTGGACTTTAAAATTCTTTAATTAACGCGAAACTTATGTTGAGCAAGAGAGACCAAAATACAGGCACGGCGAATCACAATCGGTACAGCAGTATTGTAGCTAGTATCACGGTTAATATACTATGGTAGTGCAGCATTTTTACATCGATGAGTTCCCAAAGTGATAAGATCCTGCCTTGTTTGGAAGTTCTGTAAAATTGTGTAGTATAATATTTTTACAATTATACTTACAACATAACAAGTAAAATTGTACAGTGTAATTTTTTAATTATTATTAGTGCTATTTAGTATTAATTTTATTATTTTTTAATTATTAATTATTATTACCCTCGCAA
The DNA here is from genome assembly GCA_036937485.2 of Tetragonisca angustula. Classification (NCBI taxonomy): domain Eukaryota; kingdom Metazoa; phylum Arthropoda; class Insecta; order Hymenoptera; family Apidae; genus Tetragonisca; species Tetragonisca angustula. The sequence goes on from JAWNGG020000202.1 coordinate 196,003, forward strand.
CGTGACATCGTTATCGTCGCTGCGTTACAAGTATAATTTTTTATAATTATACTCACAACATAACAAGTTACGTGATAAGTAGAAATGTAAAATATTTTTAAAATTATGATTTTAATATTAATTAATTATTCAAAAACTTTTATAATATTTAAACATTTATACATAATTATTAAAAAAAATTTTTTTAATTATTTTAAAAAAGATATAATGATTAAATTAATAAGAATTTATTGTATATATATATATATATAAATTATATTTAATTTATAAAATATAAATATAAGGAATTGGGCAAAATAAATATATTCACCTGTTTATCAAAAACATGTCTTATTGAAAATAATTTTAAGTCAATCTGCCGAATGAATAATTAAATGGCTGCAGTATAACTGACTGTACAAAGGCAGCATAATCAATTGATTTTCAAATGAAATCTGGAATGAAAGGATCAATGAAACAATTTTTCAATTATTATCAATTAGTACTGTTTAGTATTAATTCTATTATTTTTTAATTACTAATTATTATTACCCCCGCAACGTAACAACGTTGTCGTCGCTGCGTTTTCAACGGAAATAAGTAGAATGGATACAACGTAAGTGAAATTTATTATAAGCAGCTGTTAAAAAAGTGGAAAGCACCGATTAACGACATCGTGGCGGAAAAGTCGCGAGAAGAGATGCGTATCTTGGCCAAAGGCGAAGTCGAAACACGGTGGAGTGGAATCGAGTCGAGTCGAGTCGAGTCGAGAGGAGCGGAGTGGAGTCATTGCCAAAGAGCGGCAGGTGCGAAGAGCCACGCGATCCTCGCGAAATAATTCGGCCGTCTACCGATGACACGAACGAAGAGGCGCGGTGTTCCTCGCCGCGTCCACGACCACGGCCCCGCAAAGCTGGAATCACCGCCACCTGTCCGCACTCCACCCATCTCGACCGCCACCCTGCGTAAATATTTCAAACTTCTCGACTCGTGGAGAAGAACTCGTTCGAATCGCGAGCAACAGCCGTTCGAATTTTACTCGCGTCCTTTCCTTCGACGTCTCTGGGCAATTTCACAACACGCCATATTCGTGTCCCCTAATCCATTAATCCCTTTCCCTCCCCTAATATCGTTCTACGTTGTCGTCGGACGATTTGACAACTTGCGTTAGACTTGCAGACAGAAGAGACGCGCAACGAAAGTAAGTGTCGATACGTGTGTAATATTTACACAAATGCACGCGTCCCAATTACGCGCTCTCGCGATTTGTATCGACGAATTGGCCGAGGGAAATGAAACGAGACAGACAGGGCCGAGAAACGGAGCGCGTTGCTTGGCAAACACACTCGCACACGTTGCCATCGATAGAGGCGAAGAGAGGGTGATAAGAGAAAGAGAGAGAGAGAGAGAGTAAGGGAAGGGAGGGTGAAAGGAAGAGAGCAGGCAAGAGCAAGGACATATGGCAAAGCTTTAATAATTGAAGCTGACACGAACGCAGATGGGAACACAGCCGCATGGTCCGCCTATCAAATATTTAGAGATTATGAAGTACGCACATGCTGCTGTACGTTTCCTTGCGTAAACGCGTCTCTCGTATCTACGTCGTGTGGAAAACTGTTCCGACGTGCATCAGGTCGTGCATAATCGGTAAGACGGAACGACGAACGACGAAACGGACGCGAGGAAATCGAAAAGGAATGAGAAATGAGATTGATATTGGCGGTCGACTGATAGCGAAGAGGCACGAAACGAAGGCAATGGCAACGGCAGGTGTGTGTGCCAGCTACTCTCACGACAGTGGGGATACTGACAAATCGCAACGCCCCCGGAAAAGAGAAGACTCTTGCCAAACTTGCCCGACAGGTTACTGCCGCAGACACACACATAAACACACGTGCGCGCGCGCCAAACGATCGCCGAAGGTACATACGTAAAGTAGTCCCCGCTTAAGGGTCCGCACTCGGGACCGAAAGCGGACACTTAAGTGAGACGATGCATTATACAAATTAAACGCCGAAATATCGATACCGTAAAACGAAAAGTTCGTCCATGGCTATATGTATGATGGAAATATGTATAGAAAACCTGTCACAAAATTGATTTTGACCTTGAATGTTAAGGTCAAAATTTTTTTTTTATTTTTTTGCGTCGTATTCTACTCATCACGAAGATAAAACTTTACCAAGGAACCATAGGTCGCAACTTGATAGTTCTCTTGGAAAATGTTAGTTCTCAAAAAAGTTTTTTAATCATTGTCATCATTAATAATGCGTGCTAACAGCGACTTTATGGTTCTGGATTAGGTTGTAACATCAGTGTGAGTCTAAATAATTAAATAATAAAAAACAACTGTTAACATCATTCGAATTATAAACATTACATCCACGCCATTACATCTACGTCCAGAACCATAAAGTCGCTGTTAGGACTCACGCGTCTGTACTATTAAATTAAGAAACTTGAAAAGAAAAGAAGATAACTATTAGTGTGCAGCGCGAGTCTAAATAATTAAATAACAAAACCAACTGTTAACATTATTCGAATTATAAACATTACATCCACGCCATTACGTCCAGAACCATAAAGTCGCTGTTAGGACTCACGCGTCTGTACTATTAAATTAAGAAACTTGAAAAGAAAAGAAGATAACTATTAGTGTGCAGCGCGAGTCTAAATAATTAAATAACAAAACCAACTGTTAACATTATTCGAAGTATAAACATTACATCCACGCCATTACGTCCAGAACCATAAAGTCGCTGTTAGGACTCACGCGTCTGTGCTATTAAATTAAGAAACTTGAAAAGAAAAGAAGATAATTATTAGTGTGCAGCGCGAGTCTAAATAATTAAATAACAAAACCAACTGTTAACGTTATTCAAAGTATAAACATTACATCCACGTCATTACGTCCAGAGTCATAAAGTCGCTGTTAGAACACACGTGACGTCATTAGCAATTAGACACTTAAGTTATTTATATTTTGTAGTATAGATTTACGTATTCATCAAGTATTGAAATGTTCCTTTTAGACGATTTTGGAAAGTCAGGGCAGCGATGAGTTTTCATAGGGACAATCCTATGAAGTTTTCTCTGTTTGTGCATTCATATAGAATTTTGTTGAACTATGACAGATTATTACATCTGTTGCACAGTCAGTCTTCTTGATTAGGGTTATCATTTAAGGTGAGTTCTATCCTTAATCGAGCCAATATAAGAGCTCTTTCTTTCTTGATTAATCTGCCGAAAGGAATATCTCGGTGAAAATCATTTACTACGTTGTGAATCTTCATTCCTGTGCATCTTATTCATGCTTGACGTTGGTTTTTGCATAGCGTATAAATTCTTAATATTGGACAGCGATGGTACGTGTATTTTCGTCTCCTCGACGAACGAAACGTCGAACGGAAGGAATGGAAGGAAAGAAGGAAAAGAAGAAACGAAGGGAGGAGAGAAGAGCAAATAAGGGAAAGGACGAAAAGACGAAACGCTGCGGTCGTCGATGGTTTCTGACAGTGTTCGACGGGGCGAATCGAACGATAAAACTCGGACGAATACATCTCGTCTTGCGAGAACGATGGTCGATGCCCTTGGGGATTTCCTTGGCCATTTTCGTCACATCTGGTACACACACGCATCCCGACAAATCGGATGAGCTGCCGCTCGGTCGCCTCCTCTCTCTCTCTTTAATACCCTCAAGGCACCCCTATCCGCGCATATGTTTCGCAGATACCGTACCAAACGTTCGCAACGGGGGTTCCCTTCCTTCTTTCCTCAAGGTCTAACCTGTCCGTGAAATCGTATACTCGTGTAAATGCGTGAAACGCGCAATGTTTTTCGAACTCGCGAGTACGAACACCGTACTCGTATTCGTCGAGGAAGAAATCGAGTCGCGCGTTCAGCCAACCGATTTATCTCGTCCAATTATGATTAACGAGGCGATTCAAATTTTGAATTTTTTTGCGCGCGTGACGCGGAAAATCGTTTGCGCGAACCTCGTTCAAGGCGACACGCGATTCCACCGCCGCGTGAGAGGACCTCAAGAGTGAAGAACTACAAGTGATAACTACTCGTTATCGCTACAAGTATTACAACACTACTAAATACTTAAATATCTGAATATTATACTATTAATATTATTACTATAAATACTATAACATTATTATTATAATTATATAGATACTATGACATTATTATTATTATAATTATAAATATACATAAAATATTTAAAATATTAGTACTGAATATTATACTATTAATATTATTACTGTAAATACTATAACATTATTATTATTATTATATAAATATAATATTTATAATATTTTATATAATAATTATAATTATATAAATAGTGTAACATTATTATATAAATATAATATTTATAACATTTTATAATATTATAAATATATATATATATGTTAATAATATTATAACATTATTTATATAATTATATAAATATAATATTTACAATATTTTATAATATAAATATATATATAGCAGTACTTATAGTAATAATATTTATAATATTTTATATAATAATTATAATTATATAAATATATATAAAACATTATAAATATTACTATAAATACTACAAATATTATAACAAGTATCCTACTTTCAATACTTTGTATATTTGCGCACGGTGTGTCCATTCTTCGCTTAAATTTCTCTTCAAATGCGTGAAAATCGGCATTTCTAATCGAGGAGCATGATTACTCGCTCAGGTCTGTCGGAGAATAGTTACACGCGCGTTTTATCAGTCGCTGCATCTCTCGGTTGTTGCCGCACGTTGTCGAGAATATCGATCGCGCGCACCGATCGATCGGTTCCAATTTCGGTGCGTTTCTCGAGTGGAGGAGACAACGACCAAAGTTGCCACTGGCTGTGATGCCGCTTAAATATAATGATCGTACACACGCGCGTGCCAAATATGTATGCAAATACAAAGTATACGATTAGAACGACGCGACGACGCACGCGTGTGTACGACGAGATCGTATCAGAGCGTTGACCAATATGTATCAGGTCGTGTCGAGCTGAAACAAGGATTAGGACTTCACGGTTTACACAGATGGCGAACATACGTCCGTGGCCTTTATGACACGTCGCCCGGTCATACCGAGCATTACGACAATGAACACTCCGGCAAGATTTTCAAGCAGTTTTTCGAGTAATAAATACAATAACTGAACAAGGACAAAAGCCACACCTTTCCTCCTGTTTTCATACCGGTCGATCGACCTTGGAAACACCATTCGTTCGGACGAATATATATTTTTAACACAAGGAGGGAAAGCTGGAACACCAAGATCTTGGCTACGAGCTTGAAATGAGAGAATTCTGGTTGCGCCGTGCAAAGGATTCACAGCATCCGAGATTTCAAGAATAGAGAATCTTTCGAGGCAAAGATAATGGAAAGAAAGATAATACGGTTGAACGTTTAAAGGAGTGGTAGGTAGGTTGTAGAGACGGAGATAAGTAGATTGATAGATAGGTAGGTATGTAGGTAGGTAGGTGAGTAGGTAGGTAGGTAGGTAGGTAGATAGGTAGGTAGGTAGGTAGGTAGGTAGGTAGGTAGGTAGTTGGATCCCTGGCGAAATGCTGAAGTGAGTCTCTCTCATTGGTAAAGGATAGATCTCGCAGTCTGGCGTTTCTTTCGCATGCGGGGCAGAGGCGACAGCGTCGACGCGACGTTACGATCTTTCCACCGCGGGTGGTTGACTTGGACCCGAGTCTGAAACGATGTCTGAAAATCGAACGAGAGAGAAAGAGAGAAGGAAGGAATGAAACGAGTGCAAAAGGAAAGTGAGACACGAGATGACGACGTAAGGAGGGAAGAGAGAAAGAGAGAGAGAGAAAGAGACCGGTGAGATGAGGTAAGGAAGAAGAAGAAGAAGAAGAAGAAGAGGAAGAAGAAGAGGAAGAAAAAAAGAAAAAGGGACGAAGAGAGGAGCGGCGAGGCAGGGAAGAAAGATGGACGGCGCGGCGCGGCGTGGCGCGACGCAACGCACAGAGAAACCGAGTCAAACTCTCGGCCGGCTGGCGCCGTTCTGTCGGCCCCCGCTGCCTCTTGCGGCCAACAAAGCGCGCCGTACACCTCCTCCCCGTTTGTTTCGCCTGCCATCGTCACCAACGTTAGCGCCAACACCACTACCAAGCACGCAATACCAACACACCAGCACCGCGCGATTTCGTCATTCCAATCCACCACCACCAACACCATCGCCAATTGTCATTGATGATAACGCTGCTCGTGTGGGATACTCCTTATAGCGAGATGCCCGACCCCGTTGAATGGCAAACTGAATACCGTGTTCATCCGTGTCGTGTGATCCGATCGAGTTTCCAAGCGCGGCGAGACGATGCTTACTCGACTTTCGGGCGCCGAGGCGCCTCAGTGTGTTGGTGCCGAAGCCGACGTGTACGTACGATGCATCTCGAACGGTGCGAGATCATGCAGAGGCTGAGAAAGAAACAACAACATTCGATACACGTTGGTGCTAGTAATAGTATCCATAAAATCGATGCCATCGATGCCAATGATGGTATGTACAAATAGTGATAGTGGTAGTGGTAGTGGTAGTGGTAGTGGTAGTGGTAGTGGTAGTGGTAGTGGTAGTGGTAGTGGTAGTGGTAGTGGTAGTGGTAGTGGTAGTGGTAGTGGTAGTGGTAGTGGCAGTGGTAGTGGTAGTAGTAGTGGCAGTGGTAGTGGTAGTGGCAGTGCGGTGGTAGTGGTAATGCAGAAGTAGTGGTGGTAACGTTAGAGGCAGCAAAGTCACACAGGCAAAACCAGTTGGGACTCCATCGTACGCGTGTGAGATGAAAGTGGTTCGAACGCACGAGGAGAGTACAAACTTAGTACGTTGTCGGCCGCGCTCGAGTAAGGACGTGCCCCGTTATCTCGGTTGTTACCACTCTGTCTTCTCAAGTCGAATCAAGTTTACTGCGCACGTACGCCAGCAAATTTTCGCACAAAGCGTCGCGATCGTGGCCATGATCTGTTTTCTTCCTGCAATTCTCCTCGACTTTTCGACGGTTGCTCGCGTGATGGTGACGAAGCTGAAACACACGGACTGATGATAAAGAGTGGCCCCGAGGGAGAGAAAGAAAAATCGGAGAAGCTGCTGTTGAAAAAGAAAGAGAGCAAGTCGACGCTACAGATAGCTCACAGGAAGAAGGAGGCAAAGAGTTGCAACCTGGCTACCGGCGCAACCCGTAAACCTGTCCCGCGACACGTGTTTGTAGTTTTTACTCCGTAAAAAGTAGTGTATGCACGGATGAAGTAACGCGTGTGGTGATCAAGCGCAAAAAAACTTGGTGCTTAACGGCGAGTAGAAACGCGTCTTCTTGTCTCTAGTTTATCTCCAATGAAAATGACCAGTCACGTTGTGGAATCAGCTTCCGAGTTGTCGGCTTTGATGAAAGGTGAATATCTCTGAAAAAATTCAGCTTGAAACGTGAGAAGTGATCAACTCGATCCTTCGTATAATATATATATATATATATATATATACACATATATTAATTCTTACCACTTCCATCTTCCACTCGATTTTCAATTAATTTGCTTCGTTTGCTATCGATAGAAATAATATAGCAACGCAAAAGTTTGAACGACTTCGCTAACTTGGTCTCGTCGACGCTCCGATCATTGTCGCGATAGAAAATGTCATTTTTATCACGGTGGTGATGGTGGTCGTCGTCGTCGTCGTCGTCGCTTGGCCGATTGATAGTCTGCAAAGAACGATACGATAATTGTCATTATGAACGGCGCCAGTCGCCTTCGGGATTATTCTGGTTCCGTGGCAGCAACACACTGCGAGTCAAGTCGAGTCAAGTCATGTCATGTCAGACCGTAAAGCCGACATCGCGATAAAGAGAGATAGTAGAGCTTATAATGCCCGTACGGAGCAAGGAGGGGGGGGGGCGGGACGGAAGACAGTTAAGAGTTGAAGAGTTGAGAGAGAACGCGATCCGTGGAAAAACGGCGAGACGGTGGGAGGAGGGAGAAGTAGCATTCGATAAAAGAGGAGAATGCGACAAGAGAGACAGGGCGCGGCGGCGGCGCCAGCGTGGGTTGGCTCACACGACTAGCAGGCGGACCGACTTGTACGAAACAAACGACCTCTTGACCAAACTCGAAATCTCTTATCCGTTTTTAATCTCACGGCTACAGTACCTACGTGTACGTGTATTTCGTTTCACACCTCTCCAAACGTTGCTTTTGTTCCACTTTTCCTCCTATACCTTCTCTCTTCTTTTCGTTTTCATTTCCTCTTTTCCTCTTGCTTTTCATTCTCTCGCGTTCTTATTCGATATTTCCTCTTTCTTTAAATTTCTGAAAGTTACGATTAATTATTACCGTGAGATGTTTATATAGACGATCGTATATCGTAACGCGTAAAGAACGTTCACCTCGGATTAACACCGAGATACGAAAAGAACGATCGTCTCGACTCGATTTTGATCTCTACGACGAACGTGCCCGTGTGTTTACGTTTACGGAGCGCGCGTTTACGTTCGGAAGAAAGGTCTTCCACTTGGTACAGTTTCGCTTGTTTCGTTATTTCGATTTTTGAAACTATTTGCAATTGCAAAAGATCGTTTCCACAACACAATTACCAGTTCAATGGTCGGTAACTGTCCAATGTAATCGATATTCTATTGTGCGCGGGACAGGTACGCACAGGTAGAAAAGGAGGGAACGAATGCTACGGTAAACGTCCAACTCTCTTTCCACCCACTTGTACGCAAAGTTGCACCTGCTACCTGACTCGAACCGAACATCTCTTCTATCCCCACGGACCTGTTCCCCGCGTTTGGCCGTTTAATCGTTCCTCATTCTTGCGACCACCGATCCTTCTTCCATCCATCTGCTGGCCAGGCCCTAATCGTTTGCTACTCACCACTTCCGATCGAAAGATTCCCCGCCACCTTCTCACTTTTCGTTTTTCTTCCTGCCACCTTCCTTTCGAATTCTCGGGACACACTAAAAACTATTGCGACACTTTTCTTAACAGTTCGTGGCCAGTGTATGCAAGGGTAGACTCGCCGAAACATGAAAAAAAAAGTTCCAACGAATTAATAATTTTTAAAAGTTATAAATGAAGTCTTCGTTTCGACCGAAAAAACGAATTTTTCTTCGCTTCTTCGAGAGTTATCGTACTGTATGTAAGTAGTGGTTTACCTTGTAATTTTTTCTTTTTCTGATTACAGGAGGTTTTCTACGTGTCACCCTTCCATTTCTGCTTTGACACCTTTGTATTAAAGAATTACGTACCCTTTCAAAGATTCCCCGAACATGTTGCAACGTTTTCAATCGAAACTATTATTATAATTTTTCGACCCACGTTTGTTGGGATTTTTTTTTTTCGACGAGTACTATCTACTCTAGAAGTTATGAGTCCTTTTTCTATTCACCCTGTATGTGTATATACACGTGTACTTACTTATTTACATACGTATATGCGTACGGTATATTCGTTCAATCAAGATTCACTCGGGGCTGTTTGATTGTTGCAATCGCACTGTTCGCATATTCTTAGAAGGTTTAGGTTTATTGTCATTACTGCCTTTGCCTTGCTGCGTTAATATTTAAACGATGCAACTGAAAGATAACGCTATCCTCGTTTTAAAAAAGGTTTACGATGTATTTTTTAATCGAATGATCAGTTCAAAAGGAAGAAAGAAAACGAAAAGTGTTAAAGTCGATGCGACGCCAATGCAATCGATTTAAACATTGCTCCCGCACGACCATCTGGTGACCGCCGCGCCGTCTTCGACTCTCTCTCTCTCTCTCTCTCTCTCTCTCTCTCTCTCTCTCTTCCTCCCTCTCTTTCTCTCTCTGCATGTGCGTATCACCAGACCATCTTGTTAGAAACGATCCCACATAAAGCGTTTTCACTCAAGATTTGCTTTCAGAATATATTATATTTGTACTCTTTAGTTTAATTCGCGTTTCGTACTTCTTGTCTGAAAAACAATTGACTTTTTAGACGTGCCTGCACATGTCTCCTCGTACGCCTTTAAATGTTCGTTGATGATTATTCCTTCTTTTTTTATTAATTCGTCGACGCTGCTGTTATTAATTAAATTGCAATCAATGCAAAAATTGGCAGGCAATTTCTTCTACGCCTTGTTCCCACAGAGCCGCAGCCACGAGAGTCCGTTAAACTTTACTATTTCTAGTACGTTAGGTCGCGTCGAAGAGAGAACAACCACTGCTTCCACGAAGTAAATGACGAAGCTCTACGTTTATATACTTACGTTTAATCGTCAATTTTGAAACGCGACCACAGTGAAGCTTGGAATGGCCCGCCACGTTCTCAATCCAATTCTGTTTCTTCGATTTTCATTCCATTTGTTTTCTATTTTTACGATTGTTTCTTACTCGTATCGTGTCGACGTTTGTTGTTGCACATTGTACGAATCTACGAATGAAATTCGGATGAAAAATACGAAAAAAGAATACCAGGGGGCGTGTAAATACTTGAGAAGGAGAGACAGCATCTCTCTCTCTTTTTCTCTCTCTATTAGAAGAGAATTAGCAGAAGGAAAAAAAAGCATCAAAGTATACACATCACGCCATCGCACGGCTATCTGTTAGTACATCCCTGACGAAAATATGATAGGAGATATCCAGTCTGCGGTTAGTAGTACGTGTACGCGTTCGCGCGAGTTTACACAGATGTCTAGATATTATTTCGCTCTGTTTGAACAATTGCCGAACCAGACGACAAAGATGCATGGCGTAATATGTATATTGGCGAGTAGTGGTGATATTTGCGAAAATAAATTAGAGGCGTGCGTGAGTCGCGCACCTTGCCCACTCTTGTTTCAAGTTGCGCTAACACGGTACGCTAGTCCCTACTTAACCTCTTGCGCTGGAACGACGTGCCACGATTGCAATATTTTCTCAGTTTTAAGTATATTTAAGTATAAATCAGACAAAACAAATAATAAATTTGTTACTTCTCAATCATTTCTATTTAGTAATATACCGACGAGTTCAAAAAGAAAGCGGCGAATTATCGTATACGGTTTGGTCTCTCGTTATGGTCCGCAATCAGTTACCAGCGCAAGTGGTTAACCTCTTGCGCTTGAATGACGTGTTACGCACGTCGAGAATTTTTTGTCTCAAAATTACAATATTTCCTCGGTATATTTATTTAGGTATATTTAAGTATAACCCAGGCGAAACAAATAATAAATTTATTCTCAATAATTTCTATTCAGTATACCGTTTCAATATACCGATGAGTTCGAAAAGAAAGCGACGAATTATTGTATACGGTTCGGTCACTCGTTATGGTCCGCAATCGGTTGCCAGCGCAAGTCTACATTCGGGACCAGACTAGTCCCTACTTAAACAGACGCTTAAGTGGGAACGTTTATTCTGCCAATATCGCTTTGCAAATGGCATGTGGCCTTTGGCAGGTCAGATTGTAAGGTAACGTAGAGTGAAATAGTCCCAGTTCCAAGAATTTGTGGAGATGGCGACAGACGTTTAAGCGGGCACTACTGTATGTCGTTTCCCTTCTCGTGTCCACGGTGCTCCATTCCTAAAAAATGCGAAATTTATATCATGAGACAATTCTATATCTTTTCTATATCATATCTCCTCGAACTGTGCGAGTTGAACGAAATTATGGAATAACAAAAATTTCTCTCTCTCTCTTTCTGTCTGTTGTGTGCACATAGCATCGGTCGAAAGACGAAGAATCACGACGCAAGTCCCCTACGACTATGCAAGTTGTACGTACTGGCGTGCTGTTTCGTCGAAACTAGACAGATGTTTGACGCGAAGGGTACAGAAAGAGAGAGAGAGAGAGAGAGAGAGAAGAGAGTGAGCGAGCGCGAGAGAAAGAGAGCATCTTATCGTAACGATGACTTCCTTACAGAGACTATCAAACAGCTACCAGGTGCGTAAATCGTTATCACCTAAAGTGCACAATGTTATCCTCGACCGAACCGTATTATCTCGCTCCTATTTCTAACGTTCGTTAAAATATTCAATGATCTGATAATTTGTTCTCGCATGACAGTTTACAGTTTGTACACACACTATTCAAAAGGATAATATCGGACTGTTGTCTCCCTTTCTCTCTCTTTCTCTCTCTCTCTCTTTCTACCTTTTCCCCTTCTTTCTTTCAGAAATGTCACTGAACAATTGAACGTTTTATTTTAAAAGGTTTAATATTAAATTAAAATGCCTGTTTCTTTTAACTCTTTGCCGTTGGGAACATTTTTTGTATTATCCACCAGCAATTTATTTACGAGTGAGTATCACTTTAAATAAAATGATAGAGCATTGGAAACAATCATCTTGTTTAAATGATATTTAGCACTAAATTTTGTTGATTATATATTTCTCTAATATGTGATTTCGTTTGAAGTAATCACCAAGTATAGTACATAGAAGTTAATGACACATACGTAGTTTCAATCTTCTGAAAAATTTCCTTCACCATTTGATAAACTTTCGTAAGAAGCAGTAAACAATGAGTGTCAATTGATTCACGACTGCCTCTATCCTCAAGAATTTCTTCTTTTGAAATTTTACTATTCCTTCTTACGTCGTTATATTATATTATGTCGTGCAACACCATATCTGTATTCGTTATAATTATTAGCAACTATAAAATTTATTTATAATTTATAATTATATAATATATTATTATATATTATTATATTGTATAATATTATATTTATAATCTATAATTTATAATTTTAGCTAGATATAAAATTAGTTAGATATAAAATTGAACTACGCTGTCCATTTACAGGGGACAGTCGAGTACAAAGGATGTTAAATCAAAACGGTGTATATGTAATTGGACCACAGACAGTCTCGTGCAACAGTTGCATAAATTTGGTACATTGCGTGTCTGTTTTTTCGTTTCAGTCGGTGCAATGTCCAGCTCGGAAAAGGACGCCGGTTTCTGCAGCGGCGGAGACGAGGACGACATATCGGATCTACGTTCACCGAGTGCCTCCGAAGACAGTCTCGAAGTGCAGGTAACCCCGATATCGTTGAAGAATAAAAGAAAGTTGGCCGAGCCGCGGAAAATTCACGAGCCGAGCACAGCTCCGTTGAAGAAGCGCAGATTCCAGGGAATCGACCAGGAAGAAACCATGCCGGACGACGAATCGACCAGAAGAACGCTTCTTCGATCACCGAGCCCGTTTCGACCGTGGAGTTACACCAGCAGCAAGACCATCGACGCGAAACACCCTTTACCTTTGATTGCAACTGCGAAAGAGACTGTAGCCGATCAATCGACAACCTGTGTTTTCTCCTTGCTGACGAATTTGTCGTCGTCCACGATTCCCTCCACGATTTCGAATCGGATTAACAACAACAACCATCATCATCACCATCATCATCACCACCACCACCATCATCATCACCATCATCGTCACCGTTCCCACAATCACCATCATCATCAGCATTGCTGCCAGAAGAACGACTGCGATCACGAGAACGGCGACGACAACGACAACCATCGACAAAGTAATTCAGATCGTGGCCACGATTCCGACGATGGCGACACGTCGTTTGGTAAGAAGACCAAAAATGAGGATCCCCTTCGGAAACAATTCGAGTCGCAGAGTCGAGAGAGTTTGGCCAACGGGGCGCGACAGTCGTGCCCTGAAACGCGCGCGCTTCGAAACGAAAATCGAGAAGCCTCGCGCGAGAAACTGGACAACGTCGCGACCACGTGTGCAACGTCCACGTCCGAGACGATGCTCTCGTCGACCGCGACACCATCTCCTGTCGCACACCCCAGACTGCTGCAAGAGGAGCCCTTGTCACTCGTTCTGAGGGGCGACGTGACTGCCAGAGTACCCTCGCACCCAGCGGTGAACGGTAATTACGAGAAAACTGACTCGTACTCTGTGGAACGTGCAAACGTTCTGAACGCTTCATCGTTATCTTCATCTCTGTTATCGTCGTTGTCGTCGTCTTCGTCGTTGTCCTTGACATCGTCCTCTTCGTCTACCTCCTCCTCATCCTCTTCCTCTTCTTCGTCTTCTTCGTCTTCTTCGTCTTCGTCTTCGTCATCGTCGTCGTCGTCGTCGTCTCAATCGTCCCGCCAACAAAATCATCGACCCTGTTCGATAACGGAGACAACGGCCGCGATGATAACAGCGGTGGTGAGCACGTCAACGACCACAGTGACGATGACGAGCGTCCAGAACAGCCTAGCGAGGCAACACCCGACAGCGGGCCAACAGAGAAACTACAAAAACATGACGCGCGAAAGGAGAATAGAGGCGAACGCTAGGGAACGAACGCGAGTCCATACGATAAGCGCCGCGTTCGACACGCTGAGGCGCGCCATACCCGCGTACTCGCACAATCAAAAGCTCTCGAAGCTGTCCGTGTTGAGGATCGCGTGTAGTTACATCATGACCCTCGGGAAGATCGTTGATATCATCGACGAGGGCGAGCCAATCAACGGCGCTTCGCTAGGGGCTTGCGTAGACCTCGTGTCTAAAACCATACAAACCGAGGGTAAACTGAGAAAGAGGAAAGAAGACTGAGCACGCACTCTCTCGTTTAAATTCAAAGAGAGGCGCGATCCAACACTTGCGCTATACAACTTGCACGTGTGTACCTATGTATGTGTATATATGTGTACGTACGTCGACTCTGTCGTCAAACCCACCGATTGTTACGGTCGAGATTCCACGGGCGTTTTACACGCTGCAAACTGTATCGCATTGCCAAGTGACGTTTTTCTCGAAAGCGTGTAGTCGGTTGCGTTGACACTTTGACGGCCGTATGATGTGTAAACCAATCATCAGACTATAATTGATAATCAGACTATCATTACAGTACGTTCTTTGACAAAAGTTGGCTTGTCAAATTGGAGATTACCTGCGTGCCCATAGATCCTCCATAAATCTCGGTTTTCGGGTGTGAGTTTTTTTTCCAAAAAATAACAGAAGTATCACCAAGGCAAACGGGATAGTTTCCAGAAGTGTGTATCCACAATATGAATTCGAGGCCTGGAATCGTTTCTGTATTATCCCACAAAGCGGCAAAGTCACATTTCGAGATCCAGCGGAGAAAAACGCTCGCGGAGTCCGAACCTAAAAAAAATACTGAGATAACAAGGATCGACGACCAGTGTATCAACGAAAAGATCGAGCATCTCCGAATCATTACTGAAACGTTACAATCGACATCGGTTGCAAAGATTTTCATTTGTTCGTTCGAATCGCGAATCATCGATTCAGTGAGACGATAAATGACGATGAGAACGACAATGGTGATGACAATGATAATAACGAATGATGATGATTACGAAAGCAAAGGCAAAAACGCGTCATCGAATCACGAATCGATGGCACAATGTGGAAAAACGAGGTACTATTTTCACGGCGCAGAATAGATTTCGACAAAATGCATACTTACGGTGCGAGCAGCGCACTGGTCGTGCATATTTCGTTCGATAAAGTTCGTTGTAAACTGTCAATCCGTGCATCCATCCATCTACAAATGCATATTGTAAAATTACTGCGAGTTTATACATGGCTCGCGTTTACTTCTACTAATAATTCGAATAAATAAAACATGAAACAAACATAAAAGCCAATTATCGACGTTTTATTATTGAAACCGATAGATGATCCTCGCCTTTGTTCTAGTGTTCGTATCCGTACGAGTACTTAACCTCTTACGCTGGAATGACGTGCCACGCACGTCGAGAATTTTATCCCAAAATTGTAATAGTTTCAAGTATATTTAAGTAAAACAAAATAGGCAAAACAAATAATAAATTTATTACTTCTCAATAATTTCTATCCAGTGATATCATACCGACGAGTTCGAAAAGAAAGCGATGAATTATTGTATACGATTCGGTCACTCGTTACGGTCCGCAATCAATTGCCAGCGCAGAGTGGTTAACCTCTTGCCACGCACGTCGAGAGTTTTTTGTTCCAAAATTGCAATATTTTCTCAGTTTTGAGTATATTTAAGTATAACCCAGGTAAAACAAATAATAAATTTATTACTTCTCAATAATTTCTATCCAGCGATATACCGACGAGTTCAAAAAGAAGGCGACGAATTATTGTATACGGTTTGGTCACTCGTTACGGTCCGCAATCGGTTGCCAGTGCAAGTGATTAACCTCTTGCACGCACGTCGAAAATCGTTTGTCCGAAAATTGCAACATTTTCTCAGTTTTAAGTATATTTAAATATAACCGAAATAAAATAAATTGGTTATTCTCAATAATTTCTATCCAGTGATGTCATAGCGACGAATTATTGTATACGGTTCGGTCACTCGTTACGGTCCGCAATCAGTTGCCAGCGCAAATGGTTAATCTCTTTTTGCACGTTTTCGCAGATAAATCCAAAGACTGATCGTAAGCGAAAGAAGTCGCTCCTGCAAAAAAATCGTGTATGTTGAATGAAATCGCGATTCGATCAACGATTTTACCATTCGATTGGATGTTGGTCAAAATGAAACAAGAAACATCGTCGTATCGCGCGTGAGCCCAAAGAAGCGAGTTGTTCGCGCTTTGACGTGTACGGGCCCCGATACAAGAAGGAACCACATAGATACGCACACCTGCTAAGAAACAGAAGCAGCTGCGTTTCATTTTTTTTTTTTTCACAGGTATCGCTTAATTTTTGGAGATCGCACGAGGCGAATAATAACATAATCGCTCGCTGTCATTTTTGTCTAACGTGTCTATGACTTAAAAAAAAAGAAAAAAAAATTGACACGAATCTTCCTACCTGTTTTTTCTTGTCGAACGATCTAGTCAACCATACGTTGACATCGAAATATCAATACAGATTTGAACGATTACGTGATGACCACAGTGACAATGTAACCACGGTCGTCACGAGTCGTGAGTCGTGAATCATGAATCATAAGTTGCAGCTTACTGCGACGAGCCAGTGAGTCGCGGTAACAAGACACCGCGTCACGGGCATGAGGTCGAAAAACGAAAGGAGTCGCGGAATTTAGGTAGAGAGAGAGAGAGAAAAAGAGAGTGGTGGCGAGTACATATACACACACGAGAACCAAGATTAACAAGGCGATATATGGGGGGAGGTTGGCCAGAGCGTTGGCGCCAGCTGACCACCGTCGCGCGCGTCGCGTCGTCGGACGACCTACGCGAATGTATTCCGTTGTACGTGTACTACCATCGTGGACCACCGCGCCGTTCCTCCATTTCTTTTCAACCACCTAACCAACTTCTTCGAACATCACGCATTCGCTAATAATAATAATGATAATAATTAGTCTTATTGTTAGTCTCGTTTCTCTCTCTTTTTTTCCTTCTTCTTCCTCTTGTTTTCCTTCCTTTCTTTCTTCTTTTCTTCCTATTCTACAACAATACGTGTACAGGATATTGCCAAAACATCGAAATATAAGAAAAAATTAATCTTAAAGTTAAATTTAAAATTACCGATTTATTTCAGTAGAAAGTGATTTTTTGGCCAACCCTATACTTACAATATGTAGATATAAATTTCCTCTTTGGATCATTGTCTGACAGTTCCATAAATATGTATATGTATTACCATGCGAAATATCTGTCTTCAATTACATTTCCAATTTTGCAGAAATCGGCGGCCCTCGGTACGCCTATGATCCTGTGTAAGTACTTTCATGAACGTACATTATATACGAGTACCTATATAAACACGCAAATGGCGTAAATGGCGCGTGATTGCGTATTGATGTCTTCTTTGTTTAATTAATGCGACATCGATTCGTCAGCAGGCCTAGAAACTGCACGAGATCGCTGAAATAGACGAGAGGCGTTCATTGCGACTGCAATTTGGTTTTTCGCGTTCGAACCTTGCATAATCGGTAACAATTATCTAATCGAATTTCATTCCTTTCATTTTTCTTTCTTTCTTTTTTTTTTTTTTTTTTTTTTGTCAAACTAACAACGAATTATACACATACTTGCAAATATAACATAACAGAAGAAAAATCCATGAAATTCATACTGTCGATCAGGAAACGAAAATTAATTAGAACTCTCGATTAGAAGCGAAAACGGGGATCGCAACTTGTTTGCTATTTTATCGTGTCTATTGGCCGCCAACATCCAACGCGCGCGTGTTCCAACCACGTACGTATGTACGTATACGCTCACCGTACAGTCGACGCGAGAGTGGTTTTCTATATAGGATGCGACAATGTGGCGCCAAGATCTCGTACCAAGCCAGTTTCTGCTGTATATATACGTACACACACGCACACGTGCATACCAGTCTTGCTCTGATCTGTACACATGCGACTATACAGCGTGCAGGATTAATGCCTGAGAAGCGACCAATCATTCGGTTGTTTCGCATCTTTCACAAAAACACAACGAACACGGCTACCAAACACGCTTTTTTCTAAGTGAACACCACTTGACACCACACGATATGCATACGTATATATGTATGTGTGCATGTACATATACAGGATGTACCAGAAGTCACGGTACAAATTGGGTCAAGGCTCAAGATTCTGAAAACAATGCATTTGAAAATCAGTCGACTTATAGATAAATCGTACAAACTGCCATCCTGACAGTTTTCGTATTCGATACAACGTGTTTATTATTATTACTTATGCTTCAATACATTCTTAAGACAAGCTAAACGTAACAATTTAGATAAGAAAGTATTATCATGTCGATCACTAATGGCTTGATCCAATACAGCAGCCAGATAGAAGACGAAACCTAATACAAACTTATACCGAACACGGTAGCTATTTGTGATGAAATCTAGGAGACAATTGTCAGTTCAGTACTAGACTGATTTGTATTTTTCTTGAAAACGAAGCCTTCAACACAATCCTCGTGTGTTATTCTCAATTTTCCTCTTGTTTTGCGAATCGCCTTGATCCAATTTGCACATATGACTTTTGAGACACCCTGTACATCTTTGATTCTCATCGATGTTCATCTCACATTGTTCATCTAAATACATATATATATATATATATATATATATATATATAGTAAATATTGACTCACATGCCTGTTATTGATACTGTTACTTTTCAGGAAGATCATTCAGTACAGATTCGATCAAAGATCAAACAATACAACGTCCAACCGACGTAGAATTAATTTCTTATTCTCGATCGAGCTCCGCGTGTTTCTCAACCAACAACTGTCAACCCACCTCTCGTGCTTATCGAATAAGCGCGATTTTTCAAATTAAAAGTGAAGAAGTACCTCTGCTTTAATATGCAGATAAGAACAATTCAAAGTACGTTACGTAGAAATTTTCCTGAAATACACAAGGTTTAAACTATACGAGTGCGACATCTAGCGGCGGAAAGAAAAAGTTGTGATTGATATCAATTTTAACATGGACGTTCACTCGTTTTAATTAATAATATTCTATAATAATTAATTAGCAATATAACAAATATTATTGAGTTAAATTTATTTAAATTTATAACGATACGGTTTTGCCGAACGCTTGCTTTTCAAATTGATTCTAAACTGAATTTTCCCATTTTTCCCGCCATTTGTTTCTCTTTCTTCAATTCTTTAAATCGACGTGACCGTTGATCGGTAAAGAAGAAACGCGCGCACCGCTATGGTAAATCGAAACTAGCCCCCTCTTCAGTATCTTTATTTCAACGATTGTTCAAACATCATTTTCGATTGATAGATGTCATTGTCGAACGTAAACAACTGTTCGTATATACGATACAGCTTTCAATGCTTGAGAGAAGAATGCTATAAACGTTTTTCTCGATAAACTATCTCTATGATATTTCCCTATTGTACTCTGTAAAATAATACAAAAATGAGTAAGTGACACACATTTTTATTACGAGCATTTCTGTACACGTGTGATATGACATCGTGCATTTTAGGTTCACAAAATGGCTGGAGAAACCAGATGCAAAAGAATTTATCGCAGCCAATTGTCAGAGGAAGAAACGCGAAAGACGTTGTCTACTACTCTCAGCCAAGTTCAAGTTCAAGCTCAAGCTCTTTATCACAAAATTCGTCTCTTGATGACGCGACCTCTAAAGAGAACGATCAACTTGTTAATAGTCTGATACGGTATCTTCTCACGTTGGACGAAGGGAAACAAATTATTAGTAAAGCTCGTATAATAAAAAACGTCTTTGGCAATCGTGGGAAACATTTTGCTCAAACGATGAACAAAGCGAAGAATCTTTTGTCAATGGTACAGATAAAATTGCAACTTTCTGATTGTTTTAATCAAAGTTCTCCATATATTCCAAATTTTGTGTTTGCAGGTTTTTGGATATCAACTGATAGAACTGGAAAGTGGCAAGTACATGCTGGTAAATGAAATAGAAAACACATTGCCACATATTGAGCCTTCTGCGACTGAGAGCAGCCAAATGATACTACTGTTTCTAGTACTCACTCATATCTTCATGCTTGAAGATTGTTGTAGTGAAGGTAGTAACATAAAGCATATGTAAGATACAGTGGAGAACGTAACTGTGGCAATGATAGACTTCTATGTTTGAATTTTTACAATTTTCAAGACAAATGTGTCCTCACCTTGTCAGCTGTTATGTGATGTAAAATCATCTTGAAAAATAACAAACTCGCGACTGTTAAAATAGAAGCTTCACTCTTACAAAATGAGACCTCTTACAATGAGGAGGATCATTGAATGATTTGTTTTTTTTTCACTAAGTTGTACTAGTTTAAATCATCCACAATTTTTCGTTATCATTGGCACAGTTGTGCTTTTCACGGTGTATATAAAAAACATTGCTTGAGAATAATACCAATTACCGTCTTCCAAATTATTTCAGAGTCATTGTGGAGCTTTCTCACGAATTTAGGTATTCCTTGCGAAGACGATCAACAGCATTCTTATTTTGGTAACGTCAAGCAGTTGATAACTGAGGTAAAAAGAATAGGTAGAATATGAAAAACAGAGGCAAGGCAAAGATGTTACAAATCTAATAGAGAACGAAGATTAAAATGAAACTGATTTGTTAGTAGATCTTCGTTGCTCAAGGATACCTTAACAAGATAGTCTTAGAAACGAACGATTCGACAAACGTGGAATATAAATGGGGATACCGTGCGGAGTACGAATTTTCTCGACGTACGGCTTTAGAATTCGTGTCTCAGGTAAGAATGTGGTAATTTCAAATATACATCCAGCGATAAAAGTTATGTTTTTATGACAGGTGTATGACGGACGTCCGATAAACAGTTGGCAACTGCAATACAAAACTTTAATTGCTCGAGAAGCGGCGGATAAATAAATCTCAGGAACATGCTGTCGCAAATGTGATACGAAGAAACAGATTGTCATACTCTAAGTAATAGGCTACTTATAAAGTGTACGCTTTTTTAAATACAAGGATCACGTATAAACGGAGTTTATTTACAACAGCTTACCAAATAGTTTTAAATCTAAACGACGCGGAATTAGATTTCTTGTCGGTACGATCCGATCCATCGAGCAACCCAGGTAATAATCGACGCTTGAAAATTTTTCCAAACGTCCCTGAGAGCAACCGTAAAACTGCAATGCGAGATTAGAGCGCGCGTGCATGTGTGTGTGTATGTGTGTGCGTGCGCGCGCGCCAACTGTTCTACTGTCGAGTTCGGTAGAAGAGTCGGAAGGAATTTAAAATGCTCAGCTGCCCTAGTTTCGACTGAATCTAATCGGATTCATATTTCCGTTTCTAATTTCGTTACTACGTCGTAAAAATGCAACGACGAGGAGCGCTTATAAGCGAAAAAGAAAGAATTTCTCCATGCATTTTTAACGCGTCCTTTGCAAGCAAAAGTTTCCCTCCCATGCAAGATGCATTTCGGTGACGTGAGAGAAAGGCATGAAAGGGAAGGGTGAAAGTGTGTAACGTTTGAGTTTGATTCGAAACGAAATCCTTGAGCATACTTTCGACGTACACACAGGCAGGCAGGCGTGTGACAGTTAAATTCTTACAAATGTAACAAACGAATGGTTCAATGAGCGAAAAATACCCGAACTTGGAATATTAAAACGAACGAACGATACGATTGGTGAAGCGGAGCGTTTCTATCGGCGAGCAGGGATAGAAACGCGCAGTTACCAGCGATCGAGGTGGAAATCAGCTGGGCCAGCGAATCTGTGTCAGGCTGGGCAGATCTAAACTAGCACGAGGCTTTACCCGATACTCAGTACTCGGCCGTCCTTCTCGCTAGGTGGTGGTGCGATACACTCGCTGCTTTCCTGCACCATCGCAGCGTACCGCGCGCGCTGTATCCAGCCTAATTGTCATTTTCATCCGACAACGAGCGCGCCGCTTGTTGCGTTTACACAACTTATTGCAAATTCTTTTGATTTATCTCGCTTCGGGGCAACCAATTCGCCGAACCAATTTCGTGCACACGCACGCACCAACGTACACGCAACGCGTTGCTAAAGCGTCGGAGGAACGTTGACGTGCGAGTAAAATGAAATCGCGGGACGGTGATACGGCAGTCGCGAAACAACGACACGCAACGTCGTTCAACGTGTAACACCGTCCGCGTGGATAATCGATAAAATGTGGAGAAAGTGCGAAACCGACCGTTTGCCGATTCTGCACGTTCGAAGACAGCCGAGCACCGTATCGAACAAATACTTCTTCTGGTCATGACGTATATTTGAATCTCTCCACAAACGACAACCGATCGAGCAACGAACCAAAGGGCTCGCCCGTTTCCATTTGCCCCTGTTACGCCTTACCACTTTGCGCGTTATCATCGAAAGAAGAGGCAGGTAAGAGGAAGGAAGACAATTGCCGAGCTCGCGATACGCGATTTCAGAAGACAATACAACAACAGGTTCTCACACCCATGTGAATGATACACACCACGTTGTGTTCGTTAGACAACGCATTAACGACGACTTTTATGACGAATGGAAGAAGCGTGAAATACGGCGTACGTAACATTTAATTCCATCTGTCATCGTCGTCGGTGACCAAGAAGGAGAGGAGACAGCAGCTGTAGAGTAAAAATTGTTATTTAGCGTTTGCGTGTGGTCGCGAGAGGCAAGAGGCGAGAGGAGAGAGGAGAGATCTGAGACAAGATGTTCAATCTCTACCAAAATTTGAACAAAAGGGACGAGGAGCACAAGGAGTCGGACGTGACCGGGCACGACAGGTTCTGGCAGGAACGTCCGAGGACACGCCGGAAACGTCGCGCCGTGAATCGAAGGACACAGAGCGCCATCGAACTCGACTCCGAGGCCATAGTCTCCGCCCGAGGCACTCTTCGCCGCGGGAGGAGCGCGAGCATCGAGGATGAAGACAGCGACGAAGAGAAAAGCTACCAATTGACCAACAAGATCGACAATCTAGCCAAGATACTGTTTAGCCGCGTGTCCGCTGCACGAGGTTGCAAGGATCCCGACGTCAGGTACAGGTCCCCACAGTCCTCTTCTCTCTTCTTCCTTCCATTTTTTTTTCCATTTTTTTTTTTTCTTTAGCCTCACGACACGTCACATTGGCAACATTAACCACTTGCGCTGGCAACTGACTGCGGACCATAACGAGTGACCGAACCGTATACAATAATTCGTCGCTCTCCTTTTCGAACTCGTCGGTATATCACTGGATAGAAATGATTGAAGAGTAATAAATTTATTATTTGTTTCGCCTGGGTTATACTTAAAATATACTTAAAACTGAGAAAATATTGCAATTTTGGGACAAAAAATTCTCGACGTGCGTGACACGTCATTCTAGCGCAAGAGGTTAACCACTTGCGCTGGCAACTGATTGCGGACCATAACGAGAGACCAAACCGTATACAACAATTCGTTGCTTTCTTCTCGAACTCGTCGGTATATTACCGAATAGAAATTATTGAGAAGTAATGAACTTATTATTTGTTTCGTCTGGGTTATAAATATACCTAAAATACCGAGGAAATATTGTAATTTTGGGACAAAATATTCGCGACCTACGTGACACGTCATTCCATTTGCGCTGGCAACTGATTGCGGACCATAACGAGAGACCAAACCGTATACAACAATTCGTTGCTTTCTTTTCGAACTCATTAGTATATCATTCAATAGAAATTGTTGAGAAATAATAAATTTATTATTTGTGTTGCTTGGGTTATACTTAAATATACTTAAAACTGAGAAAATGTAGCAATTTTTGGACGAAAAATTCTCGACGTGCGTGACACGTCATTCCAGCGCAAGAGGTTAACCACTTGCGCTGGCAACTGATTACGGACCATAACGAGAGACCAAACCGTATACAATAATTCGTCGCTTTCTTTTCGAACTCGTCGGTATATCATTAAATGGAAATTATTGAGAAGTAATAAATTTATTATTTGTTTTGTCTGGGTTATACTTGAATATACTTAAAACCGAGGAAATATTGCAATTTTGGAACGAAAAATTCGCGACATGCGTGGGCACGTCATTCCAGTGTAAGAGGTTAACATCCATGAATTTGGAAACAACGCTGCCGTTTACTTTACGTGAATGCATGCACCTACACTACTGTCGGAACAGAGGAACATTTCGCGCGATCGATACTAGCCGAGTTACTCTAACTCCAGCTAACGGCCAACAACAGCAAAGTTCTATCGCTGCTGATCGTTTGTTGAAATTGAATTGTATCTAGTATCTCGACGAGACAAACGTAAGATCGTAACAACGCACGTGAAATCATTTCTATCTAGATTGTAATTGTTGTTCGTGCTCCTTCACGTTGTTTCGATCAGCCTACATATCGGTGTACGTATCCACCGTAACGTTAACGCTTTTGAAATTTTTTTGTTAGTCAAGCAGTTACCTATCGATCTTACTCGAGTATTCTTGACCCTCGATTGCACCCTCGATACACTCCCGTTAAACCGACTCATTGTGCGCGTGTACCTCCAACACAAACAAACCGTCGAGGTTTACCATTAATTTACAAAGCGGATCGATCACCAATCTTCCCTCCAGATTCTAATTACTCGACTCAACTTCCATCGATTCGTTGTATTCATTCCGGTCACTTTCAGCATAGTTCAGTATAGTTGTATAGTTCAGATCATAATCCTAGCTTAACCTGTATCAATTCGTTGGATCGTTTTCATTGTATCGAAACGATCGCTAGACAATACGTACTTACAATGGTTACGTACATGTATAATATATTATAACGACGTTTCGTTCGGTCATACCTATTTCGAGTAGTCCTGTGAAAGTTATGATTTCTTGTTGAATTTCCCCTCGATGACAACGGAAACGAACGACTGTGATGCAATTGATCGTCATCACGGTTACACGCAAAATATCCGATGTCGTGGGAAGCGAATGCCAATTGTACAACAACGCAGGTGAATGAATTGAAAACATTTCGAGAAAGACGTTTACTCGTGAAATATCGACATTACTACAGTACAGTCATCTCATTGGATGAAACCTTTGTATTTGTAGAGAGAAATGGCTGCTTGCTAATAACGATAATAATCCAGTTTGTAGTGATTGGTGCGTGCATCTAGCTTGTTATTGCTATCACTCGAGGAATCGTTCATCGAGGCAAGAGACAATTCACAGGCGGAATTGTAACTTTTCAAATAAATTGGAAGATCGTGTCGTCGACTGGTAATGCATTCTACTTTTTTTTTTTTTTTTTTTTTATTCATTCTTCACACACTCGATTCTGATTCATTGACAATTGATTATTCAGCGATTACGTGGCGGTGTAAAAATTTTTTACGAGAAGGAGAATCAGTCTCTCGTCGAATCGATGACCAAAATATTTGGGTACACTCCGAACGTTCAGTGTTCGAGCAGAGAATTGTGCGTCGTCTGGAACACGATAGACGTTCTCTTCGTCGCCGTTGGAATTCAAATGAAGAGATGAAATTAATTCGCTGTATGTTTGAAATTAGGAATGGAAGGCATAACTACACGGCGTTGGATCACGGGCCGTCCGTTTGCGAAAATGTTGGCGAGTACATGGAAATGGAAAAAAGATCGAGGGACCGTGCCTTATCAATTTGTCAGGCCTATATTCGTAGAACACCGCGCTACAGTCTCGTCAAGCAGCTGAACAATCTCGGTAAATTCTCTCATTGTCTCTGTCTTGATTGGCCTTTTTTTTTTCTTTTCTTTTTTCTTACAAATTAACAAACGTATCTCGCGTATCTGAAATGAATTAATTTGCAACTCTCCTTATTGGCGTCAGGTTCTAGAATGGACAAACACTGGTTCGTGGTGAGGGATACCTCTTTAAAAACCGATCGACTGATCACGCTGGCTCCGTTGAATAGAAACTGCTCGCTGAGCATAACTCCACTGACAAAGAACATTCTGAACGACTTGTTCTTAGCCTTGCAACATCCGTATATATTCCCTATATTCGATATCGACTTCCTCGAATTCGAAAGTCAAAACTACGTGGTCGTAGTTCAACCGATTAGTCAAGGTAGCTTGAAGGATTTGATATACGGGGTAAGTATCGTGACACGTACATACAGGGTGAGTCTCGTAACGTGGCTACATCAAATCGCTCATAAAATATTTGTTGTACGAAAAAAATGTTTCAGATAGAAGTTACATGGCTTTCAGGGGGACATATAGTATTGTAATCAGTTTTATATTATTTTGCTTTTTTGTCAAGGTGTGAAGGTATGAATTTTTTAAATGAAATAGTTAATATTTCAACTTGACAAAAAAGCAGAATAATATAAAACTGATCACAGTACTATATGTCCCCCTGGAAGCCATGCAACCTCTATCTGAAACATTTTTTCGTACAACAAATATTTTATGAGTGATTTGATGTAGTCACGTTACGAGACTTACCCTAGTATGTACAGCGAAGAACAATTGTACCGATAATTGTAATAGTTATGAGAAATTGCGAATCGTTTAAACTGATATAACTTTGTAAAAAAAGATCATATGGTAATTCACTTGATCTCATTTTAAAGAGCAAAGCTTCTATTTTGATAGTCGGGAAGTTGGTTTCTTTTGAAATTGATTTTACACTGCGTAGCGGGTAGAAAACTGAAGAGACATTTTTTCTCGAAAATTGTAAAGATCCACCATCATTTTGAAAATTGAAATTTCTCCTTAACAATGATCCCTTAAACTTGTCCCATAATTTTTTTCTTTACTGTTTTATCGAATGTTGAACATTAAGATTGAACGACAGAAATTTGAAAACACCAAAGTTTTGTCCAAATAGTGAAAAAAAATCGCACAGCGAGTTTCAAGAGATCATTGCAAAGAAAAAAACTTCAATCTTCAAAACCATGATGGATCTAATAGTCGTAAGAAAAATTTGTTAACGTTTTTACACGCGTTTCATGTCAGAGCTCAATATTTTAAAATGAGACCAACTGGAGCTATGATCTCCTTTTTTACAAAATTGCATCGATAATTTTTCATTGTCACTGGTACAATTATGCTCCTCGCTGTGTACGTGTCGTATAATTGACGACAAACAGAGCGAAACGCAAAAGATTGAGCCAGATGAGTGACAAAACTTAAACGCAGACACTTTGTATTCTTTTCTTCTGGCTAGATCGAGAGGACAGGTTGGAACGAGGACTGGAATCAGAAATACGGTTCACGCGGCAAGGGGCTCCCTTTGCCTCAGGTTCAACAAATGGGGCGTCAAGTGCTGGAAGCGTTGATTTTTTTGAAAGAAAGAGGATTTCCAACGGTAATCCACCTGCATTCAGGGAACGTGCTCGTTCAAAACGGTGTCGCGCGTCTCGCTGGCCTAGAAAACACGCTCCTCGGTTTCACCAGTCGTATACATCCGTTGATCGCTTCTCGGATCTCGCAGACCATTTCCATCGACATGATATGCTTCGGTAAGATTGATCTCAGCTACCCTTCAACACATCATTTTACCTTCCGACGATCACGATCGTGTTTCTCACTTTTCTTTTCAGGTCATATGTTGTTTGAGATGTGCGCCGGTTACGAATTACCATCGTTCAAACCAAATTCCATGCATCTGTCGGACATTGAGATATATCCACAAGTATATATACATCACGCTCTTTCTTTCCCTTTTCTTCATTCTTGCTGTCTCTCTGTCTCCATTTCTATCTTGCCCCGTTTCTTTCCATCAAAAATATTAGCGCTAAATATGCAGCTTTATCTCATCGATGTTGTTATGCGTGGACTGTCCCAAAAGTATCCGACCTCTGTATATAACTTTGCCCTTGAGTATCCAATTGTAAAAAGCAGGCATGAGGCAATACGCAGTTTTGTGAACGTCAAATTCCCCGAGCGTCGCATCACACAATGACGGAGCGAGTAAGAGAAAAGAATTTGCATCAAGTTTTGCCAAAAACTTGGTCACACTTATTCGGAGACAATTCGTATGATTCGAAAAGTTTACAGAGATGACACCATGAGTGACACGCAGATAAAAGAGTGGTTTAAACGCTTTAAAGACGGTCGTGTCTCAATGGACAGTGATCTTCGTTCCGGAAGGCCTTCAACGTCAAGAGGACGGCGGAAAACGTGGAACGTGTGTTGGATGACTAACATAAATGTGGACTGTGAATAGTTAGTCACAAGGGCAAGATCCAATAGTTGGTCATCTATGCTCCTTCCCCTTCCACTTGACGATGATAACCAAATATATAACCAAATATACATATAAGGACATGCTTAGAAGAAGCAGAGAGCATTCTACAGCATTCCAAGCATTCTAAATCATTCTAGAGCAATTCTATAACAGTACTATTCTATAAGCATATTCTATAAGAGCATTCTAAATCATTCTAAAGCATTCTATTGTATTCTATTTTATACACGATTGCAACAAGGAATGAACTGTTCAAAATTATAAGCGTGTTGATTCCATTACACGGAATCCAACACGTGTTCAAGCCGCGATCAATGAAAATAAATAAAGGATATTATTTAGAAGTGCTGAAGCGATTGCGTGACGCAGTACGGAGGAAACGGCCGCATCTTTGGGAAAGTGACAATTGGTCGCTGCACCATGGCAACGCTCCTGCTCATTCCGCTCACATTGTTTCAAGATTTCTTACTGAAACATGGCATTCTTCAGCTTTGGCAGCCCCCGTACAGTCAAGATCTAGCACCGTGTGATTTTTGGTTCTTCCCAAAACTGAAAAAAAATCGTTGAAAGGCCTGAAGATTCGACGACGTCGAAGAAATGAAATAAAATGCGACGCAGCAGCTAGCTCTGCTAGCCGTGAAAGAAAAGGACTTCCAGTACTGCTTCGAGAAGTGGATCGACCGCTGGAAGAAAGTTATAGAGTCGGAAGGGAACAACATTGAAGGTGTGGTCGTGGAAATCACCCCCTGGGATAGGTATGTTTTAAAGTACGAGCACAGGTCGGATACTTTTGGGACAGACCTTACAGCGATCTAATAATTTACAAAACATTCCAAATCTAATCCTCTGTTGCTTCGTATGTTATTCTCAACAAACTTCACGACAAGAAAAAAAGATCTGTAGCCGATGGTAATGTTTGTACGCAGGTCGTCGAGTTACTCAAGTTCATATTTACTGAAACGCCTAATCGTCACAAGATTGTAGAGGAGCTTCTTGTTCACGATCTATTTAGAAACATTGATCTTCGTGAAATGCGGAGCGCCTCCGTCACGGTACGAACACATATTTCCAATAATGTGGGTACGATTTGTCCCTGTCGTTTCGTTATCTGTCGCTTTCCCTTACAGATATTTCGTCCAACACTAACGCCGCCCATAGTGAACTTGCTTAATGGTATTAAACGACAGAATGCCAATAAGAGGTAACGTGATCATTCTGACCCAACGCTTGCAATAAAATTTGCTCCCGCGTCCGTTTTGATATTTTGCTAAAGATTCGTTTTGCATGCACAAACAGGCAGAGGTCGCGCTCTATTAGCGACGTGTATATGACACGCAGATTTTGGTAATGACACGAAGGATCCTGATTAATTGACCCAGTCCTTTGAAAACCTTCACACTGGAATGTAACTCCTGCCTTCTTCACGTTACAGAGCCACGCAGTTGGATACGGTCGACGTCGATGCGTCGTCTGTTCATAGGTCACACACCGTTTGCAAGAATTCCTTACTCGACGAGATATACAACGAGCTTTCAAACACGGCCGTATAATTGTGGGAACAAAGTTTACTTCATCGTGATTTTATCTTTAATATATTCGTATGTTTCTCTACAGAGTGCCAAAAGTAAAAAAAAAAATTATTCCGATCTCCATTCCTAGTTACAGTTATTGAAATGTAAAAATATGAGGAGCGAGGATGTGTACAAAGAAAATGCGTTAGAAACGAAAAAGAAGAGATACTATGGGAAAGAGTAATGAAAAGCGAGAAAGTGAAAGGAAGGAAAAAAAAATATATAAAAGTTATACAAGAACAATGCATTTTATTATTTAAAATATCAAAAAAAAAAGAACCCAAAATATCTACGCATGTGCGAAGAAGGTATCAAACGTGACAAAATGTCACTCCGCATGGATTACCAAATTCTGTCACGCTGGCTCACATTTTCATCATTCATTTTTTTCATCAATTTTTCATTTCGTTCCATATCGATGAACAGTAATGAACAGAAGACGAAAATGAACTGTGTAAAAAGAAATTAACGTAGAATATATATCAAACACACGCATCTTATATAATTACCTTCAAATTTTTGTTTTTATCAAAATTGACAAAATAACACCTCATCGCTTCAGTTATTAAATATTTAGTAAGAATGAAATGCTAACATAAACACGCCCCTATCTTCGCGCAACAATGTCCTGCAATTTTTATTCAGCAAAATTGAAGTATGACGCGTTCAAAGAGAAGAGATTATTATTATTGTTATTATTCTTCGTCGGAAATCATTTTACACCTTACTCTATTGCGTAATGCACATATAATTTTATATATAAACGTAAAAAAATTGCAACACATCACAGAATCTGTAGAGGTGAAATGATTTTTCTAGAAATTTATACATAATGGCATATCGCAATGTTACAGTCAATGAAATACAATTATCAATTTATTTCTAAGAAAGTTAGCATGCCACGCTTGTTCTCAATCAATAGTAGAAGTGTGTGTGTGTAATTGATGTACGTGTTTGTAAGCGGACGTAAGATCGGTAGTAAAAATAGGTATTATTGCTTTTCGATGATTCTTTTTCGTTTAAACATACAAATTCACTTTAACGTCTTTTTTTCAACCCTAATTGGGATCATTGGTTTCACATACACCCACACATACACACACAGATCTTTATAAATATATATGTATATATGATATTAAACCACATATACATACATACATACATACATACATACATACATACATACATACATACATACATACATACATACATACATACATACATACATATATTATATATGTAGTTTAATATGGTATATATACATATATATGTGTGTACGTACGCGAATACGTTGGAAAATTTCAATATCAAATAATTTAATCGGTTATTTTTCTTACATATTTTATGAAGCACCAGCTTCCAATTCACTCGCTGGTGTGTCTGGTTCTTCATCATTGTAAATATTCTCCGCCATCTGCCATACCTGCATTATATTGTCTTCCGAAACAGAACATATAACCCACGGTTCGTTCGGATTCCACGAAAAATCACTGATCTTCGCGGTATGACCACCATGAATGAACTACAAAAGATACAAAAGACGCATCTGTAATATCTTTTCCGCTCGATTTCGACGAAAAGGGGCTGGCCAAAGGAAAAAAAAGAGAAACGTATTATATACCAGTAATTCGGGCGGTCCATCTTCGGCGTCTTCGCTGGATTGTTCCTCGCCAATTTTACTAAGATCCCAAACGTGTAGACGCCTGTCTGTACCGCTACTAGCTAATATCGTCTCGTTATGCGGCGACCACTGGACTTGAAAGATCTCGTCTTTGTGAGACTCGAAAGAATGCAATTTCAACTTAAGATTCCTCAAGTCCCAAAGTGCCACTGTTTTGTCTGCGCTACCAGTCGCAAGGATAAATTCCGAGTACGGATTGAAACTTAAGCAATTCACTTCAGCAGTGTGAGCATCCACCGTGTGACTCGGTTTACTAGTATTGTTACATCTGACGATCACAAAAACAAGACGAGTTTAATTAAACATTGACGGTACCTTAAGATTTATTTTCGATGTCTTGATTGACAGTGATCTCGTAAACAATTACCTTGTATCCCAAATCATCAATTTCTGATCATCCGCGACGGATCCAAACAATGATTCGTGCAACAGATGCCAAGCTACATCTTCAACGACAGCAGTATGTCCGGTGAAGATCGTTTTTGCATCAATCACACGATTTTCCTTAGGAGGTGCATTAATGTCCCACAAACAAATTGTATGATCATCAGACGCACTGAGCAAGTATCCATTCAAGTTTGGATTCCATGATAGGCCATAACCCTCCTTCTGGTGACCTCTTAATCTGATATCAAAAACAAACCACTATTGTACAAGTTCTCTGCAACGTGTACGTACAAATATACTCACCTCAAATCAGGCTGGCATTCGCCATTAGGATCCGGTTTACTCGGGTGTTTCGTATAATCAAAGACAAGAACGTCACTCGACGGTGTTTTCGTTGCGATTACGCACGGATTTTGCGGCATGTATCGCGCTCTGTTCACCTCTCCCTCGTGATTTATTTTGATTTCGATTTCTATCTTACCACTAACAGAACCGAATCCTCCAAACTCCCCCTTCTCATTGTCGTAATGAGAAGCATCGAATTGAGCATCTTCGTTCGGCAACTGCACGCTAGCTATAAGCAAATGATTTTGTTCGTCCGAAGTGTGAGTGCCCAAAATGAGACGATGCACCGAGTAGTCTTTTCCTTCGGGCCTAGTCACGTCCGGTAACCATTGAGCAGTTAAAGATGGCCATTCCAAAGCATGTGTCATCACAAGGTCATACAGGAACGGAGTGTTTTTCTTCCATATCTTGTACTCTTCGTTGATAACTCGTTCTTCCACGGCATCGTCAAAGGTTTCTGCAATTAAACAATCTTGGCATTAAGACGATCAAGGTATTTAACAAACGTTGAAATGTATATTAAATACGCATGTACACATAAACGTTGTACAATCATAAAATGAGAAACTGAAAACATAAAAAAAATACGGCAAGGACAAGATTTAACGTAGAAGCGTCGTGAATCAGTTGGTCGTAATGACTGGGACAGCCCGGAGAGAACGTACGGCACGAGAATTAAAAAAATCAATATTTTAACTAATGAAAATCGCATGTTTCTTGTAACGATATAACCTATTCAAATATTCAGTGCCGTTTACGCACGCTTTGTTTATGATGGGAAAGTACTTGGCGCCTTAAAACGAAGAATAAGACGAGATACGAATGGCGAGCGAGGCCGATTTCAAAACTTCAGTTTAACTTTTCACAGAAATTTCACGAAAGGAAAATGCCGCGAAAGACACATTATCGGTTGTTTATCACATTATGGAACGCGTCCTTCGAAACAGCCAGCGAGCCGATCGTCCCGAGTAACGAAATAACCAACGAAATGATAATAGAAACGAAAAGCTATCGGCTTTTTTCTTACCACCGTCTTTGTCGCCCATTATCAAATTTCGCTAAAACACTGAAACCAGCACGATGCGTTTAACCCGCCAAAAGCTACGAAGCCTAACCAGACTTTGTTAAAAATGCAGGCGTACTTGCTAGAAAGCCTTAAACCTACGCCGCGTTTCCATTACACAGTAAACATTGCACGGCTCGTAATGCCGTGCGATATAGGGTTTAAACCACACTCCAATCGGAGTTGCTCAACTAAAATAAAACGTAAACAAAATTCCATTTGTTTGGTAGAACTTTGTTTCAAATTTAATCCAACGTAAACGAATGATGGAATGAAATTTAATAAAACTGTGTATTTGTTGGCGGCATCGTCGACTTTCCGACCGATTTTCTGTCGGTAAAATAGAACTTTAAAAAGCACAGACTCAAACGAGGTATATAAAGAGTCTATGTCAGCATTGTGTCAGAGAATAATTGTCGATTCGTAACGAGATTACAAAAAATCGTCAATATTTGAAACGAATGTTGGGAATCGTGATATTCGAACGTTTTCTTCTCTGTAATTTCTCAACAGGCCGGCAACTGTTCAATTCCCTTCTGCAAAAGGAAAACGGTGATCTCTATCATTTTCCATTTGTTTATCGATTATTGATACCGGACACAAATTCTGCTGATGTTGTGTGACTAATTTATTATGCATTATTACAGATGCGTGTTAAATTGAGAAGAATCGTAAATTTCAACTGCTAATATCTGATTAATTGGAATACAGTAAGAACGATGGAAGACATTAATGCCAAGAGAAATGCCAGAAGGAAGAGAATTTTAGAAAACTCTGAGAAACGTCTCTCAAAAATTACTGGCAGAGACGAGGCTAACGAATCGGAAGGTATGTACAATTCGTTAATTTTCCCTCACTTGTGGAAAGATGTCATTCTTTGTTTTACTTTGTTAATAAAATTACTAATGCATTGTACCTCATTCTAGCCAAGAGTGTACATTTAGATTCATCCAGCGAAACATACATTGCCGAAGACACGGAAAATGAAACTTTACACTCCAGTATAAATAACAAAATATCGCAAGGTGACTTTTGACATTCAATTTTTACGAAATATTCACGAGTGATTCATTAACTTGAACATTAATATTAAAGGTATCGATGGCAGTTCGAATTGGAACCACGGAACAAAAAGTTCGTCGCTCTTGTTACTGATAAATCCTGCAAATTATATATTATTAGCATTCATCGTCAATATACTGCTCGTATTACAAATGGACCATTTATTTGCAAAGGTAAAGGTATAAGATATTTGCATAAAAAACTAAAATTATTGCAGTTTTATTGCACGAATACGTATTCGATTAAATGTTACAGAAAATCGCGATACCGTATTTTCCAATAATGTTGGGTCGTCTGTACAACTACAAAAATACAAAAAAAATGCAAGAGAATAATAATCTGCTGTATGCTGCCTTGATTCTGTGCAATATCAAGCCCGAATTGACTTATCAACTGAAAAAATTAATAACAATAAGTCATATGATAGTCGGAGATTTAGCCTTATATATTTTCAGTTTCACGTTAATATACTACGGATTTTTTTATTGTTTGTATAATACGGATAGTCCTGGTACCTTAATTGTATAAGCTATATATAAAATGTAATTAAATAAATTATTCGGTCATTTCGTTTAAATTTTTACGAAGAAGAAAGAATAAAAAAGATATACGTACTACGTCAATTAAAAGACTTTACACAATACGTAATAATATCAATACCAAGGCAGTAAAATTAAATTAAAAACTGCGAACATTTATGCATTTTGTTTGTTTATTAATATTACAAACCTTTAGTCTTATTATCAAATCTCTTGCTATACAAATATAGATGTAATGAATTGTTTATACGGTAATTATTAACATAGATTATAATTACGTATAAACTGCAAAATTTTTCTCATTAGGAAATGAATTCAAACTGAAATAAATAAAATGAATGAAACAGTTGATATAAAAAGTTTCATAGAAAACGCACGGTATAAATAAGTACTGAAACAAGAAAATTCTGTTCTTTAAATGGCAAATGATATTTTCAAAGACACATAAAATAAAAATATTAATATTCGTCTAAAATTCTATTGTATTTTTATTTTAAAAATTTATTTTAATAACTTAAATAAGCTCATGCAAAATCGTCAATTTATCTTTAAGTTCATAAATGTTCTACCAAGTGTAGTTTTCCAAATGATTCACTAACTGAACAAAAATGATCGATATCAATAAAATAGAGTAGGACAATTTTAATTTTTATTGTTGTTCCTCACGGTTAGTATTCCTATATTTCAATAAAGTTTTACTTCTTACAATATCAGAATTACCGCAACGTATCATTTCCATTTCCCATTTTTCTAAATCTTTTTGATATTGTGCATTAAGTTGCGTAGCTTCTGTCAAATATGGTTCCTTTTCTTTATCCGGCAATGTGTTCCAGTTCACAGTCATTGATTTTACCCAATCCTGACGAAGAAATTTATGAAACAATTGTTAATATTGTGGTTTCTTAAACAACCTATTAAACAAAGCAACTCTGTTCAGAAAAATCAGTACCTTAATATGCATATCTGGATCTTTATCTTTCCTCTTTGACGATAAGTAAGACAAATACCCATTTAATGGTTTCTTTGGCTTCCCAAGTATTTCATATTTCTGCAATCAGGTTTAACCTTTAGATTAATCGATAAAAGATAAATGTCTTGATTTGATCCATCCATGTAATTACCTTTTTGGTATTTGTTTGTTCATATTCTTTCTTCTTTTGTTCCCACAATTGCTTTTGTTCCTCAGTAAGAGAGTTTTTATATTCTCTCAATTTTTCCATATATATTTTGTAACTTTTGTTGTACTCATTTATAAAATTCTCCTTTTTAGCGACATCCAGTTTTGACCACTCGCTGGATGCTCTCTGTAATACCTCAGAATATTTCATATCAGGCGATTCCTCAGCAAACCTTGGTTTAACTTGTCTCACGTACATAAGAAAAGGGGCTTCTGGCTTTTTTGGTCTCGGTGGGAAAATTGTTTCTTTCAAACGTTTCAACGCATGTTTTGAGATATTTTGATGAAAGCTTAGCAAGTGACTTCTAAAACAGTAAATAACAAAAAGGAAGGATCGTTATATCGTGAAAAAAAAAATATTTCTGTAAAAGCAAGTGTAATTTTTTTTTTATCAGTATCTTTTTTACGTGTAGTTACGGAAATCGAACAATGTTAACAAGAAATTAATTCACACGCATGAGATAACCTCCGTTCGCGGATTATTTTAAAATCGTTTGTGAGATTCTTTTGTTTATCATAATTGTTTATTTAACTAAGCTTTTCTACTTTACCTTGTGCACAATAATCCCTCCAGGCGCACAAAAAATGCAAATCTTCCAGAAAACATCATTTTCCAGATAATTTTAACTGCCGCATAATTTTACTTGTACTGCTAATGTACGGCTCCCTCTTCAGCGGATAAACATACAAACTACGTGAAAAAATGAAAGGATGGGAACACGATTTGAATTTCAATTCGCGACTTCCAATATCGAGATTAAACTAACTCATACTATTTATTCATAAACATAGTTGATTCCTATTTACGAATTCGAATATTACCAACCGCAGAACTGGTAAACCATTTAAGAAGCTGCCATAAAAATATACTTTTACGAGGTTATTAAAATTATTATATATCCTTTTTATTGATATTGCGTTGTTTTTTAATTTAACTAATACTGTTGCACTTTCATTTAACGTTAAATGTCAAACGCTTGGTTTTAGATAGAGCAAAACGAAGAAATATTTTCGGAAGATTGTATAATAGAAATTGATACATTGCCAAGGGATTATGATTTTTCATTTCTGATAAGTAATGTGGAATTATTTTTTATTAACATTAGGATTCATAAAAACAATGAACTGACAGCGATTATAAAGCTTGTAGTAAAGAACATACCAATAGAACAGTTTTAGTGTCGGCTTGCTTTTGAAAATCAGGATTACCAAGTGAAGGTGACATTATCAAGCCATTAAACTTGCTACGAATGTTCAATTAAAATGAATTTATTGATATTCGCGTTAATTATTTGTGTGTATTCGAAATAGCTAATACCGTGCCTCCGTAGAAGATGGGAAGAACCATCTTTCTCTTCACATAAACAGAGATGGGATGCTACATTCGACAAAAAGCAAATTATTGAAATGTACATTAATAATAAGTCAAATTTAAGATACCTTAATAATCTTTCAAATATATTGAAATTCGCGAAATATGCATTAATACATTATAGAATTTTTTTTTCTTTTAAATAATTATATAAGTACATTGTGTAATATATACATTTTACTTTGCATCATTATATTATTTTCACTTTGTAACAGCATTTTAGTGTAGAGTGTCACAAATTGTCAAATCATCTGCATTAAAGTATAACGTTGTTTGAAAATCTAGAAATAATGGAAAGTAACTTCTGCTTTTTAACAAAATTACTTTTTACATTCGTTACAATGAATTTTTTTGTTTTCATTTTCACTATGTTGTACATACGTGCTATTTTATACTACTTTATTCAATTTCAACCTAAAAATTTATAAATATATTGTTTCCCTCGCTGATAAAAAGACATAAGAAAAGATATATGTTTTTTCGTTCATTGTGTATTCGTCTCTTTCTCTTCGTTTCTTTCCTTCTGTTTTATGAAATCGTTACTTACAAACGATAAGTTGCACATAATTTTAACAAAATAAATTGAAAGACTTTCGCGAAGTGTGTACCTTTAAACTTGTGTAGTCAATACGCTGTTAACGTATGATACGGTTTATATACGGTACTGTTATTAATTATTTTATCATGGAGTATCAATCCTGACATAAACTGACACAAACTGATACAAACTGAACGTTTGAATAAACTGAGGAGAAAAAAAAAAGAATATTTCTTTGTTTTTTTCCTTTTTTCTTCTTTTTTTGTTTCTTAAACTCCGCCGCGCAATATTTACTAGCAGTGTAACTTCATTTTCTATTATGCGCGCAACAATTAATGTAAGTAATTAACATCTATGCTTTTTTTTTTTTTTTTTATATAGCGCGTTTCATAACGCTTTGGACGTGTGTGTTGTTCGTCTTATACAACGAACACCTAAACGTCTACGAAACTTTTCACTAGTTTTTGTTCCGTGACAAATTTAACAGTTTCGTCAAACGATCGATGGAATTTATTATGATACATTTTGTCTATATCCCCTTGGTTAGTTGAATCCAAAATTTGGATATGTTTTGCTTTCAATATTCAATGTTTCGACATAATCTTATATTGCTTTCCTTCAGGTACCTCCCTCACGTAATGACTTCTGCTGTTCCAAAAGCCGTTCCAAGGGGGACGGTCCAGGCCCGAACCACAAAGACTGTTGATTAAGACGAGTTTTCGTTTGATCTTGATTCGACACATTGCAACTCTGTGCATTAGATCCCCATGCATTGCTACTGCTGAACAGGGAATAGGTGTTTCCTGTGCTGATCGATTGATTTGATTTGATGTCTACCTGTAAAAGCACGAGTAACGACAATTTTTACAATAGCTTGCTTACTATTATTTTTACTTATTTGCTCACAAAATTAGAACACGATACATACCTCTAAAGGCCTAGGACTTTCGAAGTTACTGTTACTTCCACTGCTAAATTGCTTGGTGTGCTGAGAATCCGATGGATAATTATTCGAAGCTCTCAATGGGATTTGCGATACTACGTTTCCAGAATTAGAAGAATCTTCCCAGTTGCGGTAGTTTTCCGTGACAGGCGTGTCTTCATTGTGTAACTGCATGCCTCTACCGGTCGAACCCCAGCAAGGTACAGAAAGTTGCGAGTGCTGGGTATCCTTCCACAAATTGAAACTCGTGGGCTCGTAGTTTTGAAAAGGCGGGTAACTAGTTGCGGGCTGAGACTGATTTTTCGACATTCCCAAGTGATTGGGCAACGAGAATTCCAAAACGTCCGAGTTCTTGTTGTACGCCGACGAGGGGAGCTGTTTCTGCGACACTTGACCGAAGGCATTTTGATTAAATTCATTCTGATTGAAGTTATATTGAAAATTCGACGTAGTTGTAGGATTCAGCGAGTTGCCCGGCACGCTTGACGCGCTCGGTATCATGGGAGCAACTTGATGAAGTTTCTTCTGATATGTATTCAACGTTGATAAAGTAGAAACATTTGCAATAGTTGGATTGGTCAAAGTACCTTGATTATGTAAAGACATTGTGTTGGATCTAATATTAGACTTCGCGACATTTTGCTGCATAGTCAAGTTGTGATTCTGCTGAGCATTCAAATTACGACTTTGCTGCAAACCAATATTTCTATTTTGTTGGGCGTTGATGTTCTGCGAGGCGTTTGGCATAACATTATTTGGTT
Source organism: Tetragonisca angustula (assembly GCA_036937485.2). Taxonomy (NCBI): domain Eukaryota; kingdom Metazoa; phylum Arthropoda; class Insecta; order Hymenoptera; family Apidae; genus Tetragonisca; species Tetragonisca angustula. Next base: position 235,964 of record JAWNGG020000202.1, read on the forward strand.
GAGCCGAAGCCAGCATTCCAAGATTTTGATGTAGCAACGTATTTTGGAGCACGTTATGAGTTTGTGGTCTCTGGTGCATGGACCTACTCTGATTGGTTGTATGTTGTAAACTTATGCTCTGCGGCTGCATCGGTTGTTGTGGCGAGCTAGCAAAACGTCCTTGAACCGGGTAATTCGATAGGTTTCCAATATGATTGGTGACGTAGTTCTTCGTGAATTGCGGATTCTGTACGTTGAACGTTGGGTTCTGATAACAAATAGCTCCTACGCACTGAGACATTCCAGTGGGAATCGGAGTTGGAATCCCGGACGCTTGTTGCTCTTTCGCAGGGAAATGATTAATCTGAGTGGATTGCGACGGTGAAACAACATGCTGTGATTTCGCGGGTTTCACTTGACTTTGAGTGGAAACGATTTGACTTTGCATAGCAATTGTGGCAGAAGGCATTAACGGCAATCGATTTTGAACGGTGACTGGCGTGCCCAAAGTGGCGCTTGGAACACCGCTCAACTTCGACAACATTTCTCCAGCAACTGATACGTTTTTATTCCCATTTGCAGGAGCACCTTTTATCGGACTCACCGACGTTCCACTCGCTTTAACTTTTTTCTCATTCTCCTCTTCCACGTTCAACGGAGACAAATTCTTGAACGTCACCTGCTTCTGCTCGGTTTCAGCACGTCGCATTATCGTTTGCATCGCTATGTTCTGCCTTGGTTTCCTGGTTGCTGGTTGCACGTTCGTCTCGAAAGCGCCGGATTCCGCGGCAGTGATCGAGGCCGTGTCTTTACTTCGCTCCAACGAGCCTTGAGGCTTCAAGATGCCTATCCTCTTGTCAAAGCCGTGATCCAACATATCGACGTCCGTGGAACCTTTGCTGCTGGCTGACTCTGAGAGAACCGGGCTAGTAGACACAGCCGACTGTCTTTCTTTGTTTAAACTCAGTTCTTCCAATTCTTTCATCAATTCGTTACTCAATCCGTTCCCTTCGCTTATGGAACTGAACCTGTTGTCACCCTTCTCTCCTCCCAACGTGATGGCAATTAACGCGGTACCATTGATTTTGTATTGCGCCAAATAATGGCCCAAACGAAGGATACGAACTGCGCGTAATTTGTTAGAAGCCTCGATATTATCCTCTAAATCGGTGCTCGTAAATTTCAACGATTCGAAGCTTTTCTCCAGCGGCAGAAATCCTTGTAGATCACGATCCTCTGGCAGTGGTACCTTAACGTATTGATCATACGAGAAATCAGCCACGCAATTTTGCAAGGCGTTCAACAATACGCACAAGCTGGGCCAGATTTGGAGTCTCGACGTAAAAGCCAGTTCTTCCAGAACTGTCGGTTTCGTATGGATCCAATCAAGGCACAGTTTTATAGAAGGCAAAGCGAAATACTCGATAATAGAATTTTTGATTGTATAAACAGGTAACAACAAAGCAGACAAGCTTCCAGCTATGAGATCCAAAATACAATCACGAGCGAGCTTTTCGTCAGATGTTAACTGTTCGTGTTTCAGCGGTTCGGCGCTACCCACGACGACATTTGTTGCATGTTCCAAAGCGTACAAATTAATCACAAACATTTGAACGAGCATCCATGAGCTGAAACTTTCCGTGGCAACTAAAGCCGTCAACGTCTCGGTCAATAATTTCGCATACGCCGAAGCAACTTTTAAATCACCGAGATTGTGAATAACGCCGTGAAGTTTCAAAAAAACTGCCACGTATTCTTGAGAAGTTAATTTCGTTTTCCCATCTATATTCAGCGACGTGTCGTTCAAAGCGGAGGATAACGTTTTCGCCAGGTTCGTTGTGGCAACGGGGAAAGGATGTTTCACAGCGACAGATCGCGTGTAATAAAACACAGTTGCCAATTTGTTACCACGTGACGCTTCAAGAAGTGCTAACTGATTGTACGGCTGTCCACTGGATGGTGACAATGATACAGCATGCCTGTAGAACAATTCCGCTTGTTTGCTCTCGTTTCTATAACGAGCAATATCCCCTAAATGCACAAGGCAATATTGGCATGCGTAAAAACATGAAGATTTATGAGGCACTGATAATTTTTCAATAGCTTTCCATGGTGATGTACATCCGTAAATGTAGCCCTTCCTAAAAAAAAAAAAATATGACGAAATAAAATTGAAATTTGCACAGAATATAGTACAAATAGAAACAGTGTGCGATGTAAATTCAATTTATGTAACATATGCGAAGGATATAAGCACCTTACAATTAATTCTACTTGATTACCTTCTAAATGGCAAATCCAGGTCAAATGCGGTACAAATTTCTTGTAATAACGTCAAATAAAAACCACTAGCTGCTTCCAAACACCAGCTAAGTAACGCCTGAGATTCTCCGCGTTTAGGATTTTTCCTATCTTTTGCTTGAGATTGTAAAGTTGCTATATAATTTTTAAATCCTAGGTTCCAAAGTTCCTGCTCGACTTTCCTGTCTAAAGCATATTCCAAATCCAATATTAGAACCTGCTGGTATATTTTCTGCAGCTGTTGCTGGCAAACCCATGCGTCGCTATCATTTAAAAGATCTCGGCAACGTTGTACTTTATCCTTCAAGGGCTCAGCTTTCCTAACGAAAACAATAATTAACTGACAAACACTGTATAAGTATCGAGAAATAACTTCTTCATCTTTGACTTACTTTAAAGCTTGTACAGCTGCGTTTAGGCCCATATTCTGCGTACCTTGAATTTCTGTACAAAACTGTTTATCTACAGAAACAAATTAAACAAATATGTAGTTACACTTATCATATATATATATGAAATGTTAAACCTTGTAACATAGAAATGTAAACCTACAATAAATATATATACGTGTACAAATGCACAGACACAATATATGCTACACGCTTACACTTATTTTTATTTATTTGATGTAGGATATATATGTGTGTGTGTGTGTATATATATATATATATAATGAGCATATAATGAGAATATATATATATATATATATATATATATATATACAATATGTAATTCATCAAGTATTATTGTACATCACGAAAAATGATGAACTAAAAGATGTTGAAAAACAACTTATACATCGGTTAAACTTATAATCACGTCGATGCATACGAATGATTGCAAATGAACTTTGATGTCGTAATTTTTGCTCCGAATCGTACAGATGAAATTGCCAAACAGAACGCGGTGTAAAGAAACATTAAAATCCTGAGATTTCGCCGAGACGAAATACCAGCACGAACGTTTCGCGTAATGCAATTTACTTGGTGCACGAAAGTCAATATACATGATGCATGCTACGACCTGAGCAAGTTAGGTTAACTGCTAGGCCAACAAAAGTGCGAACGACAAAGACGTTACGAATAACAGCGATTTAATTTTCAATCTTAGGACCAAACGTTACGCGGAACGAAGACGAGTGAAAAGATCGGCTGGAAAGTAAAAGGGGAACTTACTTTCACATATTTACGTCAAACTTAAATTGCACCGGATTACTGATATGTGATTTCGCTTTAACGAAAAACTGCACCGCCCTCGCGTTAAACATTTATGTTACTTTCAGTCAGAAACACTGAAAATTTCCCATGACTGCGAATAGAAACCGCAGAAACGTACTATCCGTTCTATACGCCAGAGAATCGTAAATACAAAGCTCACATGTACCGAATGGGAACTTTTTAACATTCGTGTGCCATGGCCCTCTCGGTCTACGAAATAAAAGATCCTACAGTCACGCAGCGCGAAATGTCAGGTTAGAGAAGCTAGTTTCGTGAAGCAAATCCATCGAGAATGTCAGCGTTCACCTCTATGAAATTGTTCATACGCCTTCGCCGAAGTTACAATGGAGCAAATAAATACCGATCGATTTCATTAGTACGTGCATTTTCTTTTTTTTTTTTTTTTTTACGTTCCCCCGATATTCTCTACGAGGGTGTTTGATGCCACTACGGCGTTTGTACCGCTCGATCGTGTCAGATACACATGGAAAATTACTGATCTGTGGTGTATCAATAATAATGTAACTCGACAAGGGCATTAACATTTATTGCATTTGTCCGGATTTTTCTTTTTTTTTTTTCATTTTGTTAAATATCTTCCGATGATTATCACGATTAATATCTCGCTTCAGACTCCTTTCACCTCCCACGATGAGCAAAAGAAGACAGATATAGAGGCAAAACGGAGGGAACTAATGGCACGTGGCCTTCCGAAATCGAAACCTCTGAAAGGTGTCAAACAAATTGTCGTCGTAGCGTCTGGGAAAGGTGGCGTCGGTAAATCTACCACCGCCGTCAATTTATCCATCGCTTTGAAACTGACTGAGCCGCAGAAGTTGGTCGGTTTGCTCGATGCCGACGTATTTGGTCCATCAGTACCATTAATGATGAACATACGACAATCTCCTACAGTGAACGACAAAAATCTTATGGAACCTGTTACAAACTATGGTATCAAATGGTGAGGGGACAGTGGTTGCACATTTTCCTTGTATCTTTATTGATATTCTCTAAACTGTGAAAGTTTCCCTCATACACAGCATGTCTATGGGCTTTCTAATTGATGACAAGTCTCCTGTTATTTGGAGAGGATTAATGGTAATGAATGCCATTGAGAAACTGTTACACCAAGTCACATGGGATCCGTTAGATTATCTTGTTATAGATACTCCGCCTGGAACAGGAGACACACATCTTTCAATCATACAAAATCTTCCGATAGCTGGGGCCTTATTAATAAGTACACCTCAGAAGGCAGCTCTGGAAGTAACCAGAAGAGGAGCTAACATGTTTAAACGTCTCAACATTCCAATTATTGGAATTGTGGAAAATATGAGCAATGTTATATGCCCGAAATGTAACAGTAGCATTCCTCTTTATAATAGTGAAACACAAGTGATTGCTAAAGAACTTGGTATTACATTTATAAGCATATATAAATACATATACATATATATATATATATATAATGTAAGGTTTCAGCTTTTTCTCTCTTCTAGATGTGCAAATTTTACAATCTGTCCCCTTGTCAGAAGATATTGTAAATAGTTGTGATACTGGTAAACCAATTGTGTTATCTGCACCAAAAAGTACTCCAGCTGACGCATACAAGTACTTGGCAAAACATGTAATTTCGTTCTTAGCGAAGCAACCACTAAATTTAGAATGACATTTTTAGATATTTTCTTTTGATTATAATTTTTTTGTATGAATATGGAGGTTTACAAAACATACGGATATTTTAAAATTAGTGCACTCTGATTCCTCTGTTATCATTGGCATCATCATCATTATCATCCCCACTTTTCTTTATATCTTATCCCCTCTCTAAATACTTGAACGGACATTATACGTCGTACATATGTCTGTTATCTTGAATATAGTTTGGTGATGATAAAAGTAAAAACGCACGTTTATCTAGCGTGTAATAAAAAATTACTCGTATGCATAACACGTAATAAATTTTTGTAATTATTATTAATGTCTTACTTATACGTTGGCATTGTTATTAATGCTTTCACTTAGAACAAAACAATTTGTAACGTTTTCTTCGACGTCATTGCAAAAATACTTGCGTAAGAAAATGTTAACATAATTCTAATGCTTTTCATCTAAACTGAATATTTAGCCTCTTATTTTATTTTATAAATTTAGAATTCAAGATGAATAATGAAAATTCCACTAGTATTCATTCTGATATAAATGCAGAGATTCATAATATTCCGATGAACGTGCTTATTCGACCAATTCCTCCAATCGTCGATGAAGAGAAGATACAAAGCCTAATGGATACGTTGAACAATCCTGAAACAGAATCATTGGTACCGCCAATCGATGTTTTGTGGATTAAAGGGAGCGAAGGTAATAAAAGTATACTATCTTGTTTCTCTTTCTTAGATATATATAAAATGTAAACAAACGTAACTCAATTCTGCACAATAATTGTATCTTTCTTTATTTCAGGCGGTGATTATTATTATTCTTTTGGTGGATGTCATCGATATACAGCTCATCAAAGACTTGGGAAACCATTCATAAGAGCGAAATTGGTACAATCTACAATAACAGATTTAAAATCTTATTTAGGCGGTTCTACTCCCAATTTAAAATAGCCATACGTATTGCCATTTAAATTTAACAGAAGCAGTATTTGTACAAAAAATTAAGTGGTTTATGTAATTTTAATATTGATTTTTATTTCGAGGCCTTTTGTTCCATTCAGTTTGAAAATAAAAAATATATGTAAATCTTCACATTCATACTACATCCAACCAAATCAAATTTAAGTATAAACGCTTGTATGTTAAAGTAGTTCAATTTTTGTGAAATCAGATATGTACACGTCATCTTACATGAAGGTATGATCATGAAATATTTTTTATTTAACGACGATTCTATAATTTTCTCTGTGTATATATATATATATATATATATATATATATATATATAAAATGCACGTTGTTATAGTTTTTATTTATTTTTTCTCCTTTTTAAAACGCATATGAAATTGCAATTTTAAATTCAAATTCAAATACTGTAAATCGAAACTATCAACTGTGCTTACTTATATATTATGTCTGAATTGCTCTTCTTTTTAATTTTTGAAAACACAAGATATATTTATTTACTTTTCTGTAGTGCATTACTTTTTAATACTTATGTAATGTCACTGAAACAAACATTTTTTTTAAATATCATATATCAGTTATCACTTTTGCTTTTTTTGCGACGTTGTAAATTTCGCATGAGAATCGCTTTTTTTCAAATCTTTTAGCAATTCAGTTTTTATGTCTTCTAAGTCAAAGTCTGAAATAAATTTTTGTTTTAATATATACGAGGTTGTCTTATTGTAATTTTTACTGTTTTTGTCAACATATATGTCTTTTAAATCTTTTTTGTGAAACATTTTATGTTTAGTTTCCTTGATAAAATATGGTTTGTAATTCTTATTTATGTCCGCCGTCATTGCGTCTGATACATCATTTGGCTGATGTGTACCACTTTCAGATCTATTAGTACTTTTCAAATGATTAGGTATAATTGATTGTTGTAAATGCAACAATTGGGTATTGGTAACTTCGCAATCAATTTGCATCATAGTTATATGATTCGCGGGTGTTGAAAACGTTTCTAAAACAAATATTAAAACCCATGTAGTAAAACAATAATAACTTTTCATTTTATGCTGTTTATGCATAGATTAAATGTAAAAAATATTTACCGTTCATAGGAAGCGCAGGAAGTACCAACGACATCCTTGGTCTGCCTGTGCTATTTTTGCTTGAAGCCGGCAAAAGCAAATGTTCCCCGCTAAACCAAACTACGTAAAAAGTATCATCTCTTCTCCCTAAAGCTTCGAACAAAGAAGCATGCTCTTTTCTTATTATTGGAGAAAAAACTTCTACCGCATTCGATATCGATGGCTCAGTTGTCTTTCGATGTATTTCGGATTTACTTCTTTCTGACAAGTTACGTTTACGTTTAGCTTTTTGCATTACATGCAGGGGCGACGATAGAAACTTTCCTGTAACACTCGCATCTAATTTTATTTTTTTCAAATTATCTTGATCGGACTTTCCACCGATCCATCGTCTCAATTCGTAATCTAAACGAATTGATTCACTTTGGTTAATATACATTGGACACATAGGTTGTGGTATCGATATATTTTTACGAAAACTATCTTCATCTTCCTCTCGAGTTTGATCTCTGGATGTCCAAAGTAACGTTCTTCCATGTCTTGCGTACTGCGCGCTAATCGGTCCGTCATTAGATAGTATATCCAATTGATTATTTTGCGAAAATATATCCCTAGAAATAAATGTCAATTTTTTTGAAATATCTTTTTTGAAACTAGATAAACAGACAATAAAAAAAAACAAGTGAAAAACAGATTTATTATATGCTTACTTGAAACCATTAACATTTAAAGATACCATAAAAACCATCCCCAAAAGAATAGCAACATTCTTTTTGTTCGTATTGAAGTTCAAGCTTTTAAATTTATTAGTAGCACTTGTATGTTCCAATGATGAAAGCTTCTGTTTTAAGTTTGTATTTTCCTGATATACAAACACAATAATCAGTAAGTACTATATTCAGTAATAAACACATTACACCAACGTATATTTCAATTTCATGCAATTTTTACCATTTTTAATTGCTTATTTTCTTGCTGCAATTCATAAATCTGTTTTTCTAACGAAGATACATACTCCTTTTTTTTCTTTCGCGACAGGCAAGCTGACTCTCTATTCTTTATCATTCTTTGTTGCCTTTTTAGTGCTTTTATTTCACATTCTTGTCGTTCAGCAAAATTGACATCTTGCATTTCGTTCTTTATGACAATTGGAGTATAATTTGAAGTCTCTGTTTTAATTATTATCGGTTTACATGCATCTGAATCGCTTTTTACAATTATAGAAGTACATCCAGCTGCTTCATTCTTAAAAACCAGAGGTGTATCCATCATGTTTATTGTTTGATCATTTCCTAATGTATATACGCTAGAGACATTGTCAGTTATTTTCACATTATTCTCTTGTAGTTGTTGAACTGTATTTGTCTCTGTTTTTATTGGTACTGAGGAAGGCTGTATTGATGTTTGAATCTCTTTATTTGTATTAGGTGTAAAATGAGTTGTGAAAGGATGTGATATATAATTCTGCCTAATTTTTTGAGTAAGTGCAACAAAATTTTGTGTACTCAAAAATATAGCATTCTTAGGCTGTTCTGGAAAATATTAGACATATCAAAATATAAGATGTGATTTAGAAGTAAATAGTATAAAAATAACATTTAAAACAGAAACAGATTACTGTTTTACCATCAGTGACAAGTTGAATATTATCTTTTGGTTGAACCCGAACACGTTTGGCAGAATTTACTTTGGAAAGGGTAAATTTTGTTTCTTTCGTATCTTGAAGTTTAAAAGGCTCAAGTTTTATATGTTTCGCAATGGCTATGTTTGAAATTGATTGTGGAGATATAGGTGGGGAAACATTTTGTGGAGGAGAGATGGGTGGTGTTTCTAGAGTTGTCTACAACAAATCAGGTAAAATATGTAAATATTGGATTTATGGTAATTGACCATAACAACGATGCATTATAACCATACCTTAAAACTGCAGGTGGACAGATTAGAACTTGTTTCAACTTGTGAATCTGGTCTATAACACTCATTCTGACTTGATGCAGGAGACAAAGGCAACTGGATATACGGGCTTGTGGGTTCCAATTTAATTCTCACTTTTTTATCTGCATCTGTAATTACAAAGGACATTTGAGTTATATTTACATTTACAAATGTTACTTTATTAAGGAAAAAAAAAATATAAAAAGTACCTGACGTTTGTTGCACCACATTTGTATCACAATTTTCAAAACTAGTTGATGGTTCCCCTATGTATACATCTTCCGTAATTTGACTATCAACATCATTTTCTTTAATATTAGTCAATGGTTTTTCTATGTATATATTTTTTGAAATTTCATCATCAATACCATTATCTATCTTTGTAGGTATTTCGCTTTCAAAGAACAACGGAATACCTAGTTCGGAACTTAAAGATTGAAATAAATCGTCTTGAAAAAGGGAACAATCTGAATCTGTAAAAATATAATCTATTACCCAGCGAAAGAAACAGATTCAAAGTATAAAAATCTAGCACTTTCAATTTCAATTAATTTTAATTGCTATGTTCGTTACTTGTTAGAAATTTTAATAAACAATATAAAATCTATATGCTATATTATATACAATATACTATGTATGTGTAATCATAAACAAAGAAAAATAAATGAAATGTCATCTTATATATAAATATAACACGCACCCATAACTTCAAAATCTGGAAACTTCAAAGTCTGTTGAAGTTCAGATTCAGTATTATCGTTCCACTGTGAATCCTGATTTATCAACATAGTTCATTAAACGAAGAATTTACTATTTGTTCGAAGAAGAGGAAATATCATTAACCCATAAAACAGCGTTCAACAGACATTAGTTTTGCCGGTATTGAACTACGTAACAAATAGTTGTTAAATACAATTCCCGGTTTAGCCATGCACTTCAACTTCATTTACGAAGAAACGATTGCGTGGATGCGTTTTAATGATAACAACAATTATGTATGTATTTCGTTCGTATCAATATTGTGTAAATATAACAGCACAAGCATAAACAAGATACACAACAGACCTATCGTTCAATGCATTTTTATGTATCACAGACGAAGCGCAGAATATTAGCATTGAAGTAATACGTGTGAAGTGACATGGAGAGGGTTGTGACACTATGATGATAGTACGCAGCAGGCCATCGATAGATGGCAGCGCATAGCTGATCCTTGTGCAGGTGTAATTTAATTGCAAATGAAATGTACGAAAAGAATTTATATTTACCAGAATAACGATGGTAACAAAAAATTTTTTTTATAAAGTCAAAACAAAACAGTGCACGTTTTATTTTTTTCGTATTTTACATGCAAACACTCGATAAAATATTTATGTTGAAAATCCATGTGTATTCAGTTTTGCGCATCACTGTATGTTTAATATATAAGATTATTTATTTATTTGCATATACATATGTACTCATGCACGCGATATATATATATATATATATATATACAAATGATTATATATAAGTAATTATTTCATTCTCTTCTGTTTTAACAAATGATTTCTTAAAGCAATTTGTTTGTCTTTAAAAGAACGTTTCACCTTTCCTTTTACTTTATGCTTTAACATTTGAAAAGCTTTGGTTTTCCTTTTTTCACGATTTGTTTTACTACAAAGTGGATTTTGCCGTCCATCCTTGTAACCAAATTTTTCCCTTTCCTCTTGTCCTTTCTACAAAGAAACGAAACGAAAAGATATTAAAATAAAATACATAATAAATATGTAAATCAACAAAGAAATATATCTCTTTCTACGCTTCCTTTTATTTTGTTCAAATTGTATTTTAAACATTTATCTTCATCACGATGATGTAGAATACATTTAACATTTTTTAATAATCTTTAATAAATAACGTACAAGCAATCAATGTAATTGAATTTTTTTAGTTCGTGACGAAAGTAAAACACGTACCTTCACAGATTCAATGCGAGCTTGCTTGTCATATTTCCGTTTTTTATAAATATTTTCTATGTCTGCCAATTTGACAAAATCTCCGTGTTCGTTGTCTGTAGGATGAGCTCTTTTTATACCAGATTTAGCATACGTTATTTGTTGTTTCGCTAACGCCGTGTCTATTTTTAGAAAGTCTTCGTCAGTTAATAATCGTTCATTAGATATTAAAGTTGCTTTTTCTCTTTTCTCTGCATTGATTGTCTCTTTCTTTTTCACTTTTGTGTCTTGTTGTTTCTTCAGTTTCAATCGTTTTCTTTCAAGTTTTGATAACGAGCGACATTGCCTTTTTCGCTTTTGATTCGTAACACTATCGATATCTGTATCTGTGTTATTTATATTAAATTTATTATTTTTAACTTCACATTCTTCTATTTCCATTTTTTCACTTTCGTTTATTTTAATTACATCTTTGTTATTATTTTTTACGCTCTGTCCTTCTTTATTTTCTTCCAGCTCCTTTTCTTTTGTTTCCTTTGCATTGTTATCATCACTACCGCCTTCACCATTATCTTCATCGTCGTTGTCATCACTATAATCATCGTCATCATCGCAGTCGTCGTCGTCGTCGTCGTCATCGTTGTCGTTATCATCATCATCATCACCAGAATTTATATCAATCCATTCATCATCATTATCCTGCGATCATAATTTATATCAGTAAAAAATTTCTTTCACTTAAACTAATTGTAAATAAAGAATGAGTTCACTTCTGGTATATATTCACTTACAGAATTTTCTACATCAATCTTTAAAATGTCTTTCACATTGTCAGACTTATTATCGAGTAAAACTTCAGCACCTGGTATAAAATCATTGGCCGATATTTGACCATATTTTGGCATAGTTAAAGTAATGGTTGTTTCCGTAGGACGTCCTCTGTCCTTCTTATGCAGCAATTCAGGTATCGAATTTCTGAATAGAGATATTAATGAACGTGCAGCCATCATTACACTTCGTTCTTTGTAATACTTGTATCGTGCTAAATCTTGCAGTAAATCTGCATTCATAACTAATGGGCATCGCGTACATATCTCTCTAATAGCATTCAACCTTTTGTATAAAATAATTTTATATTAAATGAAATGAAATGAAAATATTGTGAGAGAAAAATATATGCATACCCTATAGCCATGACATCTGCTGAATTTCGTTCTGTAACAAAATTGTTTGCTAATGTCTTCAAAATTGGTTCCAATATATCAGGTGGTATAAGTTCATGAGAGGCTTGAGCAATACATTGTAGAAGTTTTGTTACTTCTAAAATTGTTAAAAATGATATGTTAGTATATTTTCATTATATATATTCTCGTAACAATGATTTTCTGATAATAAAAAGATTACCTCTTTGATGTGGTTGCAGAAATCTCTGTAAATAAGGATAAAAATTTAATAGAAATAAATTGTGTAAACCAATAAGCCTTGAAATCACATCCAATGTTAGTAATTTAATTTCAAATCTATCATTGTTCCTTTCCAACTGTTTGAATAATTTTTCTGCAAAATTCTGTGGATCATGAATTAAGTGCAATGCCGAAAAATTATAACTCGGTGCTTTCGTTGCTTTTTTCTTAGATTTCTACGACATTTAAAATTTACATACATATTAATAATCATCCGTTTTTCTAAATCATCTGTATTTATAATTTGTTATTTTTTATTAATCGTTAGTCACTCACCGTTAACAGTTGTTTCGCTTTCGCTAAATGTTTCTCCCGTTTCTTTGTTTTCTTATTTACTCTATTAGCCATTATGATTTCTTTAATATTTGGTTCGCTATCGCTGTCACTCTCCTCATTTTCTTGTTCTTCTATACCAGTGCCCAAAAAGAATTTCAAGCAAGCGACTATAACTTTGGTTGCCTTAACGAAACAACCTGTTGCCAGAACATTTACAGTCTTCGCATCATTCCAAATACCTTTATTATACAATTCTATCATGATATCTGCAGACATCTTTGCACTCCTGACATTAGAATCTTTTAACATGGAAAACATAAAGTTTTGTAGAGTTGTATTAATCTTTGTATTCTTTTGTTTATTATTCACATTTTTGATGTCAGTAATAATGTGTGTTTGAAGAAATTCTCTTAAATTTTTATCCTGACATCTTAAAAGTTCGAAACATAAACTCAGAAGTACCGTGGGTTCCAAAAGAGCTTTGTTTCGTAGTTGAATCAAAGCTTTACAAAATGTCTACAAAAAAGATATACATTTTATTCAGTTATAAAAAAAAAGAAATTCAATTTGTTCTTTAGTATTTTTAACGTTTTCCACTTACTAATCTTAAATCATTGTCAAGTACTGTATTATATGTTTGCAACACATCAATGATTTCTTGAGGAAATGATTCTAATTCATTTGGATAACAATGGGCCACCTATATTAAAATATAATTAGATTAAATAAGATAAATTTATAGATATACATTCTGTGCTATAAGTTATTTATCTGTGAAAAGAAAATATGTTTATAAATTTTAATGTAATTTTATTTCGTAAAAAATTAATTAAGGAATACAAAATTAAAGTTATTAAATTTATACAATAATTAAATTTAGTTAATGCATTTTCGACTTAACGTAAATTATACAAATAATTTTGAATATTAAATCCAACAGTCTTAGCTATGACGATAATAAAATCATATGTTACACAACACTTAAGTTTTGGCTCATTCAAATTATAATTTCCCACGATCGATAATAAACCAAGTTGACACATAGATGGAATCTGAGAAAGTAGATTAGCATTTATATCAACTTTCTCATTCAGGATTGCACAAAAAATAGCAATCATTCTAGATACTGGAAAATTGTAAGGTCCGCAAAATGCATTTAACATTATTTTTTTTCTAGCATTAACTCTTTTCTTCTTCTTCTTGAACTTTTGTTTTATAAATATATATTTATCTTCCTTTGCGGGATTATATGAGGCCAGATACGATGCAATTAACATATACTTTGCATAATATGGTAATTCAAAGCTTAATGCCAATCTCATTGTTGATTCAATATCTTTAGACAATTGATTATCCTTTGTGAAATTTTCGGAGGAAACTCGTAGATAAATGACTTCTAGATTTGCCTTGAAAGTAGCAGAAATATTTCTCCACAACAAAGCAGTATCATCTTCCTTGGACTGATCAGTTTTGATAGGTTCTATGTATTTAGAAAAATTTACTTTTGCCATGTAACGAAGTTCATTGAGATCTCGACAGAACCGGAAAAACACAGAAAGATACAAATTTAAATAATTTTTATAAAATGTTTCTTCATAACCACAGGGTCTGCTTGAAAATAAAATTTCAATCAATTCATTTTTGGTATATTGTGAAAAATGAATTTTAAACGGTTCAGGTATACCTATTTTAACACGGAATTTCTCCCATACTATATCAGTTATAAATATTACACAAATATTGACGTTTGATAATTCTCTGAGTTTTGAAAATGTAGGTAATAAATCAACATCAATATCTCGCAATTTATCACACTTATCAAATACTACTACGATCGGTCGATTGTCTTTTGTAGAAATATCCCTAAGGTTTATTATAAAATCAACAAAATTATCACACTTGCATTGTAATTGATTATTGGTTATAAAATCATTGGAAGATAATGATAAATCACTCAGGATGTACTCAAATATATGTCTTTTAGTCACATGTTCCACACAATTAATAATAGCTATATTATATTTTAAGTAAGAGAGCATATTTTGCACTAGTAACGATTTTCCAGTAGCTACATGACCATAAATAAATATACTATGTGGCATTGGTTCGTCACAGTAACCAATTAGAGAATACAGTTGTGTTATAATGTTTTTACGACATATGATCTTTTTATCTAAATATTCCAAATATTTTTCCATGTTCAAAAATTTCTTAATTTCCTTAATGACAAACAATTTGTAACAATGTTACAATAAACAAATTATTCGCTTTATATACTTTGTCAATTATACCTGCAAAAGAAAGCATTTTGCTAACATTTAAGAATCTTATAGCACAGAAATGATGGTACAAATATATATTTATTGAAATAGTAAATTTAAATGTAATTTTTTAACTTACCTGAGCCAGAAAGGTGACTACTTCATCAAGACTTTTGTTAAACTTATTTGGCGATAAACGAAAAACTTCTAAAATTGACTTGTAATGCTGATGTTGCTGAAGAAACTGCAGAAATATAAAAGAGTATGTTAAAGTATATTAATCACATCAGATGGACTTATCGCATTGAAAATACTCACTTCCTCCTTGTAAGATTCTGGATCTCGTTTAATAAGATTTTGCAATTGAGGAAGATTTTCCGGCAATCGATTATTATGTCTTACCATCTTTTCCTCTAAATGAATATACAAAATTAGATTTGTGTGTGTGTGTGTACATAAAGTAATAAGTTATTTACAACAATGAATACAAATATATTTAAACTATATAACCTAATCTATACAACACATTGAATAACAATAATTTTGTAAATCTACTTACTCTATTTCTAGTCATAAAAATATAAAGTGTTATTTATATATCTTTCTTCAACTGATTTTTATTGCTATTTAATATTATTTAAACTACATTATTCACACGTGTTGCCTGTAAAACGTGACTAACCAATCTAAACATCATTAAAGGTTGATTTTCACGTGGGACTTATGACAACTAACGCGCAAATAGAAGAAGAAGAAGAAGAAGAAGAATTACCTCAAAAAGTAATAACAAGATGTTTAAAACTGGATATACTCATCATTTCAATTCCCTCTAGCAAAACTGTTACGCTGTCACCTAAGGGAAAAAAATTTTGGCGCGCTTTTTGTTTATTGACTGACAACAGCGCCTGCACAAAGCCGACAATTATTCGTGCAAATAAATTGTAAGTACAAAAAGAGAACAAATTTTTAATAGAGTTTATCATTAATGATCATTTATAATTACAGGTGTAGATAGGGGGTTAATATTTGTTTATGGTTTTATATATTTTAAAAACACGCGATATTCATCAAGCTATATTTTCATTGACAAATCCCAACTACCAACCACAATTACTTCGCTTCACTTCTTTTATAAATATCTAGGTTTATGCGTATATGCCGATCAAAGTATGTACATATTAACAAAAGTAAGAATACGTACATTGTAATGGAAATGGAAATGGAAATGGACGATGAAATATCGGAAGATGAGGAAGAAATTTTGGTATACGTAGAATTTGAAGGACTTGTTGACGGTAACGTTTTCAGTGAGAAACAATTACAATTGGATATGATCGGCATAGATACGGAACATCCCATAATGCAAATCAATGGGAAGGTGATTGCAAAATCCACGAGTAAAACAACAAATGAAATTAATATTTTACTGATCTTGTATTAAATTTTTGTTTCAATTTTTCAGTTTTACGAAGGTTCTTACGAAGACGTTATTGGTACCTACATGTTCTTCGCGAAAAATGATAATACCGTGGTGGACGATCCTGTCTTCGACGTAGCTCCAAATTTTAAATACGTCGCCAAAACCAGGAAATTCCTAAAAATGCAGAGAATCTTTATAAAACCGAGGACAGAAGTTTTAGGCGATTCTCAAAATAACCAATGCATTCCGAATTCAGATACGCTGATGCAAGCAGGGATACCATTTCAGTATCAAGAAGAAGGTAACAAAGCTGTGTTAACAAATTCATTTGATATACTCTACAATGTAATTTTTATTTTCTTTCTTTTTATAGCTCTTTCATTTTGGAGGACTATGCGAGATAGAAGATTAAATGCATTACATTCGTATCTGGAAAAGCAACGTATCAGGGAACAAAAAAAGTCTGAAGGCATAATATTAGAATCTGAGTCTGACGAGGACAATCCGTTCGCAATATATAAGCATAAGGATGAAGTCATCGATTTAAACAAGTCTGTGAACATTGATGCTGATTCAAAGAAAGAATTAAGTTACTCTGATGATCAAGGTGATCCAGAGTTAATACATCCTGAGGAAATTAATGATCAAAGTTCAGGTACCACTGAATATAATTGTAATCCAAAGAAATGTTTTTCCAAAGCTTCATTAGAATTGGAGTCATTAACATCAAACAACGATGATCATTTAATGCGGGCTGTGAAAGGTTATAAGGTTAAGATGTTTAGAAAGAAAAAGTTAAATGTAATAAAACACTGACTGTGATAGACAAAGAATAGAAACGCAACGTATCTTTTTGCAAAGTGACTGACGATGAAATTTGAAAGACAAATTAGAGTTTAATATTAGTTTCAATTTATTAGGAATTCATGAATATGAAAATATAGATCAATGTGGGATGGAAGTAATTGACTGAATAGATAAAATTATAGTCAATAAAATATGATTTTAAATTGTAAATTTTACTTTGTAAATTGTAGAAGAACGGGAAACAAAGATGAAATAGATTTTACAAGTATTGAAACAAAAAATATATCTAATCACATACAATAAAAGGAAATGAGTATTAATTGTTAATTAAATGAATTCATCGATCAACCATCAAATAATATGAATAATATTTATTTATTTCTTAATCTATGGTAATTAGTTTTATCTTTTTTAACTTAAAAAGTAATAACTATAAAAGTAATCGATCGGTGCTTTCATAGCAAATTTATTTATCGAAACATAACAAAACAAAGAGTCTTTTATTTTGTTTACTTAATGTTTCAGACATTTCTGAACAATATGTTTCAATAAAATATTACCAGTTTTATTTATTATTATTATATATTAGAGAGCGCATTCTATTTAAATTAATTTTTAAATACTGAATTATTTTCTAACATTACGTACTGGTATTAATCAATCGATTAACGACATTTTTGATGTCGAAGGCACTATTTAGATACATAAATACAATTAATTTTTTTACCAATCCAAATCACTAGGAAGTTCGTCAGGATAGTCTCCTGTCAAACAGGCAGTGCAATGGCCAATGTAACTACTCTCACGATTATCCATGCCAAATCTCACGGCTTTTACAAGTCCTTCTACTGAAAGATATGTCAAGCTATCAGCTCCTACATGTTTTGCTAATTTTACATTATCTAATTTATTAGCAATTAATTCTTCTCTTGTTGGTATGTTAATCCCCATGTAACAGGGATATTTTAATGGAGGAGAGGCTATTCTAATGTGAACCTGTAAATACAAAAAGAATTATATTCTTATCATTTGATTCTTAATAAACCTCTAATTAATTGTAATACTTGTAGTGCAATAACACAGATTTCAAATTTAAACAAAATCGTGGGAAGGAAGAGCTTACTTCCTTTGCTCCTGCATCACGAAGTAATTTAATAATAGGACCAATTGTATTTCCTCTGACAATGGAATCATCTATAAGAATTAATTTCTTCCCTTTTACATTTTCCGACAAAGCGCCAAATTTTTTTGCCACGCCAAGTTGTCTGAGTCGAGTACTAGGCTGAATAAATGTTCGGCCAACATATCTATTTTTACACAGTACTTCCGCGAAAGGTATTCGAGACTGCAAATTAATAATATTACTTTGATAGAATAATTGCTATTTCATTATACAAGTTGTAAAAGATTGTTCTATCGACTATTTTTTCTACACAAATATATTTATATGCTCGTAGTATATCCTATAGTACAATCCATGGTTAATGTTTTATATTATCGTTAATTGCAATCATAAAATTAATAAATTTACCTGTCTAGCATAACCGTGCGCTGCGGCAGTTCCAGATTCAGGTACTGAACTAACTATATCTGCTTCTACCGGAGATTCCAAAGCAAGTTCTCGTCCACATTGCATACGAACAGAATAAACCATTTGTCCTGTTAAACGAGATAAGATAAATTATTTAAAATTTTTGTTCTGCTATGTTACTTTCATTTTATTACCTTCAAAAATACTGTCGCTGCGTGCAAAATAAACGTATTCAAAAATGCAAAATGCCTGTGGCTTCTTGTCTGGTCTGTCAACAATATCTATTGTCTTAATACCTTCCCGCGTCAATTCTATAATTTCTCCAGGGAATACTTCACGCACGTATCGTGCTCCAATACTTAGAAAGCCACATGATTCAGATGAAATAACCCAACCTTCAGCTTCATCGTCATCATCCGATTCATTTCCTATCATGTGAGAAGGTTTTGTTAATAGCGATCAATCGCCGAACAAAATACTTCATTTTATTTACAATAATAGAAAGTAATTTATATAATACGTGATGCATTATGTAATACATTCTAATATTCTGTTCTAAATTTATTATTACAATTAATTACATACCTAAATTACCAA
This sequence comes from Tetragonisca angustula, assembly GCA_036937485.2. Lineage (NCBI taxonomy): Eukaryota > Metazoa > Arthropoda > Insecta > Hymenoptera > Apidae > Tetragonisca > Tetragonisca angustula. The sequence goes on from JAWNGG020000202.1 coordinate 255,388, forward strand.
TCGGTACAATTTTTCCTAGGCATAATGGACGATTTCCATAAGGATCCCTAACACCATAAATCTTGTCCCTTTGCATAATTACTAATGAATATGATAATGGTGCTAATTGCATAAGATGTTTTATACGTGCGGGCCAATCTGGACCATTAACTTCACCTTCAGGAGGATTCAAACAAAGTGCTTGCGTTATTAGTTCAGAATCTGAATAGGTCGATAAACCAACACCGCGTCCTAATACCTAATAGCAAATATTAAAAAAACAAATATTAAAATGACACGAATATATATTGGACATTCTTTATTGATGGAATTACCATTTTTCTTAGTGATTCTGTATTTACTAGTTCTCCATTGTGAGCAACTGCTAGTGCTCCGTGTGCAGTATGAACCACAAATGGTTGACAATTAACTTCTTCACTAGCTGCACTTGTACTATATCTAGTATGACCAATTCCAAGGTTCCCGCTAAGTTTTTTCATGTTTTCATCGTTAAAAATATTATTGATCATGCCCATACCTTTATGGACATGAAAAGATTTTGAACATACACCTTCACTAGTAACAATGCCTGCACTCTCTTGGCCTCTATGTTGCAATGCCACTAAGCCTATAGAAATATTAAAAAAATATTAAAGAGACTTATTAGTAATGAATATATGACAAAAAATGTATTCATAAGTTTACCTAAACAAATCACTTGAGCAACATCAATTTGTGATGGCCAGTCACCAGCAGCAATGCATCCAAAAACTCCACATTCATGTGTAAGGCCAGTCATTTCATTTTTTATTTGGTTTCTATTATGTAGCTTTTTATCTGTTTCATTTTTCTGAGATATTATTTGATTACAAGAATCTGTTTGCATGTTACAAGATATTTTAATTACAATCTGAAAATTATTAATACATCAGATAAAAGAATATGAAATAACAAGTAATATGTTATTATGCTGTACTGTGCCACAAGCTGAGATTTAAATTCTTAGATACATCATGAAGAATTAATTTAAGATTCTATGTAGCATTATAAAATAACGATAAAATAAACATTTTTTTTTTATATTGCAAAACATAACAGACCCCCTTGAGATTTCTTGTGAATTATCAGTAATGACCCCATATAAACTATTGACCTTTAATAAACAAGATAGTACTCTTCTTCCAGTATTATTATGTATATTTTTTAATATACTTGCTTAATCAGTATTTCGCAACTGATTTCATCATTACATTCCTAATTCCATATCGTCATTAATATCGTTGTATGTAGCAAAATACTTATAAATATTACTTGATACAACATAGAGAAATATCTCCATAAATAATTGTTCCAAAATAATTTTAGTCAAAATTGTAGAAAACACAAGATGTCTAAGAAAAAAGATATGCTATATTTCGATTTGTAATGCAGCTTTTGCTATTCAAAAGTTCTTAGTTTCATGTGCGCGCGTGCACGCTATTAGAACAACTCGTACGTAACATGAAAAATTATCCAAAAATAACTGTAGCAACAATTTTATCAATTTGTTCAATATTCAATTGATCGAAAAGATTAAATTATTTTATTACGAATGCAATCTTTTCATCAAGGACACTGCCCACTTGTTGAGCTGCTTCGACAATTTAATAACAAATGTAGAAAACAAATTGTACATAACTCCTATTATCGAGTCATTATTCTTATAGCTAGAATTTCTTTAATGCATTCGTTTACTGGATTATCCTTCATCGTGTCGAAACAATCTCATTCAAGAATACAAATTTTGAACTATGTAGATGTACATACCACGTGCGTCAAAGATTTGAGCCTTCGTGATCTTCCGTCAGCTTGAAAGCGATTTCAGCATGAAATACGTATCTCGGCTGGCTTTAGAAATACGAATGAATCAGTTGACCAATGGAAATTTGCTTCTGACTGGAGGGGTCAGCTTATTTAGCTATCTTTTACTTTTAAACTCCATGACTGCTTGCTCATAATATTGAATATTTGCTAAAATTTCAGGAAAGATCGATGATGATTTAATACATTTACGCCTATGTCAAGCTTATCTAATTATTATTCCTTGTTTCGTCATTGTAAATGATCTCGTAGCTGTTCCAGTTTCTCTTGAATATAAATTAAATTCTTCGTAAATAGATCGCATAAAAATTGAAGATTACATTACGAACGAACTTATTGATATTGATCATACGATTGATTACGAACTTTATGGTTGATTGTAATTTTATTACAACTTTTTAGTATACATATTGTGGTTTATATTCGTATAAAATCAAATAGATAAAATTCTTAAATTAATTTAAGTTAATTTGTACATTTAAAATAAGCATTTTGATATTGTTACGTAGCCTCAGAGCGGACAATAAAGTTTTGTTAAAATCTTCGAAATAACGAAATTTATCATAATTTATCGAGCTCCTTAGATTGTTTAATCAAGTAATCAAATGATCTGTTCAAATTCCTTAATGCATTTGAATGTTCGAGAATTTCTCATCGTATTGTACGATACATAAGATTCATAGATCTACCATGTAACTGATATAAAGATTATTTATGAATTTACGCCAATCAAGAGGAGCTGGATTTTGAAAGAGGGGATCGTTAAAGGGATCTTTAATCACACGAGAATTAAGTTACAAAGTATTTGCGAAGTGGATAGAAAAGAAGAAACATGAAAGGTAAATACTTGATTACTTACTGTATAATTAAATGTTTTTCTTTTAATTCAATTCATCTATTGTAAATATCAATTTCAAAATATTCTTATTTTATTTTCAAAATTGAAATTTTCTGTTCACTCCCTAGTTAAGTCTTGTTCTATATTCTATATGTTTGTCTTCGGAGAAATGTAAATAATGCAAACTAATAATGACAATGATTGACGTGGTTGAACAAAATTTTATAGTACTTAAACGTATGATTTATATTTTAAAAGTTCGTTTAAAGATATTGTTAATTTAAAAAAAGTCATAAATTGTAATAACAAATTCTTTTGTCAATATGTTTATTAGGTGAAATATTAATTATTTATGGATTACTTATTAAATTAATACTTACTTGGATAATATTATTTAATTTCAAATTTTTATTCCATGCAATAACTTATTTCTCAGTTTTCAGCTCATTTGCTTATGTAATGTAAATAATTTTTATCTTGTTAGAATATAAATATGGACAACTCATTATTGAAGGAAAAACTAAAAAAGTGTATGAGGTTCTAAATGACTCTACTTTGTGTTTCCTGCAAAGCAAAGATCGTATTACTGCTGGAGATGGTGAAAAATCTCATGATCTAAAAGGAAAAGCTGCGATTAGCACAGCTACCGCAGCTAAAGTTTTTCAATTGCTAAACGAAGCTGGGATAAAAACTGCTTTTGTCGAAGTGGTAAATGACACTGCCTTTATTGCACAAAAATGTGATATGGTGCCAATAGAATGGGTCACTAGAAGATTAGCTACTGGCAGTTTTTTAAAAAGGCATCAAGGTATAGAGACAATCCTATATTCTAATCCTGCAAAAAAAATTATATATAGATGTTTATTTGTTTCATCTTAATTTTTATCATCCAGGAGTTCCAGAAGGATATCGATTTAATCCACCATTACAAGAAACATTCTTTAAAGATGATGCTAATCACGATCCACAATGGTCAGAGGAACAAGTTATTTCTGCTGGTTTTAAATTGAATGGTCTTACAATAGGAAAAGATGAATTTGACATTATGCAACGTACTTCTCTTGTTGTATTCGAAGTTTTGGAAAAAGCATGGGCAACTAGAAATTGTGCTCTCATTGATATGAAAATAGAATTTGGTGTGAATGAAAATCATGAAATTTTAGTAGCAGACATAATTGACAGTGATTCTTGGAGACTTTGGCCATCTGGAGATAAGAGATTAATGAAAGATAAACAGGTATGTCTCACATAGATATCTTATTAATGAAACTGTTAACAGTTTCGTTACCTTTGTTTGTAGGTATATAGAAATTTAACTACTGTAACCCAAGAAGATTTGGATACTGTGAAACGTAATTTTAAATGGGTAGCAGATCAACTTGATTTCCTCATTCCACCAACAAATAGTCTTGTTGTTATTTTAATGGGATCACCTTCTGATGAAGATCATTGTAAAACAATTGCAAAACATGCAAAGTCTTTAGGTTTAAATGTTCAACTTCGTGTATGTAGTGCCCATAAAGGTACTGAAGAAACATTGCGTATTCTTGCAGAATACGAAGGTATTCATACGAAGGTATGTATATTGTCACTTTCAAAAATGAATGGTTTATAATTTTTATACTATAACTAAAACGTCTTGTAACCATTTGCATTTTGATAAATTTTTTTAAATAACATATATAATGAATAATTTATAAATTTTGTATATATCATTACATTATATACATATATATGTATATAAATATGTTGAATATTAACATTCATTCAAGTATAAGTAATAATGAAGTACAAGTACGAGAATAACAACAACAGTAGTCGATTTATTGTACGAGATATATCAACAATTATATTTGAAGTCATAACAAATAATGTATCGTTCGGACGTATATTGCGAAGTAGTTTATCATCAGAACGCAATGATAAAAATACTGATAATTATGAATATGTGTTGTTTATTTTTGAATTATCACAAGTTTTTTTTATTTCTCTTAGGTGGTGTTAATAGCTGTAGCAGGGAGGAGCAATGGATTAGGTCCAGTACTTTCTGGCAACACATCTCTGCCTGTTATTAATTGCCCACCTTTTAAGCCAGAAAACATTTCGCAAGATTTGTGGTCGTCCATTAACGTTCCATCAGGTAATTTACCGACTATAGTTTAATTATGTTTTCAATTTTTATTATAAGAATAATGTATTAAGTAAAATTTTCAAAACTTTCAGGAATTGGATGCACCACAGTTGCTTATCCTGAAAGTGCAGCATTAGCAGCTGCTCAAATTCATGCACTGCACGATCATTTGGTTTGGGCACGCCTACGAGTAAAACAATTAAAAAATTACATTGCTTTAAAACAAGCTGATGTCAAACTAAAACATTTTATTCTGTAATATGTTGTGTCAAGATTCTTTCGTGCTTAATATCAACGAAATTGCGCAACTTTATTTTAAACGTAGCAAATAATTGAGCAATTATTCATACAAGTGTATACAAACCAATGTATGATAAATGTTTTACAATTCTTAATTTCAATCGATGTGATCTTTTTACAATGATATTTATGCTATGTACATAAATATTCATAGTATTTAGATCAATAATCATATTTGAGTAATTATTAAGTGAATAAATTTAATTTTGTATAAATGTTTATACTAGCACTCTTTGTGTATACTATATTATTGTTTTTCCTAATTATTCTTTATTGGCTGCAAGTATATAACGTTCATTTGTTCAGCTTTGAACAAATTTACGAATAAAATAAAAATATGCATAATTTTGTGTATGATTATTTCTCATGTATTACATATTTAACCTGAAATAAAATAAAATAAAAAGATAGAGTGATTAATATCAATTATATCAATAAAATTATATTAAATCAGTCGGTATATGTAAAAAATGAATTATCATTATCAGACATTAAAATTTTAATGTAAGTGTAAGTAGTATTTCACTTAAAAAAAGGATAGAATCTTGATTCACGTAGTTTAAATATTTTACATACCTTCTCATATTCTGTGCACTTTGTAAAATTTTGCACATTTTTGAAGTTTCTTATAAATACATTAAAATTTGCTGTATAATTATTACACACAAGTAGAATCATTATTACAAATGTTGACTCGCTAAAGCTTCTATTTTAACAATTTCTTTTGGGCAGCTTTCCGTTAAAATTACCGGACCATTTTCCGTTATTAAAATATCATCTTCAACGCGAACAGCTAAACCATGAAATTCTGGCGGGGCAAATCGATTTTTATGATTTACATATATCCCTATAAATAACAAAGGTGAAGTTAGTTTACACGTTACAAATAAATTAATATCTCTCAAGGTACATTACCAGGTTCTACCGTAACTATCATTCCTTGCTGAAGTTTTATATTCCTAGAGATCTTTCCTGTGTCGTGCACATCCATTCCCAAATAATGACTAACATGATGTGGACAATAGGCATAAACCGCGGAAAACAATTCATTTTTATTCAAATGTTTTGGTATTAGTCCATTTTCTTGTAATCTTTTGCCTAGTAAAGAGCACATGTCATGATACAATTGATCTAAGGATGGCAACTCCTTCAGTTTATGAATTAAAATATTTTGAACATCCAGTACTATGCTATACAAGATCTTTTGTTCTTGCGTAAATGTTCCATTAATTGGCCATGTTCTGGTTACATCAGATGAATAACCATGATATTCGCAACCTATATGAAATTTTCAACAGTAGAGTCACAATTTAAGAATGAAATACTTTTTTCTTTATGTATAAATATCAAACCTGCATCCATCAAAACCATATCTCCGTCCTGAACTATTTGATTGTTAGTAATGTAATGAATAATATTGGCGTTTTTACCCGCAGCAACAACTGGTGGATATGCCAAAAATTCTGCACCATTCATCCGACATTCGTAATCTACAGTTGCAAACAAATGATGCTCACTCATTCTAGGTTTCGATATTTCTATAGTTTTAGATATTGCTGTTGATATGATCTCACAGCTCTTTCTCATTAGATCTATCTCAGATTGTGATTTAATTAATCTGATTTTGTGCATTATATTAGTTGGAGAGACCAGCATTTGACCACCTGTCGTTTTCACTAATTCGCACAACTTTTTGTGTAAATTCAACTGTGCTATGTCCACAGCATCATACCAAATCACACTCTTCTTATTCTCATTCATGAACGAAGTGAAGAACTGTTCAAACTCTGTTACTGGAAATGCTGCGTCCACGCCAAACATTTTGGGTGCTATTTCAGCTCCAGTTGTAGGGCCATCCCATAGTTGGGAATGTTCGTCCCGTTGTGTCAGGAAGAGAGTAGTCACGAAGCTCTCGTCTTTTATAGTAATTACTAAAATACCATTAGGTTCTTGACAACCAGTGAAATACAAAAAGTCAGTATTTTGACGAAAAACATACGGAATTTTGTCAGACATGTACACTTTGGACGAAGAAGGAATCACGACGATGTGTGATTTGCCTGAATTCGTGACACAGGCGTGCAAACCAATGTGTTTTACCAGCTTGTTCCGCCTCTCTTTGAACTCGCAAAGTTGTATACCAGGTACAACCTCTCCATCCTTTACCAAGTGAGGATGCGTTGTTGCTGTCGGTTGGCCGCATGGTCGAGAGAAAGCGTCCGACGACTCCTTACACTGTCGCCGATTCAAATTATTCGCCACCGTGTCTAACGAGTGTCGTATGTACGTTCGAAGCCCTGAAATTACATCGAATACCACTATGAAAACATTTCGTATTTGCGAAACATAACCTAACACGCATGTGTGGGGAGATATAACCTATCTCATTTGTCATTGCTTTTATGTCTTTCATTTCTCACCATATTTTTTTACTTGAAATACAACAGAGTTTCTCACAGTGTTAAACATGTCAGTGTAATTTCAATCAAGATGTTTAAATGTATCGAACGTCTCGGCTGTCAGAGCGAGATCGTGTATCATCGCGCCATTATTCAGCGGCCAATGCAGAGTTGACTCGCGTAGTGGTTTCGCAAATTACACACAACGCATCTATTCCAAACTACTGCCGTGACAATCACAATGTGACCGATCGTTTGGCGAACGAAATCGGAGAGGCAAACTTGACGTAGCACCCACATTGCTCCGCATTGTTTATCGCGGCTCCGTATCTAACGTTAGAGTCGCTGTTTTACGATCGATACGCAGTCAAAGATCATGTGACGTTTTGAGAAAAATTGAAGCTGACGAGAAGGAGTCCACGATCCGAACGTCGTTGCACCGAACGTACGTACGTACGTACGTACGAGTTTGAGATAAATAAATGAGTGACAGTTTCGATCGCACGCGGTACAGATCGTGGTTCGTAAGGGGAAAAGCAGTTTCACGTGACAGTACCGAAGCGAAAGGTAACCGTGAGTTCTCGCGATGATCGATCATTTTGTTGCAGGGCGAAGTGACAACTGGCAAACCCTTCGAATGTGCCTGTTCCAAGAGATCGAAGATGTTGCTTCACCGCCTCGGCTAACGTACAAAAACACTGTTTCGCGAATCACCGGCAGCTCCTCGAAATTAAAATACCCGTCTGTTCGATCGAAGTTGGAGACTTTTCATTCAAGAGAGGGCAGAATACCAACGAGGGTTATACGATAAATTTATGCAGTGATTGACAAAAATAAAAGCAGCGTTGTCTCGTACAGCACGTAGACGTTTAATTACGAATCACAATGTGAAAAGTTCAGTTCAGCTTCGAGATTGTATTTTTTAGAATTTTGTAGATTGAAATTGATATAATTTTTTGGATATTTGGTATATATACATGAAAATATATATGTATGTATAATCGGAAAATTAACATGAGCATTCAATTCGATATTACAATGAGGCCAGAAATCCGCCTGGACGCGAAATGGCTGAAAACAGATTTGAAACGTTTGCTCTATCGAGACGGTTTAGCCGAACTGTGGAATGAAATGGTACGCGACGGAGAAATTGTAGGTTCCTTTAGCGATGGCCTAGTCAATGCTGCGGGTGTAATAGCTAGAAAAGGTCCTTCAAAAATTTTACATTAAATCATTCATACTAGCTACATATTGATACTGACTGTATACTATTTCAACACATTTAGGCGAAAGCGGCCATTATTATTGTAACATGGGTGTGTTAACATGTCCTTGTTGCAACGGGATCTGTGGCCCTCAGAACGGTTGCAACTGTGGACCTTGTCAAAAATTAGACGAAGAGGAAGTCGCAAGGACAAACGTGTCTGTAGAGAAAAGCAAATCAGCCGAACAGATAATGGACTCTTGGCTATGGGGTTCTCAGCCATGTAAAGAACTTTTCATTTTCAAACAGTGAAAAGTTTTGTACCTTTCTAAGTGCTTTCATAATCATTTTGAAACATTTTCTTCAGCTATTTGCGATCTGACAACGTGCATCAATTTGTTAATCAAAGAGCAGAGGAAATTGTGTTACGAAGTTGCAAACAGTACCTTGTCTGCTACACGGTTAAGGCAACGTTTGGTGGTAGCGAGACGATATTTTACGGCTCTTTCTCGCCACAAACCGCAGGAAATCAAAGATGTTTCAACAACGTCGAAACCTACCGCCAAGTTACAAAAAATGTACAATAATCAACCTTGAGATTCAAGTAGTAGAAATATTACGTTTAAATATTACATGTATTTATATTGTAAAGGTTATACGTGCGTGAATACATTGATTGTTAACCGACGCTCGTTGTTTATACTGTATAACGATTATACGATACTTTTAACAGTCTCTTATACATCATTCAGAATATGCGTATGTATAAGATTTATGTAATTTCAGCGTAAGGCCGAATGAGAAGCCGACATTGGGTTTAGCGCGCGTAGGATCTCGTGCAGCGCTAAACTTTTCGTTCGCGTATTTAAGACGGGCTTGGAGATCCGGAGAGGACGTAGAATTTTGCAGCGAGCTTTTGTCCGAGTCACTGGAAGCTCTACAATCTTTGCCCGAAGCCACGCTTTTCGACGAAACTAACGTATCTCAAGTCTGGTTGGAAGTGGTAGAAAGATCAGCGAAATTTTTGAGACAAGTTGTTACAGGGTATTTGTTTCCAAGATTCATTTCGTCGCTTGTTGCCACTGTGTTGTCGCTGTTATTAATTTATCGATATTTGTTACGTATAATTTTACTTTCAGGGATATAGTCAGTGGAAGATCATGGTGCCCCATCCCAATATCCGATCAGCACACGGCTCTCTGTTTGTTACTGGAACTGGTGACGCAGAGAGCTACACTGTCCAGCTTATTGGATTCCGTTTGTTTGCTACTACATTTGAGTGGCAAGCACAAACACCAGGATAACCGAGTGATGCCACCGGGAAGCACGGCGCCGTTGATACCATTATTGAGACGGCTGAACATGATACCGGCTTCCAAGTCGAGACGAACAGACGTGAACATCGTACCAGGACCTTGCGAGGTTCTGCTCAAGTATCTGAGACTTCCCGAAGACGACTCCACGTCGGTGGATCTACGAAAAGCCGCTGTTATAATAATGTGCAATCTGAGCAGGTTGGCTGCTCCTCTGTTGCCTCCAATCGTTACCGACAGATTCCAGAAAAATCAAGGCCAAACGTTCCAAGAAGTCCTGGCTTGGGGAAGCGTGAAATTTGGCAACGGCTCCTCTCCATTTTACTGCGACGCGATCGCCGAGCTTGGCATCAAGCAACTTTGTTGCACCGAGAGAGCTCTGATGATCCTCTCGATCAGCGGGAACGTTTACATGATGTACTACGGGTCCGAGGCCCAGTATCCCCAAAGAGTGTACGGATTCTCGGAGAAGCCGGTCACAATGATCGCCTCTCACTCGGACGGCACGCACTACTTGGCGTTGACGCAGGACAGCTCGGTTTATTCGTGGGGGAACGGGGACGGCGGACGTCTGGGTCACGGAGACAGAGCGTGGTACGACGAGCCAAAGCTGATCGAGGCGCTGGTGGATAAGAACATAACGTTCATATCTTGCGGAAGCACGTACTCGGCGGCTCTCAGCTCCAACGGCGAATTGTACACGTGGGGACGAGGGAATTACGGAAGATTGGGTCACGGAAGCTCGGACAACGTTTCGATTCCCACGTTGGTGACCGGCCTGAACGGTCACATGGTGGCATACGTGGCGTGCGGTAGCGGCGACTCGCAGACGTTGTGCGTGACAGCGTCCGGCATAGTATTCTCGTGGGGCGACGGGAACTACGGGAAGCTCGGCAGAGGAGGCTGCGACGGATCGAAGACGCCAAAGATAGTGGACAAGCTGTTGGACATAAACGTAGCGAAAGTGTACTGCGGCGGTCAATTCTCGGCGGCTCTGACCGCGTACGGCGAGGTTTACACGTGGGGAAAGGGAGAGGCCTATCGGCTGGGACACGGGAACGAGGAGCACGTTAGATACCCGCAGGTGATCGACGCGTTGAAGACGAAGAAAGTGAAGGAACTGTGCGTGGGTAATTTGCACGTGTTGGCGTTGACGGAGGATCAATTGGTGTACGGATGGGGTAGAAACGATTACGGTCAGATAGATCCGGCGTTGGGCACGGTGGTGGCCGAGCCGACCGTTTGTCCAACGTTGTCCGGGAAGAACGTGATCGGGCTGGCCTGCGGACCGACGCAAAGTTTCGCCTGGTGCACGTCAGCGTGGTCGGTGGCGAACAGGGTGGCCTTCGTCGTGGACATCAGCGAGGAGACATTCCGACTGTTGGACACGTTGTTGAGCAAGGGGTGCGAGGGACTGCCGGGCACACGGCCACCCACCCAGGACCGCGAGTGTCTGGCGGTGGCGACGTTGAACCTGATCCGACTGCAACTACACACCATGATCACGCACAACATGGACGGCAAATTGATCGGACTGTCGAACACGCCGTTGTTGAACTCGTTGAAGCAACGCTGCGTCACGCTGGCAAGCAGCACCGGGATTCTGGCGACCATTCAGGAGGCGGCGCAGGCGGTTTTGCAAACCGGCTGGAGCATCCTGCTGCCGACAGCGAACGAACGGGCGAGAACGTTGTCGAATTTCCTCTCGAAGGCGAACTGCGGCAGTTTCGAGCAAATAAACGGGAGCAACGGCCAGCAATTCATGGCGGACTTGCTGGTCTCCAGCTTGATGGCGGACGGTGGCCTGGAGTTGGCGTTGAAGACCGCGGTGAAGACGGAGACCAGCGAGCTAGCGGAGGACGAGAAGGAGTTTTTCCTCGCGAGCAGCGTGAGCAACGGGGGGAACGCGGGCAACGCGGGCAGCAAGTCGACCGACACGAAACAGGCGAAGGAACTGAACTCGGAGAAGAACAACACGAGCATCTCGTTGCTGCAGCTGGTGAAACAGTTGATCAAGAACGGCAGCTGCATCACGCAATCGAGGTTGCTGGTCGGGCAGCAGCAACTGGCGCGGAACAACTTGCAGGAGGAGCTGCAGAGGAACGACAACTCGCCCAGCTTGAACCTTCTGTTGAAGTTTCAGCGGCTGCTGATCGCTCAGGTGTACGAGTGCGTGGACGACTGCGTCGGGACGAAGAAGACGCGGGATCAGGAGATGCTCGGCGCCGAGTCGCTGTTGAAGAAGTACCTGTCGCAGATTTGCGTCCACGTGACGGACATAATGTCGTCGGCGGTGGATCTGGCGAACACCGGCATCAAACAGTTCGTGCTCGTCGCCACCGTTCTCCGAGGCGACATCGCGAACGTTTTGCTGCCCGAGCTGGTCACCTGCCTGATTCTGCTGCAACTCGACTACCCGCTGCTGCTGCTCAACACCAACTGGATGGAGGTGATGACACCGATGCTGGACGCGCTCGATCGTTTCAACAAGCTGGCGCCAACGATCGAGAAGAGCGAGACGGACGATCTCTCGTGGCCGGGGATCATAGCGCCGCAGCACGGCAACAAGATATCCGTGTCGGACGATCAACCTTCGACGATCCGCTGGGCCGACCTGGAGAACCACAATCGCGACGGTGGGCTGTGGGTGGTGGTGAACAACAAGGTGTACGACGTGCAGGACGTTCGGTTCGACGAGAGGAGGTCAAACTCCTCCTCGTTGGAGGAGGATCTTCAGAGGTGCGTGAGCGAGACGACGACGACAACAACGGCGACGACGACAACGACGACGACGACGACGACGACGACGACGACGACGACGAACGTGGCGGCGTCTCGGTCTCGCGGACAGCTGCCGCGTACCATGATGGACTCTTACTTCGTCGGCCACTATTGCCACTCGGAGCCGGAAAGCACGGAGATCACGATCGACGTGACGGACGTGTGCTCGTGCCTGCTGGACACGGAGAGGGCGTTGGGCTTTCTGTTGGGGCTGCACGCGCACAGGATGCGGCAGAGTTTGCCGCTGCAAACGGCCGAGGAGGAAGCCGGTCGTTGGTTGAACGCCAACTTTCTCAGGGGCGGGCTGCAAGTGCTGCAGCCGCCGAATCCGTACGAGGAGGAGAAGGGGGAGGCGAGGAGCAACACCTCGACGGCGGCGAACTCGCCGACGGAACCGCCGCTTCTCCCCCACGTCCGTACCAAGAACGAGCTGCAAAAGGAAGGACGGGAGGACGACCGCGTCACCGCGTTCATCTACACCCTGGCCGAGACTCACAGGACCACGGACACTCAGGTTCACTCGTTCCTGACGCTGGTCGACAAGTACTCGAAGGCGAACAACCTTCTCGCGCACACCGAGTTCTCCGGCGATCACCCGGTCGAAGAGGTTGGCCGACTCTTGACGGCCGTCATGGTGAAGCATCTGGCACTCGGCCATCAGGTGATGAACCTGATCGATCACCACGAGGCAGGGAACGAGAGCAGCTGCCCCAAACTGACGAAACAGCTGTCCGAGGTGATCAGAGCGGTTCATCAGACCAAGTGGAACTTGATCAGGATCCGACAGCAGCAGAACAGGAGCTACAAGGAGGTGTGCGCCCCGGTGCAGGAAAAGTGCAGGTTCCTCTTGCACGAGGTGAGATCCGCGACCAGCTACGAGATCAAGGGGCTGCGGGATTTGAAGTTGCTGTACACCGTGCCGAAATTCCGGAAAACAGCGAGGACGGTGATCAGGGACATGCGAAGGAGCAGAGACTCGAGCGAGCGGCCCAGCAAGCCGGAGGACATCTTGAACGCTTCGATTCAGAGCGCCAAGATGAAGAACAAGCCCGACGACGATGCGTCGATCGCATCGACGACAACGACGACGACCATGACAGCGATAACAACGACGACGACGACGACGACGATAATGATGACGACAACGACGACAACGACGGCAGCAGCGGCAGCAATCGTCGTGTCGACGATGATACCGACAATGGCAACCATAACGACAGCAATTTCGTCGTCAACGACAACGGCGACACCAACACTCGCGACGATGACCACGATGACTACGATGATTACGATGACTACAACCACGACGACGACGACGACGACGACGACGACGACGACGACAATAACGCCAATAGCAACACCAACGTCGACGCCGACGCCGACAGCGACGGCGACTTCCACGTCAACGACCACGACGACAACGTTGACGCCGACGGCCATCTCGGTGCCACAGATCTCGCAGAGTTTCGCGCAAAAGGAAACGGGCGGCAAGCAGCAGCACCAATCGCTGGCGTCGCCGAGGTTGGAAACGACGACGACGACAACGACAACGGGCAACAAGAGGAGCAAAGCGAGCGAGAGGGCGAGGCAGAGGACACTGAACATCGACTCGAGCGAGCTGATGGTGAACGTGATAAACTTTGTGATAACCGAGGACAGCGGAGACGCAGAGACGCTGCGCCGAGCAATGTACTGCCAGATGCAGCGGGCCAAGCTGCGCGAGCAGGGGATCTTGATGATGCGGCAGCTGTTGAAGAAGGACTACCTGATCACGTCGGTGAAGTACTCGTTGCTGAACGGCTGGCTCGGCCTGTCGCACGAGAACAAGTCGCTGGCCAAGGGGATAACGCACTGCCTCGAGGACATACGGTCGGTGACGCCGTACCAAAAGTCGAAGATCATCCTGGCCGAGGCGGAGATCACCGGCTGGGCGGTGCAGGCGTTGCGAGCGTACGTGGTCCAGGCGGAGCTGCCGAGCAAGCCGGCCAGGGCGGCCAAGATGAGCGACAAGAGCAGCGTGAACCAAGGGACGTACACCTGGCTGCGAAAATTGCCGAGGGCGCGGTTCCTGCTGACGATACTGGGCATGCTGACCAACTACCAGCACGCGAACGAGATCGGCCTGCTGGTCAACTCTGGCTGCGTGTCGAGCGTGTTGACGCTGCTGAGGCAGATCGGGCCGTCGTCGTCGTCGTCGTCGTCGTCGTGGTCGTCGTGGTCGTCGTGGTGGCCGGGCTCGGCGTCGGAGATGGCAGAGGCCGACGCGGAGGGGAGCTCGCGGCCAAAGGACGGGCCGGTGACGGTGATATACGAGGACAGTCTGGAGAAGAGCAAGCCGCAGTGCGTGCAGCTGACCGGCACGGAGCTGGCCGCGTTGATGAAGATCGGGACGAGAGTGGTGCGCGGCGTGGACTGGAAGTGGGGCGACCAGGACGGTCCACCGCCGGGCGAAGGTCGAGTGATCGGGGAACTCGGGGAGGACGGGTGGATTCGCGTGCAGTGGGACAACGGGGCGACGAATTCGTACCGGATGGGCAAGGAGGGCAAGTACGACCTCAAGTTGGCGGAGCCGCCGACGCCGCCGGAAACCGACTCGGAGATCGACTCGCCGGCGGCGGAGTTGGCGAAGGGGGGGAACGTCTGCCCGGCCGGGGAGAAGAGGAACGGCGACACGGGGTCGGTGGGAGGAGCGGTGGTGGTGCATCCGACCACCTGCCTGAAATCCGCCTCGGTCACGGTGCTTCGCGTTCTCCTGTTCTGCTGCGGCATCGAGGCCGACCGCGTCACCCCCTCGGCCATAAAGATACTCGCCTCGGTGCTGCGCGGCATCCTCGCCGCCGCTTACGAAAACCGCCAGGGGAACGCCGCGCACTCGCAGCTGGCGCGCGAACACCACGAGACCTGGGCGACCCTCGGCTCGTTGAGAGCCATCGCCAAGTCCACCGAACTCTGCAAGTCCCTCAGCACCAAGGCGTGGCTCAATTTCCTCCTGAACGTCATCGCCGAGCAAACGAACCCCAACCTGGAGAAGCAGATAATGGCGGTGCGCCTGCTGACCGCGGTCCTCCCCTCGTGGAACGCCGACAGTCAGCCCAGCCAGCAGACGCTGGTTACCTTCCTCGAGAGGATCTTTCGCATCACGGGGCACGTGGCGCTCTGCTGCAACCTGAGCGCGGCCGGCAGCAGCAGCGAGCTCTACTCGAACAAGTGCCGCGTCTCGTTGACCGCCTCGCACAGCTCGACCGTGGTCGAGGAGCTCGTGTCCCTCGTCAGATACCTGCACACCCTGCCAAAGTGGAACGCCACGTTGAACGCGTTCCTCGCCTCGAAGCTGTCGCTCGCCGCGGACCTGTTGAGCGACGGCCCGCTCTTTCACATACAGCTGAACGAGAACGGCGGCGAGAACAGCGCCAACATTCAAGACACCGTGATGGCGGCGCTGATCGTGCTCGGCGGCCTGGACGAGCGGCCGAGAATCGGCGGCCTGATCGAGACGGAGGGACAGCAGGCGGTCGGTACCGTCTGCAGATTCACCAAACGCTCCAAGGTTCTCGTGCAGATGCACGACGCCGACAACGCGCGCAAGAAGCTGCCGTTCTTCGGCGTGAAGCCACTCGGCGAGAAGTTTCGTCTGGACCGTATGCCCATGCCGGACTCGTTCGTCCCCACTTGGGTCAACCTGCTGCTGGGTCACCGGGCAATGGACAAGCGGCCGAACGGCATGCCGGTGATTGCCGGCTCGGTGAACGCCTCCATCCTCCGCAGTCAGCAGCAGCAACTCGCCGCGCTCAACGCCGGCAAGATTCTGCTGGATCATCAGACAAGATTGAGAAAGATACTGAGGTACGCGATCGACGGCAACAGCAGCAGTAGCAACAACAACAATAGCAGCAGCAGCAGCAGCAGCAGCAACAGCAGCAGCAGCAGCAGCAGCAGCAGCAGCAGCAGTAGCAGCAGCAGCAGTAGCACCACCACCACCAACAACAACAACAACAACAACAACAACAACAATCATTACAGCCATCAACAGCTTCATCATCATCATCATCATCATCGTCATCACTACCATCATCATCCTCATCCTCATCATTCTCATCATCATCATCATCATCATTATCATCATCATCAGAATCAGCAGCAGCAGCAGCAGCAGCATCATCATCATCGTCATCACATCGACGAGGAGAGCATCTGCGACTCGAACGGCCGACAGTGGGACAAGGACGGCGTGAAATGCCCCGCGACCGTTGCTGTTTGTCGTAGCGAGGACAAAAACGACGAGGAGGAGGTGAACGACGACAACAACGAGGAGGAGAACGAAGAGAACGAGGAGGACGACGGTGACGACGACAACGACAACGATGACGACGACGACGACGACGACAACAACAACGACGACGACGATGACAAAAACGACGACGAGAACGAGGGCGACGAAGCGCAGGAGGAAGAGGGGAACGACGACGACGACGACGACGCGAAGCAGGCGAGAGCGTCGACGAGCGTGGTGGTGGCTGTAGTGGACAGCGGGAGAAGCAACGGCAAGAGCAACGACCAAAAGAACAAGAGCGGCAACAACAACAACTACAACAACAACAACAACAACAACAACAACAACGGCGACAGCGACAAGTTCGCCGAGAACGTCGTGGTTGGAAGCGAGATGGCGAGGAGTTGTCAAAAGGTGACGAGCGACGGTCAACCGAGTCACGAGGTTAGCCTGGTCGCCAACAACGTGGAGAACAACGCCGGGGACAGTTACACGATGGACCAGAGTAACGCGAACGGTGGTAGAGGAGACGGCAGTTGTCGCGGCAGGCGTACCACCTTGTTCCAAGAGATGCTGATACGAGCCACCAGGCCGCAACCGTTGAAACCGATATTCAAGCGCAAGGAACTGGAAGAGGCGGCTCTGACGGTTTCGCAGTACCTCGCCTCCGAGCTGAGACACTCGCCGATTCAAGGTGCCGCGGCGACGACGACGACGACGACGACGACGACGACGACGACGATCGTGACGACCGTGACGACCGTGACGACCACCGCTGCGACGACGATGGGAGTGACGTCGGCGTCGGGCGGCGCTGGGTTCTCGGAACCCGATTCACCGGCGTCCGACTGTTCCCTGGTGTCGTTGACGTCCAGCCAGAAGAAACACTGCAGAAGCAGCGGACGAAAGAGCCCGCCGCCGATGAGCCCGCTGGTGGCGCAGCTGACCGAGATGGGCTTCCCAAAGAGGAGCGTGGAGTTTGCGATCAAGAGCCTGAGCACGGCGGTCGGCTACATGACGGCGGAGACGGTGGTCGCCTGGTTGCTGGAGAACCCGGACGCCGCGCTCAGCGACAGCGAGACGTTGTCCAGTCCGGTGTACGGGCTGTCCGATCCGGAGGACTCGAGCAGCGACAACATGGACGAGTCGCCGTCGAGCCACGACGCTGCCACCGCCGCCGCCGCCGCTGCTGCTGCCGCCGCCGCCGCCGCCGCCATCTCCTCCTCCATGATACCGCCCAACTACATGAAACGCTCCGACTTTCTCTCGGTGGACGAGTACGCTATTTACGTGAGGGACAACTTGACGGCAGGCATGCTGGTACGGTGTTGCAAGAGCTACGAGGAGGTGGAGTACGGCGACGTCGGCCAGGTGATCAAGATCGATCCGGAGGGTTTGCACGATCTGAACGTTCAGGTGGCCTGGCAGCGGAAAGGCGGCACCTACTGGGTTAGGTTCATTCACATAGAGTTGCTGGGTCATCCGCCGTCGATACCGGGGCCGGCGGCGCTCAAGATCGGCGACAAGGTGAGGGTGAAGGCGTCGGTGACAGTGCCCAAGTACAAGTGGGGCTCGGCGAATCATCAGAGCGTCGGCGTGGTCACCGGCATCATCAACAACGGCAAGGACGTGTCGGTGGACTTTCCGCAGCAGAGCGGTTGGACCGGCTGCGCGATCGAGATGGAACGGGTGCCATCCTGCCATCACTCGGTCTCGTGCAACTCGTGCCACCTGCTGCCGATCTCCGGGCCGCGTTTCAAGTGCAAGTACTGCGACAGCTACAACCTCTGCGAGAACTGCTTCTACACGAAACGGTGCCACCGCCACGGCTTCAATCGGATCGTGGAGCCCGGCTCGGCGGCGGTGTACGCCGGCAAGCCGGGGAGATACCACAGGCAAGACTACGCGGCCGAGTCGTCGTTGATCGACGACTGGTCAAAGTGCGTGCGAACGTTGAGCGTCTCGTCGCGCGAGAGCTGGGCGACGCGGCTGGTGGACGGGTCCGGTCTCTACTGGCAGAGTTGCGGCTCCCAGGGCAAGCACTGGATCCGCATGGAGATGCTGCCGGGCGTGCTGGTCCACTCGCTCAAGATCACCGTGAACCCGCAGGACAGCAGCTACATGCCGTCGTTGGTCGCGGTGAACGTCGGCGAGTCGTTCAACGGTCTGGTCGAGTTGGCGACCATCAGCGTGCGCCACACCGACACCAGCGTCCTCTTGCTCCAGGACAGCAAGGAGTACTACCCGTGCGTCGAGATCGCCATCAAGCAGTGCCGGAACGGCGGCATCGACTGCAAGATACGCGGCCTGCAGATAATCGGCAAGAGGAAAACGTTCGAGAGTCAATTGACCACGTCCGTGTCGTTTCTCGCCTCCGACTGGGAGATTGTTCAGGAACAGATGAACAACGCGCCGCAACGAGGAACCGCCACCGCCGCCACTGGCACCGCCACCGCCACCGCCACTACCACGCCGGCGGCAGGGGCGGGGACGGGAGAGCCACCGCCTCAACACTCGGCCGTCTACGTGTGGGGTCTGAACGACAAGGATCAGCTGGGCGGGCTGAAGGGATCGAAGATCAAGCTGCCGGTTTACAGCGAGGTTCTCGCCAAGTTGAAGCCGGTTCACATCGCCGGTGGCAGCAAAACGTTGTTCGTCGTCAGCCACGAGGGGAAACTGTACGCGTGCGGCGAGGGTACGAACGGACGGTTGGGCCTCGGCGACGACAGCAACGTCTGCGAGCCGAAACCGATCCCGTTCCTCAGCCAGTACGTGGTCAAGAAGGTGGCGGTGCACTCGGGCGGCAAGCACGCGCTGGCACTGACCCAGGACGGCAAGGTGTTCTCGTGGGGCGAGGGCGAGGACGGGAAGCTCGGCCACGGGAACACGGCCTCGTTGGACAAACCGAGGCTGATCGAGTGTCTCCGGTTGAAGAGGATACGGGACGTGGCGTGCGGTTCCGGCCACTCGGCCGCCATCACCAGCAGCGGGGAACTGTACACGTGGGGACTGGGCGAGTACGGCCGACTCGGCCACGGCGACACGGCCACGCAGCTGAAGCCGAAGCTGGTGCAGTCGTTGGTCGGTCAGCGGGTGATGCAGGTGGCGTGCGGCAGCCGGGACGCGCAGACGATGGCGTTGACCGCGGACGGCTCGGTGTATTCGTGGGGCGACGGCGACTTTGGCAAGCTGGGTCGCGGCGGCAGCGACGGTTGCTACACGCCGCTGTTGATCGACCGGTTGAACGGTCTCGGCGTCGTGCAGATCGAGTGCGGCGCTCAGTTCTCCTTGGCGTTGACCAAGTACGGCGAGGTGTGGACCTGGGGCAAGGGCGACTACTTTCGCCTCGGCCACGGCAACGATCACCACGTGCGAAAGCCGACCATGGTCGAGGGCCTACGCGGCAAGAAGGTGATACACGTGGCGGTCGGCGCTCTTCACTGCCTGGCGGTGACCAGCACCGGCCAGGTGTACGCCTGGGGCGACAACGACCACGGACAGCAGGGCAACGGCTCCACCGTCGTCAACAAGAAGCCGTCGCTGGTCCACGAGCTGGACGACGCGAGAGTGAATCGAGTCTCTTGCGGCTCCAGTCACAGCGTCGCCTGGGTGTTGACCGACCAGCCGGCCACCAAGAATCAAGAACCGGTCATGTTCCCCACCGCCAAGGATCCGCTCGGTCAAACGTCCCTCAAGTTCAAGAGCAGCGCCAGCGCGACCATCGACGGCGCGACAACCGCCGGCATCTCCAAGGTTGTTATCTCCCCGCCGGCAAGCACCGGCGACACGGTCGTCGTCAACCAGAGTACTACCGTCGGCGGCGGCGGCGGCGGCGGGAGCGGCAGCACTGGCAACCACGCCACCCTCTCCAGCAGCGGCAACCGACCTTCCCTCTCGAGAATCATCCTCTCGCTCGAGAGCAACGTGGCGAAGCAGCAAGCGTTGCAGCACGTCATCAACGCTCTTCGTATAATACAAGCTCGAATCATCGTGGTGACGGCGTTGCGCAGCCACTCGACCTTAAAGTCCGGCAACAACAACACCGTGCCGAGCAGCGTGCCGATCTGCGGTCCGGGAGCGACAGGTGGTGGTGGTGGTGGTGGTGGTGGTGGAATCGCAGCCGGCGGAGGATGCTCGACGACGAGCGACGCGACAACCAACCACGAGACGACGACCACTGGCCATCATCAAAACGTCTATCAAAACGTCGGAGAAAGCGCGCAGGGCGGCGGAGAAGCACCGGCGAACGCAGCCGAACTGGTTCAGTTGGTCGGCGGCGGTGGCGGCGGTGGCGGCGGAGGAAACAACAGTCCGCGTACCAGCCCCGAGTCCGAGGACTACCCGTCCTCGTTGGCGGCCGTCTTGTTCCCCTCCATGTCCAGCTCGGCGAGCTTGTCGTCGCGCGCGTCGAAAATGTCGAGCAGCGCGATGAGCGTGATCGCGGCGACGCTCACGTCGAACGCGCAGATAGTCGGCGAGGGAGTCACGGTGGCGGATCCGAACTTGGACGACTTCACGTGCACGTTGACCGAGGACGACGCGAGAATGTTGGTGGATCTGTTGAAACTGGCGGTTGGCAGCAGGGTGTGCAGAGG
This sequence comes from Tetragonisca angustula, assembly GCA_036937485.2. Classification (NCBI taxonomy): domain Eukaryota; kingdom Metazoa; phylum Arthropoda; class Insecta; order Hymenoptera; family Apidae; genus Tetragonisca; species Tetragonisca angustula. The sequence goes on from JAWNGG020000202.1 coordinate 277,058, forward strand.
GGCGAGAGAGACGATATCCTCGGTGCTGATCGCGCTGGCCAAGGCGAACCACTCGATTCGCAGCATGCTGCTGGAGCTGTGCATCACCGAGCTCGAGGACACGGTGGCCAACTCGAGCAACAAGAGCAAAACGCCGCAGCCGGTCGTGCAGGAGAGCCCGCACCCGTACATCGACGGCACCACGCTGACCGGGCAGGTGATGGTGCCCGGCGCCGAGTGCCTCCGGCTCGAGTTCGACCGTCGTTGCTCCACCGAGCGGCGTCACGACCCGCTCACCATCATGGACGGCAGCAATCGCGTGCTGGCGGTCAAGTCCGGCAGAGAGTGGAGCGAGTGGGCCGCCGAGATTCGAATCCCCGGCGACGAGCTCAGATGGCGGTTCTCGTCGGACGGGTCGGTGAACGGCTGGGGATGGCGGTTCACCGTCTATCCCGTCTTCTTCACCCTCTCGCCGCACGAGCGCATCTCCGACAGGGCGGTGCTCTCGCAGCCGGCAATCGCGCTCGCCGAGTCCCTCCTCGACAACGCGCTCATCACCCTCGACAGGAACATTGCCACGCGGCTCGCCGCCACGCTCGCCCAGTGCAGCCAGTTGAGCGTGCTGTCCGCCCAGCAGCGGATGTGGGCGTTGAGGAAGCTGCAGGTCGTGTACACCAGCGGCCCGGGCATACGTCCGGAGGTGGCGCTCTCCTCGTTGCTCGGCTCGCTGCCGAAAGCGTTGCTCAGACAGTACGCGTACGAGGACCCGCTGGTACGCGGCGGCAAACAGCTGATGCACAGCGACTTCTTCAAGGTTCTGGTCGCGCTCGCCTGCGACCTCGAGCTCGACGGGATGCAGTGCTGCTCGGAGATTCACAAGTGGTCGTGGTTCCGGAGGTACTGCCTGTCCGCCCGGGTCGCCAAGTCTCTCGTCAGTCGGACGCCACTGCCCAAGCCATTCTGCCTCGAGGTCACCAAACGTATCAACGAGATGATCACCACCGACGATCACGATCAGGGCAACACCACGAGGGACCACGAGAGCCACGAGCTCTTCAAGCAGGAGCACGACGAGCAGCTGTTGCAGTGGTTGAACCGCCGCCCGGAAGACTGGACGTTGTCGTGGGACGGCTCTGGCGCCATCTACGGCTGGGGTCACAATCACCGCGGCCAACTGGGCGGCCTCGAGGGAGCCAAAGTCAAACTGCCCGTCCTCTGCGAGAGCTTGTCCGCCCTTCGACCCGTTCAACTCACCGGCGGCGAGCAAACTTTGTTCGCCGTCACTGCCGACGGCAAGGTCTACGCAACCGGTGAATAATTCTCTCTCTACACTTTCTTCTCTTTCTCTTCTCTTTCTTCTCTCTATCTTCTTACTCGTTTTCTTACTCGTCGTCGTCGTCGTCGTCGTACGCAGGTTACGGCGCCGCCGGCCGTCTAGGTATCGGAGGGACCGACTCGGTCATGGTACCCACTCTCTTGGAATCCATCCAGCACGTGTTCGTCAAGAAAGTGGCCGTGAACTCGGGCGGCAAACACTGCCTGGCACTGAGCTCCGAGGGACACGTTTACTCGTGGGGCGAAGGCGACGACGGGAAGCTGGGACACGGGAACAGGACCTCGTACGAGCGGCCAAAGTTGATCGACCAGCTGCTGGGCACCGAGATCGTCGACGTTGCTTGCGGTGGCCATCACAGCGCGGCAATCACCAGCGCCGGTTGGCTATACACGTGGGGAAAAGGCACGGCTTTTCGCGACTAAACCAACGAACAAACGGACGGACGGACGCGAGCAAACGCAAAACGCCTGTCTAACGTTTCTCTGAAATTTCAGGCCGATACGGACGACTGGGCCACGGGGAGAGCGAGGATCAGTTGTCGCCGAAACTGGTCGAGGCCCTCCAAGACTACAAGGTGATCGACGTGGCTTGCGGGAGCGGCGACGCGCAAACTCTCTGCGTCACCGACGACGACAACGTGTGGAGCTGGGGCGACGGCGATTACGGAAAGTTGGGCAGAGGTGGTAGCGACGGCTGTAAAATTCCAATGAAGATCGAGTCGCTCGCTGGCCTCGGCGTCATCAAAGTCGAATGCGGCAGTCAGTTTTCCGTCGCTCTGACGAGATCCGGAGCGATATACACCTGGTAAACTGTCCGAATTCCACTCTCGTCTGATATTCTCCGCCAATTATATTCTTCTTCTCACAATTCTTTAACTCTTTCGATACTCGCCACCACGTACACTGGGCAGTGCAAAATTCAGCCGATAACAACAATTTTTAAGAAACATATTTTTCATCGTAGTTAAATAAAGCGTAAAAACGTGAAAGCAAACTCGACTATCTGGATTCTTCGTAGCTTTGGAAAAGCTACTTTTTAACTCTCACGATTAGATTTCTTCCTGGCTGAAAAAAAACTTTGCACCAGAAATTTTTCATAGTCAGATTTATACAGTCAGATATCGTACCATGAACCATTTGCTTAGACAACAGCTCTCGTACGCTCTCTTGGCACACTCTCAAACAGTCTCAGAGCAGAAATCAGATGGCATTTGATTCCACTGTTCTACAACACGAGCATGTACTTTCAGTACTGAGCTAGGAGAAGATTTGTATGCGTCTAGAATTCTTTTCTTTTTTTTTTTTCAATATACCCCATGCAGATTCTCGACGGGGTTTAGGTTGGGGTTTCGTGCAGGCCAATTCTTAAAATATCTTTACAAGTATATTGATGTGTGGGGGTGTATAACGGGGTGACGGTGTTGTCCCATTGCACAAACTTGCGGGGATTGTGAGAATCAATATGCGTACAAAGACATTTTAAAAGAACATTTGCCAAATTCTATGCGAGATATGCCCTTTCCTGTAAAAGATGTTGTTTTCTCATCGAAAATCCATGGGATATATTGGAAAAAAAATTCTAGACAAATCTTCTCCTAGCTCAGTAGTGGAACTACGTGCTCGTGTTGCAGAACGGTGGAATCAAATGTCACCTCACTGATTTCTGCTCAAGACTGTTTGAAAGTGTGTCAAGACGTACGAGAACAAAATATCAAGGTACGATAAAGCTTGTAAATCTGACTATGAAAAATTTCTGACGCAAAATTTTTTCAGCCAGGAAGAAACCTTTGAATCTTTTGAGAGTTGAAAAGTAGCTTCAGTTTCCTAAAACTACAAGGAATCAGACGGTCGAGTTTATCTCCACGTCTTTATACCTTGTTTCACAATAAAAGATATTCCTCTTAAAAATTTTTTGTTATAGACTCAATGTTGTTATAGACCCACTGTATTACACCACAGTTCATTTAGTTCGCTGTGGTGTACCAACACCAACTGCAATTGTAATCCATAAAAATTCGCCTCGGTTCGCAGTTAATGAACTGTAGTTAAGCGGTATCGAACGAAATCGCAAAGGATCAAACGAAATTACAATTTTGACACGTAAACGCAGGGGTAAGGGCGATTATCATCGTTTGGGTCACGGAACGGACGATCACGTACGAAGACCGCGAAAGGTGGCAGCTCTGCAAGGGAAGAAGATCATCTCCATAGCGACGGGTTCGCTGCATTGCGTGGCGTGCACCGACAAGGGCGAAGTCTTCACTTGGGGAGACAACGACGAGGGCCAGTTGGGCGACGGGACGACGAGCGCGCTTCAGAGACCGCGGCTGGTCCACGCGCTCCAGGGTAAAAAGATCACTCGGGTTGCATGCGGCAGCGCTCACACTCTCGCGTGGAGTACGGTGAAAGCCACGCAGAGCAGAATGCCCGCCACCACGCCGATGGAGTACGACTTGGTAAAGGACTTGCCCTTCCCCGTGTTGCACAACCGACTGGTCCTCCTCCATCACTTTGCCGAGTTACTTTGCCCGTGTTTGCCAATGTTTCCGATGACCGGCCCCGTCAGCTTGAGCAAATTGGCGCCGATGCTGGTGTACAGCATCAAAGAGGCAACGTTCCGCAAGGTGGTTCAGGCAACGATGGTCAGAGACCGGCAACACGGCCCGGTGATTGAATTGAATCGGATACAAGTGAAACGAGCCAGAAGCAAGGGCGGATTAGCCGGCCAGGACGGCATCAAGTCCGTCTTTGGTCAAATGGTCTCCAAGATGTCATTGCTCACGCAGGATGTACTCTTCTTTCCCCACAGAGTCTGGAAAGTGAAATTCATCGGTGGGTTGAACGAAATTTTACTGCTACTCGATTTTCGACCGCGCGCATACAACACACACACACACACAATGAGAGACACGACGACGCGAAAATAGCTACACAGTATATACAGAGCAAGTAATACCATCTCGTGTTCTCGACAGGGGAGAGCGTGGACGATTGCGGCGGTGGTTACAGCGAGAGTATAGCGGAGATGTGCGACGAGTTGCAAAACGGTTCTCTGCCTCTGCTCATACCGACACCGAACGGCCGTGACGACAGCGGCACCAACAGAGATTGTTTCCTCCTCAATCCGATGGCCGACTCGCCGCTCCACATGAACATGTTCCGATTTCTCGGCATTTTAATGGGCATAGCGATCAGGACCGGCAGCCCGTTGAGCTTGAATTTGGCAGAGCCTGTGTGGAAACAGCTTGCGGGCATATCTTTGACACCGGCGGACTTGACCGAAGTCGACAGGGACTATGTCCCCGGGTTGCTCTGCATCCGAGACATGGACCCCGACGAAAAGGTGTTCCAAACGCTTGAAATGCCATTCTCCACGCCGTCTGCCGTAGGACACGACGTACCTTTGTCCAGCAGGTATTTATTTATTTATTTATTTATTTCGTCGTCGATTATTCGTTCCCTAATTTTCTTCCTCTTTTCATCTTTCCTACAAAACTAATTTCCCTCGGACATTTCAGGTATCGGAAAATCACTCCGGAAAATAAGCACGAGTACGTCCAGCTGGCACTGAACTACAGATTGCACGAGTTTGACGCTCAGGTAGCGGCTGTCCGCGAGGGAATGTCGAAAGTTATACCCGTGCCATTTCTCGCGTTGTTCAGCGGACCCGAGTTGGAAACGATGGTGTGCGGCAGTCCGGATATACCACTCACCTTGTTAAAATCTGTCGCAACTTACAAAGGTACAGACTAGATGAGATAACACGACTCTTTTGTGACTCTATCGAAAAAATTTTCCAATCCAATCTCCACGTCTTTCTCTCCACGTGTTTCCTCCAGGCATCGAGGCGACCGCTCCCCTGATACAATGGTTCTGGGAAGTGATGGAAGAATTTTCCAACCAAGAGAGATCTTTGTTTCTACGATTCGTTTGGGGTAGGACGCGTTTGCCGCGTACAATCGCCGACTTTCGTGGAAGGGATTTCGTCCTGCAGGTAATGCCAGCAGACTCTCCCAAACTTTCCGACGCATTCTTTTCAAATTGTTCACATTTGTTTTTTCTCCTTTCAACTCTAGGTTATGGACAAGTATAACCCACCGGATCATTTTCTTCCTGAAAGTTACACGTGCTTTTTCCTATTGAAAATGCCGAGGTATTCGTGCAAGCCAGTGCTGCGACAAAAATTAAAATACGCGATACATTTTTGTAAAAGTATCGACACCGACGAATACGCTAGGGTACAAGCTGCGACCAATTCAGACACCGAAGAAACGGACAGTCTTGCTAGCGAAGAGTATATATCGCTTTAGTAAAATTGATTCTGCAATTCTTCCGTTTTTTTGTTTTCTTCTTTCTTTTGTTCTCCGTACAGTCAACTGAATCACTTCGAGTCACCTTGACCAATCGATCGATTGTCGACTGGTAGAGTGATACTTTCGATTAAGTAGAAAAAATTTCTTTTTTCTTGTAAATCTGAGCAATTTAGATTTATTAGTCTCAACATCTCCCTCTCGCTTTCTCTCTTTCTCTTTTCCTCTCTCTCTCTCTCTCTCTCTCTCTCATTCTCTCATTCTCTCATTCTCTCACGCAAAAGTGAATAATTCAAACTGTATTATAAAAGTTGTATTATTTGTCATCGAAAAAATACTCCAAAGTATTATTCAAAAAATATAAATATTATATATACATATATATATATACATATATATATATATGTATACACACATACACACACACACACACACGCTATGATATTTAATATACAATTTCTAATGTATACATGTATGTATTATTCGTATACTTGCGTACACGGAATTCTTTTCGCTTATTTATTTATTTCATATTTATATTTAATATCTGTATAATTGAAAGACTGTATTGTATTTATATATATGTACTTTATACGTATACGTACACGTAGGCACGCACGAGCGTGCTGGTGTCAAAATAACATTGTCGTTCATCTTCGTTTGGCTTTTATAATTGTTACCACGGAATGATGCGAATACAAGAAATACAAATTGTTATATCTAGCAACGCGTATGGAAGACTTTGGTTTCTGTTGAGTAATATTTTTGGACAACATTTACTTTCACACGTCAGACAATTGAGAAATATTATGGAAAGAATGTTAATCAATTAATTATATACTTTGTTATATTTGACACCTTTAGAGATTAATTCCTAGTTCTTCGTAGGGAAAAATTGCCTTTCTTAAAATTATCGTTAATGAAAAATACGACGAAAGCTTCACTCTTTCCACACGATTCGTACATGATAGAATAAACAAACTAGTTAATGAAAGTATTTTATATTTTCGTATCAATTTACAAAAGGAGTATTGCTTTTTAAATTCTTTTCGTTTAATTGCGCATTAATACAGAATTATTATTGAATATTGTACAAGATTAATGAGTACGTTTGATAATGCGAATTGATAAACATGGCTATTAAAAAGATAAAACGCAGACAGAGCAACTCTCACTGTATGAAATGCAACATTGAGATACTGTAAATCCATATTCTTTCTTTTCACGTGGAAAATATGTTCCACTTAATAATAAAGCACAAGGTATTTGTAACTGTTCATTTTCGTTCATATTCAAATTACTAAAATTCTAATAAATTATTTTCAGTTTCATAGAGTGTACATTAATTACACAAGATCAGTAACAAGAAAACAGAATTTATCATCCACAATACAGCTCCCAAATTATGCAGATGTTGTAATAATAGGTACGTTTCTTCGATTCTTCAAATCTATAAATTCTCCAGACATTTTCTACCTTAACTCGAGTGCGAAATAACTTATACGTCAATGTGTTTCTCTCAGGTGGAGGTAGCGCAGGTTGCAATGCACTTTATCATTTTGGAAAACGTGGGGTCAACGCTGTGCTATTGGACAAATCGAAATTAACATCCGGTACCACGTGGCACACATCAGGTCTTGCGTGGAGTATACGAGGTCCAAATGATGTTGAAATGGAATTATTAGACGCTACGAGGCGCATTTTTAACTCTTTGGAAAAGGAAACTGGAACAAATCCAGGATGGATAAATAATGGTGGAGTTTACGTTGCACGTTCCAGCGTAATAAACATTTCTTCTCTCCTCTCTGTTATTTCTTCTAGACAATTGTTTCTTTAACGTCGCCATTAATTTTTATCGTTGCAATTCTTGTTTCTGTTTGGTATCTAATATTATTTACGTACCACAGGACCGATTGAACGAATTTAGAAGAGTAATCACTGGTTCAAAAATTTTTGGTATTCAAGCATATTTAATTTCTCCCCAAGAAACAAAAGAGTTGTTTCCTTTATTGAACGAGAACATTATTCAAGGAGCAATTTATTCTCCAGAGGATGGTGTCATTGATCCGACCATGTTAATCAACGCCCTAACAAAATCAGCAAAAAGTAATGGTTGTCAGGTAAAAATGTTACATAATTAAAGTCTTTCCTTTTTCGTTCGCCTCCCTTTACAGATAAGAACAAACCAAGAAAATATGAAGTTATAAAAAATTATGGTGTAGATTATCGAAGACTGTCCTGTTACAAAGATACTCACAAAGGAAACTGTTGGGAATAATAGAAAGGTTTACGGTGTAGAGACACCCTATGGAATGATAGAAACAGATGTTGTTCTCAATGCTGCCGGAGCTTGGTCAAAAAATGTAGCAAACATGATTAACGCGAATATTCCTCTGACGCCAATGAAGCATGCTTACGTTGTTACAGAATCCATAAAAGGATTGGAAAATCTTCCAAATGTTAGAGATCCTGATGCAACTCTGTGCTTTCGAATTCGAGGTAGCACAATAGCTATAGGTGGTTATGAACAAAATCCTATCGTACTCCCATCTGTAAGTTTGTCTTGACGCAGAGTATCGTCGACAAGTAGCGTTGAATACAATTCGGACAAGGAAACAATTTTATCAATATTAATTGTATACTTTGTTTGCATAAAAGGCTCCGGAGGACTTTTCATTTTGCCTCTACGAATTAGATTGGAACGTCTTCAACGCGCATTTACAATCAACGATTCAGTTAATTCCTCAATTATCGACAACTGGAATACGAACTACGGTATATGGACCAGAAAGTTTCACTCCTGATCATAAACCAATTATGGGTATTTAAAAACATTGTTCTCCTTCTCTCTCTCTCTCTCTCTCTCTCTCTCTCTGTATATATATATATATATATATATATATATATATATATATAATATAACACTGGATAATCCTATTTCACGTTTAAAAGGTGAAGATCCATATTGTTACGGATTTTTTTACTCTTGTGGTTATAACAGCGCCGGAATGATGTTGGGAGGTGGGTGTGGAGAACAAATTGCACATTGGATAATTCATGGGCAACCCGATAAATACATGTTCGACTATGACGTCAGAAGGTTCTTTGAATATTTTTAGTTCTCGTTTCAATTCTATCCAATCGTATCAATGCTTTTTGTACTTGTTTGTTTATTCGTTTCACAGATTTTCACCAGAACAAAGAAACAATGCGGTCTGGATACACGAAAGGTGTCACGAAGCCTATGCAAAAAATTATAGCGTTGCATTTCCACATGATCAACCATTGAGCGGTAGAAATCTTAAATTGGATCCATTTCACAGTGTAAGATGCATACTGTTCTCTGTCCAATGATGTCAATATTTAGTGAACACGCAATGAACAAAAACAAGTTGTCCTTTTACTCACTTGCTCATTTACCACAGTTACTTGTTGAGAAAGGTGCCATTATGGAAGAGTATCAAGGCTGGGAACGGCCTGCGTGGTTCTCTCAAACTAACAAAGTAAAAATTTTATCGTACGATTATGGTGGATACTACGGAGTAGCAAAAAATCAGAATGATGATTATCGTGAATTGGTGGAGAAGGAACGTGGTTTTCATTTCTCGCCATATGACGAAATGGTAAGCCAGCGAAATGAAAATATATTTAAAAATAGAGAAAGACAAGTGAGAAAACAAGAGAAGCTATCAATAATGAAATGATCTTTCATCAGATTCGAGAAGAAGCCCTTGCTTGTCGTCAAAATGTTGTTTTATTTGACACATCTCACCTCGGAAAATTCTATCTTTGTGGACCTGATGCCCAAAATACAGCAGATTATTTGCTCACTGCAAGAACGGATTGCAACTTGAACAAGACAGTTTACTCCTGTATGTTGAATCATGCTGGAGGAGTAGAAGCAGATTGTACAGTTACAGCGTTGGAGCCCGGTTCCAATGGAATTGTAAATCCAACATTTAAAGGAAAAGCCTACTATATCGGTAAATCAACTTCAAAATAATATTTCGTCGCTTTATGACGTTCATTTATATCTTCATTGAACATTTTCATTATCAATTAATGTAAAATCAATTTCTAATATTATTATTTTTTTGAGACTAATGATATTTATTACGTTTATAAATTTTTTAGACTTTCTCCTCACATCTTTCCATTAACAAGTCATTTAACATTCAATTTATCATTACCTTTATCAGCACGATTAAGGTTTTTTTTATATTTATTAACAGAATTTCCATTAATTTTTTTCAAGGCATTTAATACCAGTAAACTCTCCAAAAACACTAATACATTTTGTAGTAATTATTGAATTAATTGGATTAATTACTAACAAATTAACGTCACTACTGCGAATTATTAAACGAGGATTGCTTATTTTCGTTCTCAGTCTCAAATGGCACGTCAATTTATCATATGAAGAAAGTAATTACAGAAAAGGGTTTTAATGTATCTTTGCACAATGCTACCGAGGAAATTGGCATTTTATCCGTGCAAGGACCCAGCAGGTACGGTACACGGATTTTTGTCATTTAAATTTACATCTATGGAGTAATGTGTATCAACTTGCAGCCGGAAGGTAATCGAAACATTGATCGAGGATGAAATGTCAGACGAATCTTTCGCTTATTCGACTACAAAATTGGTAAACGTTAAAAACGAAACGGTACGCTTAATTAGATTTAGTTCCGTTGGTGAACTGGGTTTCGAATTGCACATTCCAAAATCATCTTGCCAATTGGTCTACAAAGCGTTGATAGACTGCGGTAAATCATACGACATGAAACATGCCGGATATCGAGCGCTGTACAGTCTCAGTTGCGAAAAGGGTATGTGACGAATTCCGATCGGTTTACAAACGTATACGTACTATTAACGTTATACCTTTCTCAGGATACCTTCTTTGGGGTTCGGATCTCAGAACAGACGATAACCCCATTGAAGCTGGGCTTGGATTCACTTGCCGCGAGACTGGCGAGTATCTGGGAAAACCGGCTGTTGACCGATTGCGAAAGATCGGTATAAAAAGGAGACTGGTACATGTTCGTTTAAACGAGTACGTATCATGAAATATCATTGACAATTTTCACACTCTCTTTTCGATTGTTGACAAAATAATACTAACGAGCATACGCTTCGACACAGTGTCGTTCCGTTATGGGGTATGGAACTTATTCACAGAAACGGACGTCTCGTTGGTTATTTACGTCGTGTCGAACAGGGTTACACCAATAGAAACGCTATTGGACACGGGTAAGGCAAGTGACATTGAATACGACGATAAAAGAGAATATAAAATTAACATTAGTTAATATCAGGTACATCAGACATCCTAACGGGGAAAACGTAACAAAGGAATTTGTGGAAAATGGCAATTACGAAATTGAAGCTATGGGCAAACGATACACAGTGGATCTCTGTTACTGAAATATATTTAACCTTATTAATAAAATGCCATTCCAGGATACACAAATAAACACGATTCGCAAGCTTAAGAAATTTTGAAAGATTGAACTGCCTATTTACATCTACCTATATTTGCGTCTATCCTGCTAATGGATTGGCATGTATAGTCACACTATTTATTCGAGTTTCTGTAAGAGGCCTGTAATTTTTAGGATTTACCGGCAATTTCTCCAATTGTTCGAGAGTTTCCAAACCATCTATTACCCTAAAAGCAACAAAAAAATTCATTCACTAAAATCATCAGATTGAATAGATTTTAAACGTTGAAATAAATCAGAGAACAAGCATATTTACTTTCCAAATAAAGTGTACTTCAAATCCAGGTGGGGCTGAGGACCGTACGTCATGAAAAACTGACTCCCATTCATATTTGGGCCATTATTGGCCATGGAAACCAATCCTCTCGCGTTGTGTTTCAATTCTTCTTTAAATTCATCTTCAAATTTGCGATTCCATATTGACGTTCCACCTTTGCCGGTGTGCGTAGGATCTCCAGTTTGCACGATGAAACCTTTTATGTTTCTATGAAACAAGCAGTTGTCATAGTAATTGCTAGCACACAGGGCAAGAAAGTTCTGCGAAATACACAGTTTGTCAGAAGCATGGTACGAATTTGCACTGCAAAACAAATGTAAAAGAAAACAGAAAAAAAAAAAAAAAAAACAATTCCTACCTCGCACGTTTTTGGGCACAACTCGCAGAACAGTTCTATCTTTATGTCCCCAACGTCAGTGTGCAAAGTGACGCTCTGCAAATAAAGAATTGCTCGTCATTATTCACGTACGTCGATCGACTACAGTACCTACAAAGTTATCGAGCAAGAGTAAAAAAAATTCGCACCATCTTTGACAAAGTTGTCCATTAATACAAGAAAGAGGAAACATATCGTTCGTTACTCCGTGCATCTACTGCGCTTCAACAAAAAAAAAAAAAAAAAAAAACGCAAACGCACATGTATACGTAGACGTAAAGTCGGCCATGTTGAATTTCATAGAACTACCAACGAAATCAAGTGCGCGTATTTATTTCGGAATCGAACGTTTGCCAACACGTCGATTAAAAAATAAATACGACAAGGTAGTACAAATTGGCGGAAGAATATATACCTGCGAAATAAAAGCGACGCGTTTGAACGATTCGTGAATTATGAGAAATAAATTTTATGAAAAATAGGCAAGTATTTGTAATTAGTTTGACTTCGGTTCAAAGCCGCACGGGATCATCGTAGTAGCAGCGCCACTTATTTCTGCTGAATGTTCCGCTCATTTCTTGTTACAAGTAACGGTTAGGTAAAAAAAGGATATTGGATACCGTGGCATAAGTTTAGCTTGTAAAAAGCTTGTGCTTGAACGTGATTCGAATCGAGGATACGATCGTCGTATTTCGCGTAATACTGATAATTCGGGAAGCAGTTGATTGTGAAAATTATCGTAAAAGAGTGACAAGAAAATTCAGACAAGTGGCGCGTCTGTGCAAACGGCTCCTCTTTGGTTGCATGACGTAATTGTATTGATCGCGGAAGAAGAGCCGAAAGTCGCGCATTCGCCATCTTGGACGAATTGTGGAAAAGAAGTTTCTGTGTCTCGCAGGCGCGGTAACGCTTGTAATAATTCTAATCCGTGACAATCCGGACATTAATTAATTTAACTGGGAATTAACCCTTTTGTGAATTAGAAACCCATTTGGAGCGGACCAAGGTGAGTCATTATTTCTACGATTTACTTCCCCGTCCGAGTCTTTTTTTCTACGTGGAAACCTATCTGTGACTCTGTCGTCTGATCGCTCGCTTTCCGAAGCTTTTCCCTTTTTTCGTTCGACGTCCTCGGCACGGTACATCTCGATCCTACTTAAACTGTTAATTTTCTTTTTCTATTTTTTTTTATTTTTTTTTTTCTAATTTTTTTACCAATCTTTACTCCCTCCTGTTGTTCGATTTATACGTATATTTTGACGTGAATTTTTTTCCCTTTCTTTTTTTTCTTTTTGTTTTGAATTCTCTCCTCGTTCTGACATCGCGATTCTAGGGTTGGGTCCCACTCACGTCCCGCGTCCTTTTAATCATCGTTTCTTTGTTTATTCTGTCTGGTAGTTCAATATCCTGTCCGTCGTCCTTTATTTTCCTTTATTATCCGTGCCTCTCGCGTCTATTTCCTTCCCGTAACAAAGCTTTGCGAAACTCTTTTGTCCGCTTTCTATTCCCTAGAAGTATCGAGCAGCTCGACTTTTCCTTCCACTATCGTTTTTCATCCACTGTTGTTTCTTCGTTTCGCCTAATATTTTATTTCTCAAATTATCATCGATGCTGAACAAAATTGATGTGCGCCAGTTTTCTACATAATTTAATAACTATCGTTTGCGATAGCTTTCTTTCTTTTCTCTCTCTCTCTCTCCCTCTCTCTCTCCCTCTCTCTCTCCCTCTCCCTCTCTTCCCTCTGGCCTTCTCTCTCTCTCTCTCTCTCTCTCTCTCTCCCTCTCCCTCTTCTTTATCTTCCTTGTTCATTCATTAGATTAATAACCATTGACTTTTTGTTTTTTTTTTCTTTTCATTCTGTGCGTGTATTTTTGTTGAATTGTAAACATTAAACAAAAATCAAAAATATTCTTTCTCTTTCCTTTTCTTTTAAAAGTCATTTTGATTTCTTTAAAAATGAAATTGTGTAATTCTTTCCCATCAGGGATGCTAAAATGCATTTAACAAAGAAAAAGTATGATATGTTTGTTTCTACAGTATCAGGTTTATGGCAGCAAAAGTATTAATATTTGTGTTTGTTTCAACATTTTATGTAGTATAAATACGAGCATAGAATATTAAAAATGGCTGTCATCTTATGTTAGACTTTGATCTGATGAGATCAATTTTATGTATATTTAAATATTAAGCTGTTTCTTATATATTTTCTTCTTTCCTGAAAGTTTTAAATAAATATGTTGTTCATACTAAATTGATCAAGTGATGGTCTATGTTTACATTTACAATATCTAAAAGTAACTGAACTAAAAAGATAACTATTACGTTATTGTAAACTTGACACGCTATGGACAAATGTATTCTGAGTTTTATTCTTTAAAATCCTATTCATTTTAATGTCCTATTATATAATAGAAAAATAAACAATCCTAAAATGACATTAAATCCACTATAAGGAAGAAATAAATATTTCCAAAATACTTGTTACTGTTATATGTTGTATGTGGAACATTTGTATTAACACAGAAATTTTGGCAAACAATAATTATTTGTAAATGATGTTGCAAAAAAATATTTTTGTTTCCTTAGCTTCAGTAAGAAAAGAACTGTCTTGTAGCTGTTTTGCTCATTAAAGTGTTAATAACATGTATAATTTCTTGTTACATTGTTGCAAATAACTGAATGAATTGTATAGATAACGTTAAGGATAACTGCAAACCTACTTAAAATATTTTGTATATAATTCTAACATAAACTATTAGAAATATTCATATTTGTCTTTATACCATTGAATTATATTATATATAATTTTGTTTTTATAATAAAATCCGTAGGTATATGTGAATATCACTTATGATTTCAGACAAAGGGTTCGTTCTTTGGGTCTGATTGGTACTAAATGGTTGCCTGCAGACAGCATGTCTACTCTGTCAGGGCTTGTGTCGAAGGGGGAGAAAGGAAAATCCAAGTTTCAATCATTAGACATCAATAGCTTGTACCGGGTGAGTAGGGTGAGTTGTCCAAACAGTTTTGTTTATTCTCCTTTTCCCTTATTTTTCATTTATTTGTCAATTTTTTTGTTCTTTCCTCTTTCTCCTGCCACGCAATGTTTCTTTAAACGTATTTACCTTCGTTATTCGTATAATTTATATTTGATTAAAAGTATTTATTAAAAAAAGACTACTGACAAGGAAATGATTGCTTAAAGAAAAGATATCCGGGATTGGTATCCGATCTATGCTTGCAGGGAGAATCTTTAGAACAACATCAACAGAAGAACACATTACCACGCAAACATGGAATGCAAAGTCTTGGGAAAGTGCCTTCGGCACGGCGACCTCCTGCTAATCTGCCTAGTTTAAAAAGTGAACACAGCAGTAACGATCCAGCTGTCAGTCTTGTACCAAGCGGAGGGAGCGGTTGGGCCACTACCAAAGAGTCGACAACTACCACTACTGCTACAACCACTACGACTGTAACTGCATCAGATATATCTACTGTAAATTTCGTAAAAATACACGTTTATTCTGTAAATTTTTTTTTTTTTGATTTCTAGCAATATATAATCTCCTACGCTTCACGTTTATTCAAAGATACTGTATTATCATTATAACGAGTATTATTATTATATTTTTTCACACACTTCATCATTGAAGATCATACATCCGGATTCTTATCTATCAGATCATACATCCGGATTCTTATCTATCAGAGCATACATGTTTTCGTTACTGTTGTAGTGTTTTTCTGATTATATCGTTATTTTGTATTTTCTGTCGTAAAACTGCTGTCTCAAGTACAACTACTTCTTGTATATGTTTATATTGACAAAAATATGTTCTTTATACGTAACGTTTTGAGGTGATTGTAGAAATTTTGTATTTGTATGTTTACTACTGTTGTTGTTGTTGTTGTTGTTATTGTCATTGTTGTTGCTATTATTACCGTCATTATTATTTTACACACGTACATATTATATACAGGACTTTATATCCTTGTGCTCTTAACACAAGTATTAGAAATTACAAAGGTAATTGATGTGATCAATTATTTTATTGCCAGGCAAATTCCTCAACAGCACAATGTGTGACAGGAACTATCACGGCATCATTACATCCATTACTCCCAGGGCAACAAAATACTTCACAGTCTTCATATTCTTCCGATGTAAACAACAAATCGTCATGGAGTGCAATAATGAGCAGATCTGGAGATGGTATGTGTAGCTATAAAAAGAAGTACATATGTGCAATGTAAGATATTTATCTAACTATGTTTCTTTTTAAATTCATGATGTGTTATAGTGTTATTTATATTATTATTATTATTTACATTTATATTTTCGCAGTAGATTAATGACAAATATTTATGCCAACATAAATAAGTATTTTTTCCCTTTTCTCTCATTTATAAATCTGTTAATTATTAATTTATGTATATTATTGTACTGCTACGCTTATATTATACAAAACATAATATATTTTTCATATTTGCATTTGTCATAAATCTGTGCAGGAATTAATACGATATCTTTATATTGAATTATAGGTACTGTATCAGGAAGCCAACAACAATTACAACAACAGCAGCAGCAGCAGCAGCAGCAACAGCAGCAACAACAACAGCAACAGCAACAACAACAGCAGCAGCACCAGCATCAGCAGCAGCAACAGCAAACCGCAAATCGGGAATTAAGTGCTCAGTATGGACCTGGACCAAGTTTACGGCCCCAAAGTACTAAAAATTCAATTATTATTTATTAGAAACACGAAATACTTCGAATTTCTTTCTAATCGAATAAAAAAACAAATAATTTGTATTAGCGGAAGGAAGTTGGATACAAGGTGGAAGTCGTACAGCCAGTGGTGCAGGAATCGCAACTACTGGTCCTGGAAGTGGGAGTTCAGGGGTCCAGGCCCCCCCTTTAAACATTACTGGATCAGGAGGACATACCGACATATCTGCCGCAGGGCGACAGAACTTGGTCCAGTCTCCCAACATGGGCATGGGCCAGGGAGGCCCTCATAATTCCTCGAATAGTCAGAATGCTTTGAGTTCTAGTTCTCATCAAGTCGGTCCAAATCTACATCACTACAGAGGACTTATTCCTCCATTTGTAAGATCTTTAATTTAAGTATGTTATTCAAGTATCGTTGATCGCGTTATTCAATTCAATTCAACTTTCCCGATTACATTCAGATGTACAGAGGAAACTTTTCTGGCGGATTCCCTTCTCAATTCCCGGCAAACGCAAGTTCCGGTGGACCTAGACCTCGATTCAATTATCCCTCGGAACGATTCCCTCCTCCACCGGTTCGTCAACAAGAACGCGAACGCGTTTCCGAAGAAGAAATCATTACACGGCCAATCATCAAGGAAGAAGATCTCACGCGAATGGACGATATTTCTCGCGATGCTGGCTGGGCAGCGCACGACGATATCGATTACAATCAAAAGCTTGCCTTCAGCGACGACGAACCGGATCCTGAACCCTCGAAGAAAGATGAAAAAAAAGACAATAAGGAAGAGAAAGTAGAAGAGAATTCGATAGACGACAAAGAGAAGACGAGAGAGAACCGCGACAACCGCGACATTCACGATAATCGTGATTCGAAGGAATCTCGTGATCAAGCAATTCATCGTTCATGGACTCAGAATTCTTTATCCCGCGATTATCGTGGCTCGAATGGGTCCGGTACTTATAGCGGCGGTCAGTCGCAACTGCATTCGGTGCATTCTTTGAGAGGTCAGAACACATTTACGTGGCTTAGACTACACAAATTTATAAATATAGTTGAATTCGTATTTCCGTTCATACGTACATAACCAGTTATGTACATTTCATGTATTGTATCATGTCGTAAGTTTTTAGCCTTTGCTCGTGACATTCTTTTTTCATCTTCACTTTGAAAACAGGTGTGGAAGACGACGAGGCGTGGAACGAGAGGCGCAGACTGAAAGTCGTCGAGGTAGCGTCCGCCGTTGAGCGTGCCCGCCAACGGAAGGAAGAGGAGGAGAAACGATACCAGGAGTCGACCAGACAGGCGGCAGCTAAAAAATTGCAAGACTTGGAGCAGAAGTTGAAGGAGAAGCAAGCTAACGAATCGAAAGGTCTGATAAGCGTTCCCCCGGTGCCGATTCCAGTTCCCGAATGGGAACGAGAGAGGGAGAACAGGGAACGTGAGAACAGAGAACGGGAGCGATTCGAAGGGAAGGACGAAAAGTCGCTGAACCGTGAATTACGTGAAAACAGAGACGGTCTAAAAGATGGCAGAGACTCGCGCGATCAGTTGATGTCAGACTTTCGACAAGCGGACCGACAAGCTTTCACGAGGCAAGACAGCATTCGTAGCGAGCGCGAAAGAGAACGAGACCGCGATCGTGATCAAAGGGACACGAGGGATCGTGAACTGCACGCTTCGTTCTCGCGATATTACAAAACTAACTTGCCACCCCGATTTCAAAAGCAGCAAGCGGAAAAGATCAACGCCGGTCTTAATCGAGTTTCTCCCAATACCGAAAGATCGGCCGCGCAATCGGTTCCATTTTCTCAGCAATACGATCCTGGCAGATGGGTTCACGGCCACAGCTCTTTAAGTAAGTGTAATTTGGAAGCAAATATTAATTTGCTCGTTTCTTTGGCTGGTTTTCTTCGCGCTGGTAAATTGAAACGGGCGCACATGGTCGGTGGAAAGAATGCAGAAACGTTATAAATCAGTCGAGTGTTTTTAAATTTTTTTTTTATGTTTGAAATGCGTTTGAAATTTATCTGTTTGTAAACGATTTCATTATTCCTCTTGCGACTTGGCAAACGATGTCACGTTAGTAATGGTTTAATTTTTAACCCGATTATGTCGCTTCCATCAATTGTGTACGTGCATACGTGCAAAATGTGTGTGTGTGTGTGTGTGTATATGTGTGTGTGTATATATATTATAAAGTCTGTTCAAGTTAAAAAATATATATATATATATACATATACACATGTCGACTATTTGGAAATTATTACATTGAGAGGGCCAAAGAACGCAATCAACACCTTTGTTTCCGAAAAATTTGAAAAACCTTGCTGTTTCGTGAGTAAATTTTACGTGAATAGTCGCTACTATCATATTCAACGAAGCCTGTGTTAGTAGACAACAGCTTGAAAGCATCGTCGTCCCATGGTGCCTCGCAACGACGCAGCAGAACGGACTCGGACATTTCCACCTCGATGGACGACGATCGACCCCCATCCCGAGACTATCGTGGATCTCTGCTACGGGACGATCGATATCGTCACTCTTCGCATCGGCCGTACGACACGCGCAAGCCAGCCGGTTACTACGACGAGTACACTCGCAGCTGCAGAGACCACGACTACGACGATAGACACTCGCGCGATTCTTGGGAACGTGAGAGATACTTCGACGACAACAAGGATCGAGAGTCGAAGGACGGCATAGAGCCGAGGGATAACCGAGAGACACGCGACGTTCGCGATAATCGTGCAACCAGGGACGCTCGCGAAGCGAGAGAGATCCGAGAAAGAGACAACAAGGATAAAAAGGATTACGATAATTATCTAAAGGTGCTCTTTTTTTTTTTTTTTTTTTTTTTTTTTTTTTTTTTTATTATGAATGTTATTATTACTATTGCCACGCTTATCGATCCACTAGTGTACAACAACGTTCATTGTAAATACTCGAAATTTCAGATCATTTCTAACAATGCTCATATCAGTTGACACGCATGTTCCTCGCAGGTTGTAAATTCTTTTTCACGACTCAACTTTCTCTTTTCTTCTACGTTTGTCCGTAGGATCCCTTCGACGATCGTAATCGCGAGCGTGAACGCGATCGCGATCGCGAACGTGATCGTGACCGTGATCGTGACCGTGACCGTGACCGTGACCGTGACCGCGACCGTGACCGCGATCGTGACCGCGAGCGTGATCGTGAACGCGATCGTGATCGTGATCGTGATCGTGATCGTGATCGCGATCGTGATCGGGAACGGGAACGAGAACGGGAACGGGAGCGTGAACGTGAGCGTGAACGGGAGCGAGAGCGAGAGCGTGAACGTGAACGTGAACGAGAGCGGGAACGAGACCGCGATCAAAGAGAAAGGTCAGAGAGCACGGAGTGGCGCGAGGAACGGATCATTCAAGACAGAATGATCGACGCTCGTCGCGATCTGCAGAGGGAGGAACGAATGGAGCGCAACGAACGTCCGCAGAGACCAGATTCTCGCGACAGTCGTGCCTCCCGAGAGTCGAAGACGTCGCTGCGCGACGACGAATCGCACAAATTGCGGGACTGCAGCTCGTGGGTGAACGAAGTGGCCGACTACGAGGAGAACAAACGCGACGCGTATCACGAGGATATACGCGAGAGAGAGCGAGAGAGAGAACGGAGGCAGCCGTTGGGCCCTGTGACTAAAGAGAGGATCGAGGCGGACGAATTGAAGGGCGAGAAGCGTAGTCTGACCCAGTTGAAGCGAGCGAGCTCCGATCAGGAGAAGAAGGATCAAGCGAAGGAATCCATCTCGTCGGTCATGGAGCCGAAGAAGGAGATGATGGACGTTTGGAACAGAAAGATCGATCGGGTCAGCGAGAGCAATCGACTGATCGAGAGGGGCGACAATTCGCCAAAGGCGTGGGCGGACGCTGTCTCGCCGACGTTCGAGAAAGAGGAGGAGAAAGCCTTGGAACCGATCAAAAGCGAGAAAGACTCGGAGGATTCGAAGCAGAATTTCGAGAAGTTGAGCCTGGAGAAAAGGGAGGACTCGTTGAACGAGGACGCGACGGCGGAACAACAGGCGAAGGAAGAGAACAAACGGGAGAAGAACGTTCGAAACAGGACGAACAGCGGCGGATCGAACTCGAGAGTGCGTGACTCTCGGGGTGGACGCCAATGGGGTAGCACGTACAGCGTGTACACCCGAGGCTGGCGTGGTCCAGAGACGAGAGGACGGCGAGGTGGGCCCAGGGCTGCCGCTAGACCAGCTTCGGCCAGAAGCGGTTCGTACGGGCACACCGATTCGGAGAACAGTGCCGACGAGGTGTCCGGCTCGACAGAGTCCGGCAAGGAAGAGAAGAAGCCTGCCAGGTCGCCGAAGCCCAATCAAAAGGCGGAGAAAGAGGAACGCAACCGCGAGGCAATGGCGCCGCCCGGTCGAGACGAGAAACGAGCCGATTACGCTCAGTCGCAACGTAGCGAGAAGCGAACGTACGACGGTAAGTTGAATCGCGAGGGTTTCGCGCCTTCGGGCGAACCGTCTCGCCGCGGCCGAGGAAGCAGTTTCCGAATCCGAAGTACAACTGCCACCGGCAGCCGCATGGAGGGATACGGGCCCCCGTCTAGCAAGAGCCCCTTCTCCTCCGAGCGCAACGTCGACGAGAAACCAAACCCCATGCGGCAACAGAATCCGTCAACGCCCACTCCGGAGAAGGAGATGAACTCCCTGTTGCCGTCCCTGCAGGCCGAATCCGCCGACGATAAAATCATAGCGAAGCAGCAAGCACTCACCGCCGGAATAACTGGAAAACGTGCCAAATCCCCGAATCAACAGTCGTCTCAGTCGCAGTCTCAGTCTCAGCAGCAGTCCAACAAACAGGACGCCACCCATGCAACCAGCAACGCTTCCTCTCAAAAGATGCAAGTTGCCAGGAAGGAAGAGTCGCGCTCGAAGAGAACACGCAGCGGAAGTAGAAGGGTAAGTGTTTCTTCCTCCCTCCTCCCTCCTCCCTCCTCGTCTTTTGCCTCGCCTCTTCTCAATGTAACTCTCAGTAAACAATTCAAGCAACTAACCGATGATTTACATTTCAACTGGTTGTTCGTGTTTGTAGGGTAGAGATAATCGTGAATTGCGTTACCGCGGCAGCGGTAGTAACGTATCGAAGCAAACGTCTTCGGACGTGGGGAACGAAGATTGGGAAACCACGTCTGAGAACAGCGAGGATCACGTGGAGGACCACAAGGAGTCGCGCAACAATCGCAACAAGCAATTCTCCGTACGCGCAAGCACCGGTAGCAATCAAAATGTCGTAGCGTCGAACGTCCATTCGCGTAGAAACGAGCAGGCGGGGAACAATCGCGAGCAACGCGAGAAAAACGTCAAGTCTTCCAATACAGCGTCGTCCCGAGCCCCCGGCGCGGAGAAACGAAACCTGCAGAATTCCAGTTTCGTCGGTCAAAAGAATCATTCCAGCAGCATTCCGCCGTTGATACAGGCGGCCCAAGTACAAAACGGAAGATCGAGGAATCAAACGTCTGGCGGTAACTCGACGAGTTCCGGTAAATCGATAACGAAAGACAGCACGGTGAATCGTATGGACGAGATCAAGTTAACCGATTCGAATTTGGTTAATCAAGCTCTCAACGACATCAACAAAAGATCCCAGGGGAAAGAGAAAAAGGCGATAATCGATTGCGAGATGGAAACGGGTAACTGCACGGAGGACGGTCCTAGCATCGTCGAGGACAAAGTCGACTCGGATGGCTTCCAAGAGGTTCGTTCCAAGAAAAACGTGAAAGAGTCGAGACACGGCCAAAAGGAGGAGACGAAACCCCTGAAGCGCGAAAAGGAGAAGGACAGGGAACAGCGGGATCGTTCCAAGTCGAAAGCAAACGGCGGTTCGCAGCAAACGACTTCGTTGCAACAACAAGTCCAAAGTATACCGCCTTTGCTTGGTCAAGCCATTCCACAACCCGCAAGTATGTTGCAGAAACAATACGACAGAACTTCGCGAAGCCAAAAGCTGGCGCCTAGATTCCAAAAGCAGCGATTAGCCAAGCAGCAGCAGCAGCAACAGCAACAGCAACAGCAACAACAAATGTGCGCCTCTGAGCCAAACGACGCGACCAAAATCAACAATACGTCGAGTAACTTTGGCAAAGAGTCGTCGAACAGCGGCCCAGCACCTCCGCCATCTGTGAACGCTTGGGACAAACCGTTCACAACGAGCCAGTTACAATCGAATTCTCCGTCAGCCGTCCCCACTGACATTCAACTGATACCCGGCTTGTCCACGCAGAACGATCACGGCCACGTTCACAGTCACGAAGTTAACGAGCAAACGAACTCTGGCAACAGCAGCCAACGGAATTCGCCGAACGGTGAAAAGAACGTTGGGAAAAGTTTGAAGGACCAGCTGATAGAGAAAGGTTCCGTCTCCGACGTGTCCTCGCCGCCCGTGCAAACGTTGATATTCGAGAACACGAATTACTCGAAAACCACCAAGTCCGGCCCGTCTGATCTAGCTGTGAAAACTAAATTTCCGAATCACATGAAAACGCAGCAGCAACGTATGGAGAAACGCGCCGACTTGGAGGAAGAAGGCAGTGCCGCTGCAACAATGCAACAACAGCAGCAGCAGCAGCAACAACAACAGCAACAGCAGCAGCAACAACAACAACAACAGCAGCAGCAGCAGCAGCAACAGCAACAGCAGCCGCAACAGCAAAGTCTGCCGGTAGCGTTTTCGAACAAACCAAACGATTTGATAAAGGACAAGAATCAAGAGCCCATTCAGATGCCTCTGTCGTTCAACAAGAACGAGGACAACGCGGATATGAAATTGGACTTTACCTTCGATTCGGATCTCTCCCAGTTGACCGAGGACAAAAGCAAGAGCTTGGGGATGACCCGGTCGATGCACATGGCCACCGGCCAAAATACTATTTCGCCCTCTACTGCCGAGCTTAATTTAAAAATCGCGTCTGTGAAGAAAGTTTGGGAGAACGCGCCTCCCATGCCAACCGTGGTCGAGCACGAGGATGGCAATGTCGTCAGTACGGCCAATACTTTCCCGCAGGCGTTCGAAAGTACGGACGTTGATGACAGTTACAGCCCTCATCAACAGTACAATCAAACTAACATGAAAAACGAAATAACGACGTCGACGAACGTGTGCAAGGTGAGAAATCATTTCGCGAACATTATATCATGTTATCATGCATGTCTGAACTATTACATCACTAGAAATTGATTCGATATACTCAGTATATAAATTCGAATAAAATCTCGCATTTCTTCCAGTTTGTTCATATTCCGTTCTTTACTTCGATTTTAAACGTTCTTTGTTCATGTTATCGTTGAAACTTTCCTTGAATAGTTATCATGGTGAAAATCAGAAAGGTAAGTGGCTAACGCGCATCGTTTCAATTTTGTTCCATCTACAGGAGAAGTGTTTGTTTGTTCCTTTTTTTTTTTTTCTTCATCTTTTTCGTTTTTTTTTTCTTTTTTTTTTTTTTTGTCTCTCTCCCCTCTTCTTTTCTCCCCTCTGACTCTTCTGGCAAGTCGCTTTGCCACATATCAGCAAATGTTCATTTTACACACAGTCGTCATCATGTCATATCTTTGTTGCAATACATCTTCATTTTCTTCCCCAAATTGTTTGTTATCCATACTGTTATTGCTTTCATCATTTGTTGCTTTTACACCGCGATAGTCCTGATGATAGTTCTCCTTTTATTCGATAGAAAATTCTTTGTCGTTGATTCTCCTTGCTTAAACTTACGCGGTTAGCGATGAACCTAACTATTTTCACCAGAATTCAGAAGGTTTAAAGAAAAGAAAAAGAAAAGAGAATGACAGACAGAAGAAGAAGAAAGAAAAGTCTTCCCAAAATTCACAGCGTTTTGTCAGCATCAATTAGAATGGTTGATAGTGATGTAAATAGAAAATTAAAAATAACGAAACACCATGTCCCCTGTGGGAAGATGCTGACTCTTTGCCTGATGCGCAGCTGGTTCCCCCGCAGGTGAAGCCGCAGCAACAGTCCTCGGGCAGCAGCAGTGGCCAATCTGGTTCGACAGTTCCTGGGCCAAGTCCTATTGGAGCAGGTCAAAGTCCCATAGGGCATCCTCCCGTCAGTCTCCAAGGACCGTTGAGCCCACCTCCGTTCAACTCCACGGGACAACCCTCTCACGTCAATTATCAGGTAATCAGTCGTTCTGAAAACGTAATGGCACTTTTCGTGTTTCGTATTATCCTCTGTATTATTATAGACGCTCTTGGTCTATATTCCATTATCATCATCATCATCATCATCATCATCATCATCATCATCTTCTTCTTTATATTTTTTTTTCTCTTTCTTTTCTTCCACTTCGCTTGGTTTCTGTACCATTTCATTCACACGTTTCCATCTTTCAGGAATTCCCTCAGTATCCAGGATCTCAAGCTGCGCAATATGGCAGCATGTCTGCTATACCCTCCCCGCCGGCCGTGTTGTTCAACACCGGCTCCGGTCAACTTCCGGCTCAGGCAGGAGGCCTCTACGGAGCGTTTCAGTTAGATCAGAGCCGATCACCTTTCACCCAGTACCCGCCGTACGCGCCGTCGCTTCAAAATTCGTTCAGCCAGCAGAATGTATACTTGCAACAGCCGCCGCCTCCGCCGCCGCACGCACCGAATGCACCGACTCCGGATATGTATCAAAGCAATCTTTCGCAATATCGCATCGTAAGTAGTTGTCTTGCCCAATCCCCGTATCCGGTTTCACGATTCATAATATACAGTTTCAACGGTAAAAATCAATTGTCAAATATTTACCACTGTCGTACACATTCTGTCGGAAGAAAACGATTACTCTGACGTTGAAATTGATTTGATACAACAGTGTTTACAATACGCATATATTAGGAAGTGCGTATATCGCATGGGGAGGGATGTACACCGGACACGCGAACCATTAAGGAATTGAAGATGTCATGTTCACGGATTCATGATCCTGCATAGACTGAAACTTGTCACTTTACATCACATCTCTAATTACCGCCGCGATTTCTTTGCTTTTTGGCAGTTTACGCGTGAAATTGGATATCCGTGTATTAAAAATTATATCTAACAAATTGAGATCTAATAAACACGCATACACGTCAAATGACAGATTTCTGTGAGATATTTGATTAACTTCATTCATATATTGGAACACATTTTGGATAAGAATATATCCAAAACGATATATTTGAATTGGTTTTCTGTCATTTTGCTTTACTTCTGATTCTAAACTTGATCGAGGAAAAGAATTTATTTCTTTTTTCATTTTTTTATTTTCTTTCCTCAAAATTGTACGGACATCTTGGTAAAAAAAAAGAAAAAAAAAAAAAAAAATTCAGTGTATATGAGAAAATTAATTAAATTCCTAGTTTCTAAATCCCTGGTAAAACACTGGTCCGTGATGTATTTGATGTATATCTATAATGCTAAAACACGTGGATGAAGTTTATTATTGAACACTTCGTAATACCACGTTGAAGAAAATCTATGTGTTTAAGTACACATTAAAATGTAAGAACTGTTTACTTTTCGCAGACCGCAGCTGCTGCTCCACCGTTTGGACAAAATCAACAGCTCAGTAATAATCCAAATACAGTTCTTATTAGCTCTTCTTCAAACTCTTTGATGTCAGCCAGTGTGAAGCCATCGTCTCAGCCAATCGGAGCCATCGGAACCAAAGCTCCTCACTTTCAAGCACCGTCTGCTCCTCAGCCAAACCCAGTACGTCTTAGTTTAGTTTAATGATATATGGTTAATACTTGTTTAATTTCCTGCACGATGTTATTTATCAGATTGTTTGCAAGATGCGTATATCTTTTTTTTTCTTTTTTTTTCTTTTTTTTTCTTTTTTTTTTTTTTTAGTTAACGTACATACCATATGATCCAAATCAAGTACTCGGCGTGAGTGGCAGTTACATGGGCAATTCCCAATTGGTACAGAGACCTGGCCCGAACGTACAAGCCTCGGCTAATAGTTATTATAGTGCAACTTCGGCTGGTAAGTAACGAAACATGTATATATATATATATATATATATATACATACATACACACACGTCATGTTTTTCAAAATGCAAGTATCGCTGCCGTAGTATCGTCCCCCATTTGTGATTCTACGATATTTTCATTCATTTCAGATGTATTCCCCGGATCGCAAACAGGTTTCTATCAGCCGGGCGGTGCTACGCAACAGACCGGCACTCATTACGGACTTCAGGGATTTGGTCAGCACAGCCAGAGCTTGGCAACCGGCAGTGCTGCTCCTGTTGGACTTCAAAACTTCAGCTCAGGCTTTTTATCTAGTTCGGGATTACAGATTGCTGCAGCTGCAGCGGCTCAGCAGTTTCGCAATCCGACAGGAGGACTGCCCGGACCAGCGAACGCAGGTCCTACTTTTCTTAGCAAACATCAACCGCAAGATCAGCCCAGGCAATTGAAGAGTCCATCGGGGAATCAGCAAGATGTCCTTGCATCAGTTTTTAGTTCTAGTAAGTTGAATTATTTTCGTGTAGAACGCAAGATACTGTGTTGACCAGTTTTTCTTGTAACCAGAAAGCTTTTGAAAAAGTGAAAAAAAGGAGACAGTTTTAATGCTTTTCACGATCAACGTGATGATAACTCACTTTAATTTTTTATATTTTCAATGTTCAAGAAATGAAGATGAGCTTTTTAAATGAAACGATGTATTGTTTGATCCATTGATCAAATTTTGCAGCTCTCTATAGAAAAGTATGTCGAAAAACTATGTCCAGAAAATATTTTATAAAATATTAAATATTTTATAAAATATTAAATATTTTATAAAACACACATACATTGTTGTACATACGCATTGCATCGCGTTTAGAAATATGTATAATGTCAAGAAAAATTTGCAGCTTCGCAAATACCATCTCCAAAATCAAGGAACTGTAAGCAGCAATCTTCGTCTCAGCAGCCACAACCTAGTCCGACACAACATCATAAATATCAACAGTACCAAAGTGTTAGTCAGTCAACTTTGGTAAGTAGTTAAATCAAAACATACTTAAATCATCGATAATAAAGTACATTTATGCTACGTTATTGCATTTATAATTAAATCTTTCAGTCTGCTGAATTAAGCAGTTTGTAAGTTAGAAAATAATAAATCATCATAACCGAAGGAGAGGAACATTAATTTTTCTATAAAATCGACAATAGCGAATAACTAATATCCCTTGAGAAAGAAAAGATTGGCATTGATGAAATGATTATAGATTTTACAACAAAATATACGTGGTATGGGGATGCCACCACGCGCTGGAATACAACCGTCACAGCAAAGATATCCACCGCCCATTCAGAGACCAGTTGTTCCATTTACACCGGGTCCAAATCCGAACAATCCTTCGCAACAACAGCAACAGCAACCGAATTGCATGCCATCGCAACAGCAGCAGCAACAACAAGTTCAAATCAACCGTCACAGACCAAACCTGCATCAACAACAACAGCAGCAACGAAACATGAAGATGCAACAACAATACTATTCTACTCAAGGTTTGCGCTTATTCCACGATAACACGAACATTCGCCACGGAACTCGTAAATAATTCAATCGCAATAATTTTTGTAACGTTTTCTTTTTTTTTTTTTTTTTTTTCTTTGTTTTCGTTTAGGAAACGTTAAAATTGACACAAGTGAAAAAACAGATTCGCACAATGACAAGATCAACGATAGCAGCTCTGGTACTCAGCAAGGAGGCGCTAAATCAAACGTAAATTCACAAGACAATGACAATAAGGAAGAAGTGAACCAACAAAACGAGTGAACTGTGAAAAAGAACATTCGATCTACTACTACCGTTTGAAAATGCAATTTATGATCATATATAATGGTGCAACGTCGATCGAAAGGTAAATGATAATGATTAACCTGTCATACTGTGTGGAGTGAATTGAACTCCCAACTGATGTTATATTTGTCGATTAAAGCTTACGAGCTTAGAATTCGTAATTAATAACTTGGCCATGTCTAGTTAGAATAATTTAATCGTAATTCGTGTATCGAAGGAGGGGAATGATAGGTGATATTGTTGTTATACGTACCAATGCTTCTCCGAATTAACAATCACAAATGTGTTGACTTTCACGAATTCTCAACAAACGAGTTTCTAAACGAGTCTCGCTTTTATCGAACATTCTCCTTTGTTCGAAAAACAATATTGCGAATTATAAGAGAGCAACAAATGCTAAGGATGTAGGACAAGAATACCCGAAGTAAAACGAAACCTGATCGATACCATCGAGGATAATAATCATCCTGATGAAAGGTCCCTGTGGACTATTTATCCCAACAATCCAGGGACATTAACACGTTGTTCAGTTAAAAAGTAAAATAAATAAATAAATAAATAAATAAATAAATGAAAGAAGAGTTAAATAATTAGACTGACGCGCACAACGTATAATCTCGCTCGATGTCAATCGATCATCCGAACCAGTTAATTACATTATCAATTGTGAAGGTAAAAAGAAAAATGTGCACAAGACTTATGTTTCTATATATGGACACGACGGCGGTCTGTGGTATACGATAATATTAAAACCAGTTTTTCGTGGAACGTAGTTCGACAAGAATAGTTCACGATCATTACTATTATTTGTAGAGCATCGATAATAATAGAAGAAAAAAAAACAAATAAATCGATAAATAAGACTGTTGTGTATATCGAAATTGCAACAAAAAAATTCGCGCGATGGTCATATGAATTTACATGACGTTTCCCAATGTGACAATGAAAAAAAAGCTCGTGTACATTAATCCTTTATTGATATACTGTGAGGTCATGGTGAAACTTGTGAAAAAATAAATAGTGCAACAATCGTTCATAGTATTGAATATATTATCATGACCTAAACCACTCTATGAAAGAGTATCAGTTATTAGAGAAAAATAAATAATACAAGGAGTATTGCTTGCAGAACTTCGAAATGCGCTGATCTTTTCGCATGTAGTAATATTCCACTAGGTTGCAGCATTATCGGCCGCAACGTATATGTTGTAGAAAAAGAATATTGTATACTCTCTGCTTTCGTTGCGTTTCAAACACTATAATGATAATTATTATTATTTCATTTTAATTTTATTTTATTTGTAATACTATTGTCATCATTATCATCATCATTATTTCTATTGTATTGCTATATTGCATCATATATAATATATGATCATCACCATCGCCGTCGTTGTTACTATTACCGCTGCTATCATCGTCATCATCATCATCATCATCGTCATCATCATCATCATCATCATCATCATCATCATCATCATCATCATCATCATCATCATCATCATCATCATCATCTTCTTCTTCTTCTTCTTCTTCTTCTTCTTCTTCTTCTTCTTCTTCTTGATCATCATCATCATCATCATTATTACTATTATTATTATTATTATTATTATTATTATTATTATTATTATTATTATTATTATTATTATTATTATTTATTACTATATTATCGCTATTTTAAATTTATCACTATTACAAATCCATTATAGCAAAAAAAGTCGTCATTATCGAGACTGCTGTTGCTGTTGCTGCTGCTGCTGCTACTACTGCTACTACTGCTACTGCTACTACTACTACTACTACTACTACTACTACTACTACTACTACTACTACTACTACTACTACTACTGCTACTACTACTACTACTACTACTACTACTACTACTACTACTACTACTACTACTACTACTACTACTGCTACTGCTACTACTACTACTACTGCTACTGCTACTGCTACTGCTGCTACTGCTACTACTACTACTATTACTTACTACTACTACTACTACTACTACAATTACTACTGCTGTTGTTCCTGTTGCTGTTGCTACTACTACTAATATTACCACTAACACTATTAATACTACTGTTAATATTAGTATTACTAACACTATGTTAATAATAATTGATTGTTATATATGGCTGACATCATCTCTGCTGCTGTCTTCATTATCGTCATTTCATTATCATTGTCATCGTTGCCGTCATCATCGCCAAAATCATCATCACTACCGTTATTATGATAATATTATATTATTAATATTATTATAAAAGTGAAACCTTCGAAAATAAATAACAGTATTTAAAAGAATTAATTTTATTAATTTTTTTAAAACATGATGATTACTCATTCAATACATGTTTCATGAAATTGCTAATGTCGCCAATTTTTTCATCCGTCTGTACTAAGTTTGCATACTATCTTATTAAATTTTCTCCCACAATTTTGCAGGAAAAGCGAGAATGCCAATTATCCACAATTTCAAACTTTCTAAACTACGCTCATTAAAAAGATATTGTCGTTTAGTAAGTTTAAACTACCTCATATAACCTTTTCACTACCTTTTTCATAAAGAGAAATCTAATAAGTTAATTGCAAATGTACAGGCAACAAAGTGAAAGCGCATATTCGAAAGATAATCAAGATAATCAGACTTACTGCCATAAGTGAATTGCATTTTTTTTTAATAATTTGAAATGATAAGATATTGGGAAATTAGCAATCTCTACAAGCATAGTTGTGACGATAAATTAATTTTTATATTACTTTATTCATTATAACTAATAGCTTCTAATACCAGTAGTAGCAGTAATATCAATAATAATGATAGTAATAATAGTAGTAGTAGTAGGAGTAGCAGTAGCAGTAATAGTAACAATAATAGTAAAATAGCTGTTATAGTAAAAAGTACTACTAGCAGTAATACTACTAATAATCATAATAGCAGCAACCTTCTGATTTTATAATTATTATAGTATTGCTAGTATTAATTGATAATAGCAGCAGTTATTAAATTATTATCGTTTCTACATTGACACAAACTAATTATTTTTGCTACTACTGATGTTATATATAGCATATTGTTTAATACTAAAATAATAGCCAGCAACGTTGTTTCATATTTCATATGTCACAATCTGCGCTCACAGCATCCATACATACTTAGCTATAATTTCCGTAATATTTCATTTACATGTTATTCCGTACATTTCATTATCTTTTATTAGTTAGATACTGATATTACTGGAAAAGACTACCACTAACCGTCGTCGTTGTCGTCGTCATCGTCATCGTCATCGTCATCGTCATCGTCATCGTCATCATCCTTCTAATCATTGTTATGAGTTTAATATATCAATTTTATGATACTCTCGATTAATATAATGGAGCGTACCCTTATAATCATAATTAATTGTCATTATCATTGATATTATTACCTTTATTGTCAACATCATCGCTAATGATACAATTATTATCGTCGTTACTTTCACACATATATGATTAAATAATATTATCCTTGCAAATGAATATTTAGCGGCTGACAACGCATGCACGAGGAGGAAACCGAAGGACGTGTAAGTAATATGAGGAGGCAGAAGACCGATTGCGTGAAAGTATCTTGATATATTTCAAAGATTTACGTATAACTGATTTATCCTATTTGCCTATTGTCGCTTATACGATCTTCTGGATTGTATATGATAAACATAACAAAATATGATGCAGGCGCAAGGGTCTGTCGGTTACAATTGTAATCAAACAATACAATAATAATAATGAACAATTTATTATAGCCGTGTAATATATCGATACATTTAATAGTAACAAAAGTACGTGCTGTTATGATTATAAATATTTTTAATTATTTACTACCGATGTAGAATTTGAAGATGTTGCGTATGCATTGGAAAAAATAAAATAAATGTGTGTGTGTGTGTGTATATGTGTGTGTAAGTGGAGGCAAAGCGATAAAATGTTGAAACGTATGTATGAACGTGATGTCGACAATTATTATTACTATTACTTTGGATTATGTACACATGTATCTCTGTACGTTTCATTCGAAATGGAAATGTTACGTTTTCAAATGTTGCAAAAACTGCTGGTTGTATGCTGCGAATCATAATGAAATTAAATAGTGCGATAAATTGCTTTTTGTAAATCTTGGAAATGTAATAACGTAATGATATGACGGACCCTCGTACCTAGCTTTAAGTTATAAAATATCTATAATTTTACCCATTTACAGTTAAAAATTTGACTTGTATGAATATCCGAACAATTCTGAACTTATATATAAATAACGAAAACACGAAAATAAAATGAATATTGATAAAGCATCATTCTTAATTTGCAATCACGGTATTTTTCTATGTTGAGCAGTTTTACGGCTAATATACGAGCTTATTCCTTAGAAATAAAACATGATTTCACAGTGACGTGTTTTCTTTTTCATTTTATCTGTAACAGCTTGCAAGTAAAAATATTTATTTTCATATTTTTTAATATTATGTAAATACGAACTTTAACGCAATAATTGACTAATAGAAGATTCATTGAATGATACTTGGTAAAAAATACGACAGAAAAAATAAATAAAATTAACTTTTATTTTGTCTATCTCTATCATGTTCGAATATGTCTTTATTATCAAAGGATTGGAGATACGTATGTACGTACACGTACTATGTACATAGTTGAACGTAATTCGTCATAGTGATGTGCTTTATAGTATTTGCCAGTATGAAATTTAGACGGTCGTAAGGTAATCTTTAACGAGGATAGAGATTCTTTATAATGAATGAAAATGAATGGTTGTCACTTAATTTTTGTTTTCGATTGTTGTTTAGTTCGTACGTCAATTCATTTTACCGAGAAGTTAGCAAAATTAATGGGGAATGAAAAAAGTGCCCTCAGCGGGCTGAAAATTGATGACAAACCTGTGGAAATAACAGATTTTTGGTCACATTATATGGCCTGTGTAAATGGTTACAACACGCAAAGGATATCGGTGTTTGTCAGTGAGCCATCCTTGCATTATAATGCAAATTTTGGAAATCCATCACCGTTGGAGAAATGTACAAAGGTTAACGTTAATTTATTAATTACCTTGTATATCGTAGAATCTTGCGAATACATGTGGCAATCGATCGGCCTCGATTTTTTTCTTTTCGGATCATATTGTCTCAGCTAAACTAAATAATCGACAATTTGCAACAATAATATACATGTGATGTTTCAGAACCTGATGTTATACAGACATCCTTGTATACTGAAGTACATTTCATCATGGTCAAAAGGTAGTAAATTTTTTCTAGCTACTGAACAAGTAAAACCTTTAATTCAATCGATAGAAACCCAAAATACATTGCAAATATGCATGGGGTTGTACAATATTCTACGTGCATTAGCTTTCCTTCATGAGAAAGCATCTGTATCTCACAACAATCTTTGTGAAAGTTCTATTTATGTCACGCCAGAGGGATGTTGGAAGCTTGGAGGACTGGAATGTTTGTGTAAATTTAACGATTTAACTACTTCTTATTTACAAAAAATAAGAACTTACAGATACGAGAAAGCGATATCTTTCAACGAAGATACCACAGCACCAACAAATTTCACAACAATCGACGTATATGCATTTGGAATTTTAGCTGAAAATATATTGAGATCAAAGGATCCAGGTAAACGGTATATAATTAATTTAAATTATACTCCATTTTAAATGATTATAAATACAAATATTAATGGATAGGTACCTTGTTCTATTTTCAGAAGATGTTCCTAGTCTTTTAGAATTTAAACAATTCTGCAAAGAAAATCTGCAAAATTCAGATCCTTCCCTGAGATGTGAACTATCCCAAATACTTCAACATCCATTCTTCACCCATGACTTTATGAGGATATATGCATTTTTAGATGAATTACCATTAAAAAATAGTAAAGAAAAAGAAATATTTTTTGGGTAAGCAATTTTAAAAAATTTTAATAAAAACTGCTATTAATCTTTTCTACGTTTGCAAGTATTAAATTTTTTTAATGTATTGCAGAACCTTGATAACACAATTGAGGATCTTTCCTGAAAATATTGTTGCAGAACAATTAGGTCGTTTATTACTTTCGAGAATAGTTTTACTAGATACAACTGCACAAGAACAGCTGTTACCGTTTATTTTAAAACCAAAGGGTAATAAAAAATTAAACAGCTAAAATTTTATATTTAAGACAAATTGATGACGCATGTATTTTATTCACAGATGGAAATGACGATACAGACAGTAACTTATTTTCTATTTCTACGTTTAAAGTTTATTTAGTACCCAAATTGTTGCAGATGTTCTGCATAAGAGACGTGTCAATACGTTTAGTACTTTTATCATATTTCAATTCATTTGTTCATACGTTCCAAGTGGACGAGTTAAAATCCCAAGTACTTCCCGAATTACTTGTTGGAATCAAAGACACAAACGATTACCTCGTGTCTGCAACGCTAAGAGCGTTGGCCGACATAGTTCCAATCTTGGGTGCTGCGACAGTGGTTGGCGGTAATAGAGGAAAGTTATTTACAGATGGACGACCAAACAAACTGAAAGATATCAACAACACTAGCAATAGCATAAATGTCGTTCAGTTCCCGGTTCCTATAAGTACTATTCAAAAAGTAATTGATTTACCAGAAAGACCATCTCCAGATGGAGGTGAAGATAAGAAAGAGATTGCTTCTTCAATCATCGACGAAGAATACACATGGTCTGATTGGGATATACAAGAGACCGGGGACATGCATGTCCGAGTTTCACAGTCATCCGACCCAGTGTCTCAATCTCAGTCCCATTCAAATGATACTTCGACTTCGGATTCAGCATCGAGGATTGCTACAGATGCGCAGTTAAACACAGATAAAAACAAAACGAGCAAATTAAACTCAACAAAGAAGTCAGTTGCTATTTTATCCGATATTTCGGAACTTGATATTAAAAATTCTAAACTGATTGATGCTTGTAAAGAAGAATATGATTATTTCACAGACATGGAGCCTGTGATAAAGAAGACACAGATTTTGCATGTACAACAGCCGCAAATGTTAACGAAAAGTGTGTTTGAGATAAAAGTGCTAAACGGATTGGAAACGTCTGAAGAGAATAATGGCTGGGAAGAGGATTTAAGTGATTGGGGAACAGAAGATGCTCAAGAAATAAAAACTTAGAAAAACAAATATGTTATCCTTTATTATATTTTTTGTATTTTTAAAAGATAAATCAAATAAAATCATTTGCTTCATTTCTTTAGGTAAGATAATAACAAAATATTCCTTGAATTACAATTTCAATATGTAATACAAATGTATCGTCATTTTTCAAATATTGTATAGACATTTTTAATTTAGGTAAAGTAAATTTCATAACAAATAAACGCGGTATTTGATTAAATCGATCAGTTTCTTATTTGAAATAATCTTTTTTCTCTTAATATAAAATTTTTCTTATAAAATCCTCAAATATGAAACAGTTTTTTAATTAAAAAGGATAAAAAATTTCATATTTCAGTATGCAGAATTAGCACACGTTTTCATGTATCGTAAAAACTTTAGTAGTATGCACCGACTGTGTACATTCAACAAGATGCATTTATATTTTACTACATTTTACATTTCTAGACATTTAGGTTCTAAAATATTATAAAAAAGAATAATAATTATAATTATCCAAAAATTTCTGGAGTCTTTTATTGTTGAAAAGATATTTTTAAATATCGTTCATACGATGGAATTACCTAATTTATTAAATGAACCAACAAAAATCCTTAAGGCTGTTTCTAAATAATAATTTCTTTGTTGAATAAATGATACAAAAACAATGAAAAAATTTTTGTCGCCTTGTTTTCCAATACAATGCTTCTAGTTACGTTAAGAGATATTTTTTTAAATTATAAACTTTCAATACTCGCAACGTAAATTGTGACCGTGGTTAAAATTGAAAACTCTATTATGCTAGGTTGATGAGGGCGCAACGAGCGCATGTAAGAACCTCCTTTTCATACGTGGAACATCGAGAAGTAGTGTTCCAGATAGGAGTTTCGTTGCATTTGTCGCCGAAATGGTAAGTAAAACTTCTTCGAGATTAATACAATTCGATAAATAAACTTTCTAGCTGTTTGTATAAATTATTTAATGTTAATAAAAATGATGGATGCACGTTAATCGGGAGGATGCGAGGAATCGTGTTCATTACAACATGTAGTTGATTATTACAAACTGCTTCAATAATACGAAACAACTAAATATTCTGTTTATTACTTTACATCGACTAACTTTTATTTTCTGCATCACGAAGAATATTATGTTTCCATTTATTTAAAATTTTATTAACATTCTTAATAATTTTCTTTATAAATAATTACTTTCTCTCTAAATACAGCTGTTTAAGTGATATAAATTTTATCTTATTGAATAAGAAAAATGTTTTTTATCTCGCTGCATGTTGTGTACTAATTAAATTTGAAGCTCGAGGTTACCTCTTAATCTAAAGATTATGTATTGTTTTATAGGGTTTTGTAAAAATCGTTAAGAATAAACAGTATTTCAAACGGTATCAAGTTAAGTTCAGAAGGCGACGCGAAGGAAAGACCGATTATTATGCACGTAAACGATTAACTATTCAGGATAAAAATAAATATAATACTCCAAAATACAGATTAATCGTACGTCTATCAAACAAGGATATCACTTGTCAGGTACATAATTTAGGTAATTCAAGACTTGTTTAAAAACGTTTATTCTTAAATTATTGATATTTATCATATACATTACGTACAGGTTGCATACTCGAGAATCGAAGGTGATAGAATTGTGTGCGCGGCATATAGCCACGAACTCCCAAAATATGGCGTTAAAGTTGGCCTTACTAATTATGCTTCAGCGTATTGTACGGGTCTTCTTTTAGCGCGAAGAGTAAGTACCCTTGTATTATGCATGCAGTTATACATTTTATATCTAAATATTTGTTTAATGATGAAACACTCAGCTCGCTTTGATACATCACTGAAGATACATTAATTGTTCCCTGTTATAATATATTTCTGAACAGCAATTATATAATACTATAATGCAATTGAAATTAGATTTACTCTTGAAATTATGAGATTTCGTATTCTTTCTTATAGTTGTTGAAAAAATTGGGCCTGGATAGCTTGTATACTGGAACAACTGAAGTAACTGGTGATGAATATAATGTTGAGGAATTGGACGAAGGTCCGGGAGCATTCAGGTGTTACTTAGATACTGGCCTCATGCGTACAACTACTGGTGCTAGAGTTTTTGGTGCCATGAAAGGTGCTGTAGATGGTGGCCTCAACATTCCGCATAGGTATTTATTGGCACAGTTGTTTTAAAAAATACTCAATGAGATACTGAAAAAGGCATTGGCTAATTTCAATAAAATGTGATGTTTCTTTAACACATGCGCGTCATTTGAGTCGTAGCAAGACATGATTTTGTATCTGTGTTCTACAATACAATTTACTGTCTTCGCATGGATATAAAGAGATGAAAAATTGTGTTTCTGACAATATATAATTAGCAATAGAAACAATGTGGTTCATGTCTTTAAACATTTATGATTGTTTACTATTTTTCTATAAATAGCACCAAGAGGTTCCCCGGGTATGATAGTGAATCAAAGTCCTTCAATGCCGATGTTCATCGGCAACATATCTTTGGACAACATGTTGCAAACTACATGAGGACGTTAGAAGAAGAAGATGATGAAGCTTTCAAACGGCAATTTTCGCAGTACATTAAAAATGGTATTACTGCTGATAGTGTAAGTATTTATATGTTTATTTATTTATTGCCACATTCGTCCAGCTTATAATTACTGCAAAATTTCATGATCTTTGCGGTGTCGCAGTTGGACAATAATAAATGCATTGGTTTTAAAAGATAAATGCATCATGGCATTTTTCACGTTGACCTGTGTTACATTTCATGTATCATAATTTATTTTTTATTCGTATAATCTACATATTACATGTATTTAATATGTATATGAATATACATATTAAAAAAAGATATTTGTGTAACTTTTGTCTATAGATCGAAGGTATTTATAAGAGCGCCCATGAAGCTATACGAACAAATCCGGAACACACGAAAGTCGTTAAAGAAAAAACACCGGTGAAGAAGCGATGGAATCGCGCCAAACTTTCTTTATCAGAAAGAAAGAACCGTGTTATTCAAAAGAAAGCTTCCTTCCTTAAAACATTGGAAGAAGTGGAAGCTTAGTTTTATTGTTTTGTCATTTAACATCAAAATCAGTGTTCGTATATATGTGAAATTTGGTATAAAAATAAAAAAATTGTACAATAGAAACTTTATATTTCTTTTACTGTATTAATAAATATAATAACTTATTTCAAAGCACATCATCGCACAATGTATCGATTTGGATGATATAAAGACATCAATTGTTGATACGGATATATCTTTTTCTCACCAATAGTTTATTTTATAAATGTTACCTAGAATGTTTCCGATTCGAAGAATCCAGTACAACCAGAAAGAGGGTGATTCTGTATGAAAAAAAGTCGAAGTTTTTCCTTTCAAAAAGGAATATAGTAAATTCTGGACTGTATAAGAATGACTAATTAACAATTCATTATTCTACAAAAATGAAATTCTAACATGTAAAATAATATTTTTTCATTTAAAACTTCATTTTCAAGAAAATAGAGTTTGAATGTGTTTCGTTAAAAATTGCCTTTGTACACGTATATTACCTAATAACTTTTCAAACTTGATTTTCTCCAAAATGAAGACTAATGAAAATATTTTATTTTTCATTTTCAACTTATTTTTTTAATGCAAAATCATCGTTTCTTCAGTTGTACTATTGAATCAGGAACACCATTTGTATAACATGTAAAGATTATGATATTCATTGTTTATATCCATATTGATATATTGTATACATCAATTGTATACATATATTGTATACATCATGTTTTTACATAACATACTTGTTTAAAATATGCGCATACATAATATATGTTTAATACATGAAAAAAAAATGAAATGAACAAATCGACACGAATAAATTAGCAAATAATTTTTAATTACACATGTGATATTTTAAATATAAAACTTTAATCAAAAGAAAGTACGAGATTTTAGATAGCAAATTTAAATTAACGAAAAAGTGACAATCTGCTACGGGAACCGGGTAATCTGCCTTGCTCATCAATTAATCCAGCTTGAATATCTCGGATTGAAGGAACAGTTCTTACTTCCCCTCGAGCTGCTACACTAGGCGGTGATTTAAGTAAACGACGTGCTACATTTTTTACATCGTCTTTTGATATCTCATCTAGAAATAACACGAATATAGCAATTTCATCATTATCTTGACGAATAACGAACGAATAATTAATTCACAACGATTATATTAAAATGAATTTGTGATTATATTAAAATTTTTTGGATATTGACTGGTCTGAATTTTTTCAACAATCACCGCAATTATATGTCGGAATTTTTCTTGTGAAGTTACTACATTTGAAAAATGCATTATATGTTATGATAAGAGAAACTTGTGTCTACTTTGAAATAATCAGACAAATTCAGACCAAAAAGTGAGAGGAACATAAATGTAGTCGAGCTGTATAATGTTCTAAACAATTAATATAATAGTATGATATAGAACTAATACCAATTGCTTTTATGAAGTATTCTGGTCGTTTCCTAGAACCAGTTGCTAAAACTTGTCTTCCAATATCTTCAAATACGACTGGTCTTTGTTCCAAATTCATGAGTAACATAGACTGCAATTGTTTCTTTGCTCTCTGCAGAAATAAAATTCTCCAATTGAGTTTAAAAGAGAAGAATGTAATTATTACGCTTGTGTGAGTAAACATTACAATGAAAATCATACCGCTAACTCATTATTCGTAATATTGTTTGTCATAGTGACCATCTCGTGCACGATTACTTCCACCATGTCTTTGACATGAGATGGTGTACAAGATGCGTGAATGTAAAACAGTCCTGTGTCGGCGTACGCGTGATTATACGCAGTTGCACTATACAACCAGTGATATCTGCAAATCAACTATTTTACAACAATACTTATTTTCCACTTAGCTTTCCAAACAGCAAAAAGATATTCTAAATTTTACCTATTAAGTACATTTGTATACAGACGAGTATACATTCCCTTTCCTGGACCACCAGCGCTGAAACTATTACCACCACCCATCATCATATTTAAAACGCACATTGCTACAAAATTCGAGTCCTGATGAGAACAGCCTTCCAAGCCTATTACGACATGCGACAACTCTGGTAGACCACTGGGTCCTGCATATACAGGAACATTACATTCTTCCTACACAATTACAAAATTTAAAATTATTAAGCACCAATTCAAAGGTACCAGTATGTATAATTTAAAACGATAATTACTAGTATGTAACCTCCAGTATATTGAGCAATCGAAGTATCAACTGTATTTAAATGTTTTCCTACGGAGTCATTTTGTACTTGTCCTCCTTCTTCCTCCCAAATCGATTTTTCTTCAACAAAATATCTGCAATCATAACGATAAATCTTATCTGAAATTGTTACATCTAAAATGAAATATCTTAAATAGTTTAAACTGCATTTTAAATCGAGAAAAATTTATAGAGTTACATTTCGATTTATAAATACTAATAAATACTTTTAACCGTAACTATACGCAGTTTTGTTTGTAATTACTTTTGAACTGCTGAAACGAGATCCTCGTGCTCTACACCAACTCCAGCCACTACCATCCTATG
Organism: Tetragonisca angustula; assembly: GCA_036937485.2. Classification (NCBI taxonomy): domain Eukaryota; kingdom Metazoa; phylum Arthropoda; class Insecta; order Hymenoptera; family Apidae; genus Tetragonisca; species Tetragonisca angustula. The sequence goes on from JAWNGG020000202.1 coordinate 318,228, forward strand.
TGGTGTGTAATGACATTTTAAATACTCAAATAATATTTTTCTATCTATATGATCGACATTTTCTTTTGGACAAATCTTTGGAAGTCCAAGGGTATTATTTCTATATGCAGCCTGTACAGAGCAAAAATTTAGTTAAACATGCATTTTAAAAATTTTACTGAAATATTTTTTTTACTTACCGCATGAATTATATCCATAAGTATCGGCTCCTGTTCTGGCCTTGTAAGTAACGACTCCAATTCAAATTTGATCATTTGTCTTGCAGCATTTATCTAAAAATTTTCACATATAGCTTGTAACTTTTATATCATATTTATCTATCTTTGTGTAACAAATTGATGTACTAAATTTTCTAAAGTATATCTTTGAAGGTAATTTACCCATAGTTATTACAATTTATAATAATTATTACTCTCTGTTATAAATAAGATGCATGTAAAATATGTTCTGTTGACATATGACAACTTTTTACCTCCTCTTGTGTAATTTGAGGCCTTAAAACAATATCACCCAGAATTTGTACAACAGTATCCAATCCACGACGTTCAGCCGACGCTGCATAAACAAATGTATCCCTAGATGCTTGACAATCACATATGCCTCCGTGTTTCTCTAACGCAAGCATTATCTGGTCTTTATTCTTATAAGTTTTGGTGGACTGTAAGAGTGAATTACTGATTTTTTTTTTTTATTCCTTGAATGTTAATTCTCTGTTATACTATAAAAAATCTTACTCCAAACGCCAATTTTTCTAAGAAATGTGAGATTCCATGGGGATATGCAATTTCATATCGAGGGCCAGAATCAAGTAATACTGCAAACATTGTTTTAACGTACAAATCTAATCCAAACGAAAGAATTTTATACTTTTTTTAAACTTACCGCCTACTGTGCAAAATTGGCCAAATCGATTTTCCGAGGCAACTTTCAATCCATTCGATAAAACTGTAATTTTAGTAACCTGATGTTCCTCTTTAGCAGTGGCATAAACTGCTTTAGGTAAATTAGGTACTGGCTGAGTTAGTGGAGGAAATGATGTGACGATTGATTTTCGTGTTATTTTATTATTAGTTGTCTTTTGAGAGGAGAAACTACATTTTTTCAAAAAACAAACACTTTTTCTTCGCACTGCACTGGAAAAGATATCATGAAACGAGTTTAATAATGCAAACATTGACTTATACATGATCATTAATAGGTTAAGTAGAAGATTCGTGTATTATTGCAAAACTCTCTCTGTCAGAATAATTACCTATTAGTAAAAGCGACTGTCGTCAAGGAACTTTGCGACACTTGCATCAACATTTTTTTCTTATTGTTCGTACCAAATCATTTAACGTACATGTATATAACTCAGCTTGTCACCTTCACAGTTTAAGAATGGAAAACAATCATGACCAAACAAGATTGGAAACTTACTAGATAAAAATGTCTCTATGAATAGTGTCCCCCCCTCTTTAGGGAATTATCTCGTCGCACCCAATAATTTTCCGGCGGGATATTTGAAATGATAGTCAACTATCATTATAAAAGTTTTATAATTGTATAATTTTATTATTTTATAACCTTCATAACTGATTTCCTTCAGACCGTCATAAACCTTCATAAACCATAACCTCATAACTTTATAACCTTCATAACTGATTTCAGATTTTTATTTTTAGTGATTAAGAAGTGCCTAAAAGATATGGATACTCTTGTCAGAATTAATATTGATCTCTCTTCAGACAGAAACATAATTATCATTTAAATTATAATGATTAATTATCATTTAAATTATAATGATTTATACGTAGAATATATTTTGATAATTCTATGTTAATAGATACTTTCATTTGTTTATTCATATAAATTTTTTTCTGTTAACCAACAAACATCAAATATAAACATGAAAACCCGGCGTAAAAGTTAAGTTTTCAAAAATCTCAGAGTTGGCACCACTAATTCGTACATCTAAGTAGACTTGTTAGACTATACTAGGTTTATTTAAGGGGGGATACTCGAGTAACAGCGGGAAAATTGAATGATTTTTATAAATTTTTTTTCTAAAAATTTACGAACAATAAAAAACAATATTTTGCTGGTGCAAAGATATATCCATAAGTAAAAGAAAAAAATTATACGCAACTATCGTTTTAAACATCCCGCCGGGATTTTCAACATGTCGTGTTTTAGATGACGAGCTTTCCGAATAAAGAAAAAGAGCTACACTCACACTCTCGTGTACATCAGAAGAGTAGTATCATGTTGAGAAGTTAGGGATTAGGGAAGTTTGTGTTTCATAGAGGGAGCATTCAAGTTTGTGATCATAGAGGTAGCGTTACGTACATAAAATGAGAAAGTTAGGTTAGAATCGTACATAACCCTCGTAGGAATTAAGACGCTAGAAAGCATCTCAAATGGAGACCTATCTGTATACATAATCTATCTAATTTAATAAAACAAAGATGAAACTGAAATCTAAAAAGGTGGAACGGTCAAACGTGAAATCAGTGAGAAAATCTCGCAAACAGATACGCAAGGAGCTCAGAAAACAGAAGAAAATCAATAGATCAAATTATTTCAAAAGCAAAAATGAATCACGTGCTGCGTCTGCACACGCCAGTGACAGTCAGGATCACAAACTGGGTAATAAGAGCGTGAAGGAAAGACCTAAGAAATGTACGAAAGAAGCGAAAAGAAAGAAATCTGAAGACCTTGAGCGTCAACGAAGAAAAGTAAAAAATAGGTTGCTCAAAGCAGCCAATCTAAAGGAAGACAAAGTAATTAAAAGATTGGAAAAGCAATTGAAATTGAACAAGAGAAAAAAGGAGACAATTTCAAAGTCTTTTGTATCAGATGGTTTGGATTGTATCCTTTTATTATTTGACAAAAAAATGTTTTCACACGCATTGTAGCTTCTATATTATTCACAAATGTAAATTATTGCTTTCACAAAATTTCCTTAACCTGCATATATATGTGATCAGATCTTTTAGATGTTTGTTTAAGAAAAGGTCAAGACTGTATTGTAGACACGGAGAAGCAAATTTTAGAAAATGAATTTAATATCGACTCTTATGCGAATTCCTCGATAACAGTGGAAAAAAACGAATATACAGACAACAAACTAGATACTATTAATGAAAGTGAAGATGAAAATGTTGATTCTGTTGCATTCGTCGAAAAACAATCTGATAATAAGAGTGATTCAAATAAACTGGCGCACGTACCAAAGACTAAGAAAATAAAATCAACACAGATGAAAAAGTCCAATGATATTGACACTAATGACCAAGATACGTGGGAAGATATTTATGGAAGAAAAAGAGATAAAAAAGGTAACATTATAGACAATGCCAGCAGATACATTCCACCTGCTGCACGAATAAACACTGTACATAGTATAAATCCAGATGATGAAAAATTACAATCGTTGAGAAAACAATTGAAAGGATGTTTAAACAGAGTGACGGAACATAATATGTATAGTATAGCAAACCAGGTAATTATGCAGGGCAACAGGTGGTTTCACAACAAATTATAAAATAATTCTATATATATTGTAACTAAATATATGTATTTATTATGTATTTGTTTATTACATGATTCATGCATTGTGTTATTCGTTACAGGTTGAAGCGATGTATATGACAAATAGTCGCAATAACATGAACGAGGTATTATCGCGATTGGTGATTGAAAGCTTAGTGTCGCACGTAATCACACCAGATCGTCTTATTTCTGAGTACATGATGCTAATTGTGATATTACATGCTAATATTGGCATTGAAGTAGGTGCTCATTTTTTAGAGAAACTCGTTAAACAATTCACGGAAACACTGGAAAAGTCGCAAGATGTAGCAAACAAAGAATTGGATAACATCGTCCTTATGATTTCACATTTATATAATTTTAAAGTATGGAAATTTGATTAAATGGGACAGTCGTAAATGTTAAATAGACGTAAAATTGAATATTTTTAAATTTACTGCGCGCAGGTGTTTGGACATAAACTTCTTTATCAGATACTTGATAAATTGGTGATAAAGTTTACGGAAAAAGAAATTGAATTGATACTAATTATTCTGAAAACTGTGGGATTTTCATTGAGAAAGGATGATCCGAATGCTTTAAAGGAATTTATACAAAGTCTGCAACAAAAGGCTGGCCATGAGACTGAAAAGAAGTAGGTCATTTTACATTTTTTTTAAATACATACGTACATAGATACACATGTACGTAGAGAACAAATGTTATTATAGAAATTGATTTAATAATTATTGTCATCACACAGTTCAAGAGTTAAATTTATGTTGGAAATTTTATTAGCCATAAAAAATAATAACATCAGTAAAATACCTCAATACGATCCTTCTCACGTGGAACACTTGAAAAAAGTTATGAAAAGCATAATACGCAAAGGTAATGCAATAACACCATTCAATGTATCTCTGACGGATTTGTTGTGCGGTAAGTAATACAGTGGTCACAACACGATATGCTTACATCAATAAGTTAGTTGATAATTTATCTACTTCTTATTGCAGCCGATGAGAATGGAAAGTGGTGGATCGTAGGATCAGCATGGTCTGGTCCGAGTAATGTGAATAGTAAATCAGTTGCAAAAGAACACAAGCTTAATTTCGGTACAAAAGTTCTGCGATTGGCACAAAAACAGAGAATGAATACCGACATAAGGAAAAATATTTTCTGTATCCTTGTGACGGCTGAAGATTATTTAGATGCATTTGAAAAACTGCATCATCTTGATTTGAGGGATCAACAAGAAACAGAAATAATACATGTTGTAATGCATTGCTGCTTACAAGAAAATAAGTTTAATCCTTATTACGCAGTATTAGCTCAGAAGTTGTGCGAATATAACAGAAAATATCAGGTATTTGGTGATATTATGTTTCATATTCGATTTTCAAGTTGCAGTAATTGCACATAAAATAAATAATATCGTTATTAAGTTATGCATGCGTAGTCTTCATACTCGACAATAATTAAGATTAATTTTAAAGTTATTTCTTGAAAATTCTGATCAACTTTTTTTTCTATTCTGTATATAATCGATGATCAATAAGATTTTAACAATTTAAAATAAATTTGGTTTCTGTTTGATTTAGCTTACAATACAATATAATCTTTGGGACAAATTAAAAACACTGGAGACATACGAAAATAAACAGTTATCTAATTTGGCACAATTTCTAATTCACTTATTTATTGAAAAATGTCTTACTATATCAATTTTGAAAGTAAGTACTACAATTTTTATTAATTAGAAATGTTTATTGTAAATATCACATATTGTTATTCTATTGCAGGTTATTCATTTTACCGAACTGGAAAGACCTACTACGAAATTTCTTGAACAAATTATATTAGGAATTCTTTTGCACGAAAATGAACAAGCTTGTTTGCAAGTATTTGAAAGAATCTCTGTTTCTTCACAATTACAGACTTTCAGAGAGAGCCTTCGTTTGTTTATAAATTGCTTTTTAATAAAAAGTATACATTCGTATGATATTTTAGACGAGCAGAGAATAATTCTAAAAGAGAGGATCGAATTGGCAGATAAATTATTAATTTCATACGGGTCAAGAATTGGATTTTAAATTTGGAATACAATAAAATATAATAATTCTGTTGAAAATATAGTAACATGTTCAAAATAATTTACAGTAATACTAATGTTTCGTGTTGAAACAACAAACTCTCTGATCATAGTTGCCTTGTAGATAATAAGTATCATCGATAATATGTTTCTGAATGTATTTCAAATAAAATTCTTATACTCTTACGCTCTTTCGTTCTTTTCTTCAAATAAAATAATTTTTATACATTAGTTTTTATAATTTATTAAGATACACAAACATTTATACGCAGTATAGTCTCTAAAATAAAATATTCCTGCATTATTATTTATTTAGTTATTGTTTACTAAAAGTCTGCATGCAAAGTTTGTAAGTATTCTCATATTTCGAATCCAAACTGCCACTGCATCCGTATCCTCCGAATCGATGAATACGAAGAAAATCGTAGCAATTGATATTACCATCGCCGTCACAATCCTGTAGAAACAACAAATAAGAAAATAAATACAGATATACATTATACAGTAATAGCAATATGTAACACACGTATTCACGGGCATGTGTGTATGTACACGTACTTGAGCAAATTTCGCCATGTAACCCTCTACTGCGCGAGCTGCGCAATAAGGATCGTTCACGCATTGTACATATGCTGAATAAAAAAACAGGTGTTTTTATTATTCTATTGTTTTTATATATCTCAATTTATGTACGAAATCATAATACATAATACATACGAACCATTTTCTTTTGCGTTGTCGTTAAGAGTAGGTTTGCCAGCGTCGGCCCAATAACCCCACGTTATACGAAACGGCCCGCAAACAGATTCGTCACAACCGATTGTAACGTTACATCCAGAAGCAGCCTCGCATATACATCCCAGGCATACTCTCGATACTGTTACCGGTTCCTGTCCTGTTGACGCTTGTTGTCCTGTTACTTTTATCGAGGAAAAGGGGAAAAGGATAATCATTCAAAGTTTTAAATATACACAATTAACATAATCAACAGTACTTGACACATCAAATTAATAAAACATATTCAGAGGACGTAATTACGCGTCGAGAAATATGTAAAATATTCTTTCTAGTTATTCCGAACGAATTTCCTTGAAATTGTCAATTCTGGTTTACGCGTTGTGAAGGAACTAATCGTTGAGTAACTATATGGTCGTTTGGTATGTGAAACCGGATAAAATTTATAAATGTATACATATACATTTTTCCCTTCCTCTATTTTTTTTTTTTTTTTTTTTTTTAAGCAAATAAATATTCTGGAATGTTGGATGAACGTACAAGATTTTAAATTCTTTTTCCTTTCGCATAATACTTCATTATTATACCAAAGTTTCCTGTCTTTAATCTGTATATATCGTGTAACAATAAATGTGCACCGTTTGAAAAAAGAAAGATATAATGTTTCACGTACTACTCGGATAATATATTAACAATTAAATTTTGATTATTCACCAATTTGAATTAAAGAACTTGAAAATAACTTCAAGGGACTTTATATATTACATTTGATATGTTACAAAATTGCTGTTTGTCGAAAAGGTGACGAGCAACAAGTTATCTTGTAAAAGTTAGTATTTAAAATCAATCAATATAAATCGAATGTACACTGGCTAATCGATTTATTCGAGTAGAAACGTAATTGATTACAAAAATAAACAATGATGGCCAAATTTCGATCACAAGCGCAGATAGAATTAATTTCTATTTTGCTATCAAGATTAAAGTATAGTAGTAAAGTAGACTTACCATATATCAAAGATGGGAACGATAAATACGTGATGATGAAAATATTCAACAAAAAGGCCATTCTCGCAGTAATTGGCCTTTTTTTTCAAGAAACAAATCAATTTATTGTTGAATTTCTACTTCTGTTAATAATCCGAAAATACGGTCGCGATGCGCGGAACGGAATTCACGCGATATTCATAACGTTCTCTTTTATATACAAGAGAATTGTCGCTCGATGTCACTTGCAGAGGTGGGGATTCTAATAAAGGTCAGTGACAAGGACTATCTCTTGGAAAACATCGTGGATCGAAAAAGAAGAATTTCAACTTGTCGAGACGCTGAGGCACGCAGAGGGACAAAAAAACCGAATTAAAAGTAGCAATGATTTTATTTATAAGAGATACTATGCATTACTTATAACAGATATTTCAATGTATTGATAGATACTAAAGTAATATCTACAATACAATATAATATCTATTAATATATTAATACATACATATATATATATATATTAATATATTAATAGATGTTATATTATATTGTAGATATTACTTTAATATCTACCAATACATTGAAATATCTGTTACAAGTGTGCACACACACACACACATATATATATATTTTTCAAGCTTTTCCTTAATTATTGTGTCAAAAATTGTTACAAACAAATTAATAAAGTTGTATATTCTGAGGAATCGGATAATACTTTAAAACATGTTACATTTAAGTGTACGGTACGATTACAAAACTCAAGTGATTAATTCAGGTCTATTTAGTCTAATTTAGCTCTAAATTGATGAAATCTATATGAAATTTAGTACTACTTTCATATATATATTTCATAGGTAAAACATTTCATTGGAAAATACGAACATGTGCAAGTATTTATAACCATTGTAATTAAAATCTATTTGAAGGATAAATTCAGTCTGATAATATACACATACGTATATGTCTATATAAGATTTTTAATTACACGACCATCTACTATATTTTATCTTTAGTCTTCCTAGCGAGAGAAACTAAAAATTGCGCTTTAGTTTGGCAGATCTGAGGATGAATTATCATTTTGATCAGGTGATGAACAATCATATTTGTTTAAAATCGAAATTTCTTATTTTCGTAACAATGCCTTAGTTTGTCCATCTTCTTTGTTCTTTCAAACACTGTGTTTTCTTTATACACGATATTTATTCACGAGACAGAAAGTATACCGAAACCGGATTTCAAGCCAATACAGCCATTTCAGAGCTTTTTCTTTCTTTTCGTTTCTCTTCTCGTGTCTTTTCCTGTTCTTCGTCGAATCTTTCGGTTAGAGTTAGTTGTAATCGGTTAGAGTTAGTTTGGTTGATATATTATATTGTTCATTATCTTGAATAAAAGGAAAAACTTTTACATTTTGCAATTTCGCAATTATTATGATGTAATTTTTCACGTGTCGTACAGTCGATGTAATAGACAATATTTTTTACGTTATTTGTAAAATTTATATTTCTCGCATTGCAATGCAGAGGATGTAACTATCATTGTAACTAAATATTAGCAAAATATAATTTAGATATTCTGAAGTCTAAAGGAAGGAATACGTGTCTCACTGTAATTTCATATTCTATTGTAACTTTGCTGCAAGATCATAATGATGTCATTCGTAACAAACGGAACTATCGCATGACGTCAGCTGTGAGATGCAGAGTTACTAAATATAACGAAATACCATATATAAAAATATATGTATATATGTAATACACGTATAATGTAAACCTCATGATTATGAAAATTAATGAAAATTCTAATCATAGGAATCAAGCACACAGGACAAATATACTACGTTTTATGTTTCAATATTTTATGGCGATATCTAACTCTTAACAATAAAATAGCAATAACTAAACACTTAATCAGCAAAAAGTCTGACAAGCGGCCTTGCATTGTAAGGATATCTCTGGTAGATAAATAAAAAAACGTACAAAAGAACTTGGCAATTTAACTATCGTGATAATTCCATTCAACGTTAGAATTGAAATAAATCTGATTAAATCTGAGTTTTTCATATATTCAAAATTCTCAGGTTAGAGGCGTATTGTTCTAGTACAAAAAATATTATAGTTCAACTTTATCCAGACATACATTTAAGATAGATTAATATTACTGATGGTATCATTCATTTTATGAATAAGATGATCACGTTTGTATACACATCTTTTATATTAAAAGTGATTTAAGAAAAACGCAAGAAAATAATATTAGAAAAATTATCTGGTGATTTCTCCCTAAACTCTTTATTTCTTCTGACAGCGACATGTGAATGACGAAAAACTATTCGAGACTACTTTTTTGATAACAAAAATCGGGGAACATATATAACGTAAAAAAGATACTACATGTTCATATAACTATTAAACTATCTATTTGTGATATACATACTTTCATACCAATTTTTCAACTGTTTAACTAAACAGTTAAACTTTCTAATTGATGATTAATAATCTACGATGTCAATACGATTAACTTATATATTTACACAATATGTTTAGTTGATATTTTTTGGTATTGACGTACGAAGCTTTTAAACTGATATTTATAATTGTGAATAAAATATGTACTCAAAACTCCAAACATACCTGCATCATGTAGCCAAAGTTAGACTTTTCAAACTAAGTACACTTTCTAGTTTCTCTTGTCAACAACAAAAATAAAAAAAAAATATACAGCAGTACGATATAATCGTGTACTCGATTAAAAATGAACTACTATAGCCTATTGTTTAGTTATCGATCAAAAGCCTTATTTTGAACGATACACTTATTAGTATATTTACTATTGAAATTTTCTTCTGACAGAAGAAACAAGAGAGACGAAGAAAAATATTAGGTATTATAATAAAACCAAATAAATTGATTCCAAACTTCTCAAGGAAAAATATATATACATACAAAACTGAAACTACATTCAAATCATCTGTTCAAAGGTATACATTGTTCAAGGTATTAATAGTATATATAGAGTAGAACATCCATCTTCTCTTTTCAAGTGTCTTACAAGTATAAAGCGGCACAATCAAAATAAATAGTTAAAACTGTCGATCAGTTGAAATCCAGTGAAAACGCTGAAACCAGCAGTAGCATCTACCACCAAAGTTGCGATAGCGATTCTTCTTATTCAATAACAAATTGTATATACAAACAATGATTATTATTTATTAAGTTTACAATAAAGATAATAGACAGAAACAATCATTTATAGTTTGTTGAATGACTCTATGTCCACAGACTGAACGAACTCCTCGAAACTTTCTATCTGTTCTATCAGCCAGTCTACAGAGACTTTGTCGTCCTCTATCACGCACATTATCCTGAACTTGTGAATGCCATAGCCGACTGCCACCAATTTAGCTGAAAACACAATACGTATGAAACTGACAAGTCTGCCGGTAATTGAATCTGTTTGCTCGATAATGAAAACAGGAAAATAATTTACATGCCGCCCAGACTAAACCATCCATCTGAATGGATCTCACAGCTTTCTCCATGGCGTCCATGTCAGTCTCATCGTCCCACGGTTTAACGTCCAACACAATGCTGGACTTTGCGACAGGTGCCGGCTTTCTGGACTTCTTCTCCTCGTAAGCTTTCAATCGTTCTTCCCTGAGCCGCGCGGCCTCCGCGTCTTCCTCTTCGTCTGACTCGAAGAGATCCACGTCTTTATCATCGTCGTCCTCACTTTTGGCGGCTGTCACGTTAGCAGAATTATTGCTACTTAAGATAACAGGCGCTTTTCTTTCTCCCGGAAGGGTCTTTAAATCGTATGATTTGATGTGATTATACCATCGTAAAACGTGAGGATTCGAGGATGTTGGAACTTTGCCTAACGCTTCTAGGACTACTACATCCGCCTGAGTGGGTTGCCACCTTAAAAACACAACGAGCTTCGTATGACATTACTATAGAAGTACACGCGTACGCTTAGCATACTCGTTTTCTCGCGTAATGCAAAAACAAAAGGAGATACAGTGCGCATAATCTCTCACGTCCTTCCCATAATCATGATACGACGTCCACTCGTATATGTATGCTTCAATATACGCGGAATCAGGATGAACCAACGCACACTAAACGCGTTGAACATAAAATGTAACTCGTCAAATATAATTCAGCATATAGAATGTGGTATAAAAGTAAGAGAAATCGCGAAAGAGAGAAGGAAGAGAAAGTATTAATAGTTTGACGATCTCCGAATAAATTACGGCGAGCAAAGAACCACGTGCATCTCGTTCGTACGGACAGAGAGGTGCACTTACCCTTCGATGTAACTATGATCTGCTAAATAGGAATTTAAGTCTTTGACACCCTTGTCCGTTTTCAGATCGCCGATAGCCATTGCGGGGAAATTATAGGCAGAACCGGGACAATTGACTGAAGTTACCGATAATAAACTCCCCTCTGGCTCTCTCGCCGGAAGATATAGCTATATACAGCGAAAAGTTTGACGGTCCATTATTTCGTCGCAATGTGACGTCGTTCCGGTGTGCCATTCTTAGGGGAATAACGAAATAACTAGCGAATGATTTTAAATTGCGGCTTCTCAATCGCGGGATTATTGCCAGGCTCAAGACTCGCGATTGTTCTGATTTTACAGATTTGTTGGACATTTCTTTTCTTCATTTTGTTCCTTTTTTTTTTTTATTTAGAATTTTCTATGCTTGTTCGCAAAAGAGAAAGATCTTTTAATTTCATTCTTTTCCTTTTATAAAATCGTTTTATTTATAAAATCATTGCATTTATTTGAAAATTTAAGAAAAAGATATATAATCAATATATAACTGTATAACATATATATATATATATATATATATATACGATTCACAATCTTTCTAATTTTACAGATTCATTGAATATTTCTTTCGTTCATTTTATTTCTCTTTCCCTACAATTTTCTATACTTGTTTGCAAAAAAATCTATTAATTTCACATTGTTTTCTCCTCCTTTTACAAAATCTGCAAATTTGTTTATTAATCGATTCATACATTTGATTGTTTCGTTTCTTTGAGAATCGAATGAAAAGATTAACATATGCATACAATATATCTATTATATACGTATATAATATACATTTGAGTGTGACGCGTAAAGATTATTATTGTTTAATTATCGTATCGTTTTATTATTTTTTAAATACAACGTACGTAATTAGACGACAGACTATTTATATCAAATTAATTTTTTCTAGCAGATGTCGCAAAGGACGTGTCACACGGTCTTCCAATATGCACCTGAATATGCGCGTTGTTTATGGCAGATTCTATTTTGGATTGATCTTGTAGATCATCCGTTCTAGGCGTTCCGAAGTTTTGGGAGAAGTTTTGTGGAACGGCCGGACATTTGGTAATTTTTCGTATATCATAATATGAATTGTCACATAATTTATATTTCGTACTCTATGATAATAAAGTATCTCTATTATCTTTATCCTTGATATGTCCATTTACAGTTATTAAGAAAAATACAAATACTTTATTGACCATTACGTTATCCAGATTAAATCAGGTTATTATGTTTGTTGTTGGAAGTTTGAAACTGTGACATTTTCTTACATAACAGCGTAACCTCAACGCGTAACGGGATAGTCGGACCAAAATGTTGAGATTACCTGTGATAAAGTTGACCGCAGGACTACAGAATGGTAGAATCCCTGTCGCGAGATTGCATACAACGTCGTCGAAGTTACAGCAAGAATTGGTAGAAGTGTTCATAGATGACAAGCCAGTTCAGGTTCCACCAGGCACAACCGTTCTGCAGGTACAAAGTGTAGCTTGTATCTTAATTTTGTATCTTATAACTTGAACAAGCAAGATATTCAACGATAAAAATGTGCTTTAAAGTTTAAACGTCTTTGCGTTTTTGTATGTTTAGGCAGCTGCCAAAGTGGGAGTAGAGATTCCAAGATTTTGTTACCACGAACGTTTAGCTGTGGCAGGAAATTGCAGAATGTGTCTTGTGGAAATTGAAAAACAAATAAAAGTATTTATATTAATTGATTTCATTACATATATGTATATCTGTGTATATATGTATATTTGTCTGTGTTATGTATATGCATACACGATGGATTAAGTATTTTTATACTATGTGTGTTTATGTAATTATATTATTTGTAATCTATATCACATAAATATTCAGCCTGTTGCAGCTTGCGCCATGCCAGTGATGAAAGGATGGAGAGTAAAAACTAATTCGGATTTAACTCGTAAAGCTCGAGAAGGTGTTATGGAGTTTCTATTGGTAAATCATCCTTTGGATTGTCCCATCTGTGATCAAGGTGGTGAATGCGATTTACAAGACCAAAGTATGGCGTTTGGTAGTGATCGAAGCCGATTTGTTGACATCAACTATACTGGTAAACGTGCAGTGGAAGACAAAGATATTGGTCCCCTAATAAAAACAATCATGACACGCTGCATTCATTGCACAAGGTGCATCCGTTTTGCATCAGAAGTGGCTGGTATTGATGATTTAGGAACCACAGGCCGTGGAAATGATATGCAAGTATGTTCGAAGAAAACCTTGAGTACTTTTATATCATGTCTTGCTTTATTTGGACTGTTGTCTTGAAATTATATCCTGATATCTTATCTCTTAACAGGTAGGAACGTATGTAGAAAAAATGTTTCTATCTGAATTATCTGGCAACATAATCGATTTGTGTCCTGTGGGAGCATTAACTAGTAAACCATATGCTTTTGTTGCTCGCCCATGGGAGACACGACGTACAGATAGTATTGATGTTCTTGACGCTGTTGGCAGTAACATAGTGATATCACATAGAACGAATGAAGTTTTGCGAATTTTGCCAAGAGTGAATGAGGTACTGTTAACGCGATAATTGTTGATCAAATATATGTCTAATGATTTACACTAATGACACTACGCAGGAAATAAACGAAGAGTGGTTGTCTGATAAAGCACGATTCTCTTGTGATGGATTAAAGCGCCAGCGACTTATAACTCCTATGATAAAGATTAATGGAAAATTAGAGGCTGTTGAATGGGAAGATGCCCTCGTAGCAAGTATGTCGCGTTTATATTTCAACAATATTATCAATTCTTGTGCTCTCTTTTAAGCCTGGCATTTCTTGTAATATCGAGATAATATGCTCTTTGTTAGCTGCCCGAGCTATTCAGGATATTGCTCCAAATAAATGTGCTGCGATTGCTGGAAAATTAGTTGATGCCGAGGCTCTCGTAGCTTTGAAAGATTTAGTAAATAGGCTTGGTGGTGAGGTTCTTGCAACGGAACAAAGCTTTCCAAAAGATGGTGCTGGTATTGATATAAGAAGTAGTTATGTATTAAACAACACAATTGCTGCTGTGGAAGAGGCCGACGTTGTGTTATTGATCGGTACTAATCCGAGGTATGAAGCACCATTAGTGAACACCCGCTTAAGGAAAGGATACATTCATGGTGAACAGACCATTGGTGTAATTGGTCCGAACGTAGATTTAACTTATGATTATGAAGTAAGTATAAAACTTCATAACACTTTGGTGATATATTTACACTTCCTTTTCGTTGTTGTTGATTCAAAATTCAATTAATTCACTTGAATATTAGCATTTAGGTCAATCTGCAGATATCGTAACACAATTGAGAAACGGTACTCATCCATTTTCGAACACTTTGAAATCCGCTAAAAAGCCTTTAATCATCTTGGGCGTTGACCAACTAACGAGAAAAGATGGGGCAAAAATTTTGTCTGAGACGCAATTGTTGGCTCAAGCTTTGGGAGAAAATACGAAAGTAAGGGCAAAGTGATCAAAATTTGTTGTGTTTTATATATATTATATATATGCATGTAATATCTATATATATACTCCTCAATAGGCTCCTGAAGAGTGGAAGGTACTAAATATTCTTCACACAAGAGCGTCACAAGTGGCGGCTTTGGACGTGGGTTATTCATCTACCGTCGAGGAAGTTAAAGAACAACAACCAAAAGTTCTCTTTTTACTAGGAGCTGACGATGCAAATATCAAGAGAGAAGACTTTCCAAATACATGCATTATATACATAGGTACATAAAAATCGTTATAGTAGCAACAATGGTTAAACACGATCAACAAATTCGATTAACGATCTAGGTAGCCATGGTGACGAGGGAGCTTCGATCGCCGATGTTATACTCCCCGGAGCTGCGTATACTGAGAAGGTTGCGACATACGTAAATACGGAAGGTCGTTCACAACAAACTTGCGCTGCAATCACACCACCGGGTATGGCACGACCGGATTGGAAGATTATACGGGCACTTTCCGAAGTAATTGATTGAACTTAACACGCGTTTATAAGAGTAAACTAAAAAACGCAAGAGGGAAAAGAGAATTAACAAAATAATACTTTCATAGATTTGCGGAGTTCGTTTACCTTATGACGACTTGGCTGAAGTGAGATCTAGATTGGAAGAAATAGCGCCGCATTTAGTTAGATACGGTGCCGTAGAATCAGCTAACTATTTTGCTCAGGCATTGGAATTATCAAAGGTAAGTAAGCACGAATGTTACAAAATAATATTTTAATAGTTCTTGTTTTACCTTTTTTTTCTTGTTTTCAGCAAGTACCAGGTTCCTTATCCTCCAATCCATTAGAAGTTAAACAAGAGACATTGGATCAATTTTTCATGACCGATGCGATATCTCGTGCTTCGCAAACAATGGCAAAATGTGTACAAGCAGTTATTAAGCAACGAGAATCTAATTTATAGATTAGGGATTTAAATTACAAACATAAATAGAAAGATATATTTTATAGTAGTCGTATAATAATATATGAGAATATATTAAAAATATGACACTTTTATTAAAAAATATGTAAATAGTATTTAATTTAACAGAATATACAGATTAAAAGTTAATTTCGTGGAATATTCGAATTTTTATTTTTTATTATCATATCATAATTGAAATGTAAATTGAATTAGCATCAATTTAAGTAAGTTATTGTAGTCGACGAATTTCTGTGTACGCGTTTTTAGCGTTTATTTAAATTCTTGGTAATATAAAAAACAACGTATGTATGAACACAAATAAATACGATATCTGTAACTGAGGGTATTTATAATTTATCGTATTATCACAATACATCGATTTATCAATATTTTGGACAACTAGGAAGGGGCAATAAAAATATTATATTATAAATAAGGATCTCTTTTTGACTGCGTTATTTTGTAGTTATATAAATTACTCCGTTATAACATAGTTCTCAATTTTTAAGGTGATATCAATCGGTCAATACGTTCGACGGAATTATTGCATTCTGCTTGATCATCGGTATCCAATTCAATCGAACTTTCATCTGTCTCGATCTAAATGGAAAGGACAAATGTTAAAGGTTTATTCAACGAGAGATATTTCAACGAAATCACCTTCGCGTACCTTCTCACCTAGTGCAGCCAATTTTTCCTCGTAGCGCATAATTTTACTTTCGTCCTCTGCTAAAAGTTCCAAAAGATCCTCTTGGTCTTTCTTCAATTTCTCTAGTTCCTCGGACTTCTCTTTCAATTTACGTTCAAAGTCAGTTTCGTACTTCTTTACCATCGAAGCGTATTCTACCAAACGAATTTCCAACTCTGTAATCACAGTTTTATATTTCTCCGCCTCTTTTGTGGAACCTTCGTTGGTCGTGACGTTGATCGAGTCACTTTCTTCCGGCATCAAGTTAGTCTGTGCCGCGCGTAAAACCAAATTTTGATCCTTCAAGTGACTGATTGATGATCGAAGATCATGTACTTGCGCCTGCATCACCACATAAATACCATATCAATTATCAAACACTATTTTATTGAAATTATAGAGCAATACTTGTGATTACGTGTATTATATACTATACTTCAAGTTCGTTCTTTTCTTTGACAAGTGACTCCGTGAGTTGGTTTAGCTTTTGTATCTGAGAACTTTGTTCTCGAATGACCTCTTTATATTGAGTTATCAAAACAGAGTCTGGCAATATCGCGATCTCGTTTTTTTGATGCAAGCTACTTCCATCTAGAACCGACTTTATAATCACTCCTGTAAAATACACAATAAAATCGTAACTTTTATATGAAGCGAAGGGAGGGGGATCATAAATACGAATAAAAATCACCTTCTAACGTTTTCGACAGTCTACAAAATTCATGGTCTAGTAAAAGTTCCGAAGGATTCTTTGCTGAAGGTTGAGGATGTTTTAAAGTTCTAGAGTACACCTCGTGTCTAGCAAGGCCGCCAATAGCATCTTGAAATCTTTCTAATCCGATTCTATTTTCGATTAAATTACATAGCTTTTCCTAAAAGGTAAAAGAGAAAATATAGCCGTATAATCGTTGGCATGGAGTATTCATGCAAAATATGTTCTACTTCTTCTTTAATTGTATTTAATCTCATGATATTACCTTTGTGTAATTAGAAATACTGTTGTCATTGAAATGCACACACAATCCAATAAGCATGGCGCACATACTTTGCAACAATGTCTCTTGCAAATCATCGTTATTCTCCTGTGACGACAATAAAGCTGTTAAATAAGCTATAGACGAATCGATAAGCAGGAATGATTTAACAGCAGCTAGACAGTGCGCAGTCCATCTGCAAAGTAACATTAGGAGACCTAATTTGCACTGTGCTTTACTGCCCTGTTGCAGTAACATGACGCACTGTTGCATTAACGTCACTGGCGGCTTTCCGATATTTGTTGCGAGTAGCACGCGCAACAGTTGTTCCTTCTGCGTGTTGTCCTCGATCAACGCGTAGGACAGTGCCACGGCGGAAAACCAATTCGACAAAGAATCCGAGGAAAATAAACCTCCACATAACAACTGTCCTAGCAATATTACGTTCGTAAGATATTTCTGGTTCGAAACACGTCGAAATACCACGGAGAGAAAATTTATAGAACAAATGAACGAGGATAGTTTTCCACAAACCTGTCGTTAACGATGGCACTTCGTTTCCCTGGGGTAACAAAGTCTGAATAAGCTGACTCTGGCCCATTTCATTCTTATACAAAAAACATTGGAAACAGTAGAGAACAGAACATCTCAAAGTGAACGATTGTTTTTCGTTCACCATGGACATGAGTAAGACAACGATCGCTGGCCTAAACAAATGACATAAAAAATGTTTAAATGTACTAATGTGATGAATCAATGGTATTTGAAATACGTGATATATGACGTGTAGATACCTAGGAGGATTGCTGGGTGCCATTACTTCAGCCAAAAATTCTTGGTTACTGGAATTTCCTCTAATAACCTCGGCCACTGTATTAATGGTTTCAGTCAATACATCTGCAGGTACACCACTAGCCATCAATATGTTACAAAGAGCTTGTAGAAGACCACAAGCTCTCATAATCCGTTGACAATTTGATACTGCCTTTACATATACACACGAAATAGTGTGAAAAAATCGGCTTTTATACGTTGCATATTTATATATCTGAGAAATTACCTGGGCAGGTCCACTCGGTGCCACCAATGCCCGAATCACTTGAACCATACAATGAACATTCGATACCTTCTGTGGGCTCCATGTGCTTAGGGGATTATCGTCATGTTCGGACGATATTTGAAACATTGGCGTTAATTTTTGAATATAACTGCCTAAAATAACAAGTGATAGTAACGTTGTATTATTTACGTTACGTCACAGTCGACATAGTAAAATATATGTACGTACCTTCTTTAAAAAAATTCTGATTACTTATATTACCCCTTAGAAGATTTAACATTAACAACAAACAATCTTCCACGACAATACCACCTTCTACATTGCCCTCTTGTGCGATGACATCGAAAATGCGGTCAAATGCATTTTCAAACGCGACAATTTTTTGAATATTTGCATTGCCTTTCGTTAACTGAATAAGAAGTAACAAGACCTGTGACGTTATAAAATATGATTGTGAATTATTGTACATAAACGCTTACGCACAACATTTCAATGAAAATGTACATCGTTACGTATGACTTCTCTGCTATCACCGAGGAGATCCATTAGTTTAGAAACACCCATGGGACTGACTAAGATTATTTCTTGAATATCCTTTAATCTGTTAGTTGACAAATGCATCAGTAACTTTATCGCCGGCCACCTGACTTTGAATTCAAATTCTTCCAAAAGCGCCAGAACTAATCCAACGCTATCTGCATTTTTGATGAATATTTCTGTGAATTGCTCTCCCACTTTGTTGTTGGGCCCATGTTTATCCACTGAAAGTAATATTCACATGAAAGTAAGAGTGAAGTTTACATTTTGCAAAATTAAATGGATTAGGTTGTCCCAAAAGTTTCTTTCCTATTATTATGAATAATGTATGCGCAATACTTGATGTTTCACATCATGTTATTGAATTATATACGATTCACTCTGATTTATTATTTTTCTCCGTCTTTCTGGAAGCTTCATAATCTTCTTTCAGAAATTTCTGGGGTTTTCTAATGAAATATTGTTCAAAATGCCATTCAACCAAATTTTTTGCTGCAGATAATTTTTCATTCTTTAAATAAAAGGATATAGTAATCGAAAGGCGAAAGAAACAAATGAGAATGATACATAATTCATCAATATGACATAAAATAGACATGCGTGCATTGTTCATCAATAAAACGAAATTAATTCATGCACACACGTATCATTTTACCTTCCTCGTCGAACGTTTTGGGACTTGTTATGTTGCAAAGCGTGTCAAGGGCCAAACCAATGATCTCGCAGTCAGTTCTATCCATTTCTAAAATCTGTCGCAATGCGTCCATGCCCTGGGCTCCTACCTCGACGCGATACGTGCGTGAAAGAGCTTTGAGCGCTCGACAAGCATCTCGCCTGTCGTTCAACAACGTCGACGACTGTAATCTGTCCACCAGTCGCTCTACCTGTGTCACGTGATAATTTTAATAAGAATGCGAGTACAGAAACGAAGCGCCGCAAAAGACACGAAGACACTTCAACAAAAATGTGTTGCGAAAAGTTTAAGGGAGTGTAATTCTTATTTTTCTAATATAAACGCTGTCATTTTTGCGCGGCTGCCATGTGTTGCAGCGCAGGAAGGAAAAGGAGGTGAAAACATAAAACGAGCTGAGAAGTTTGAAATACCGTGTCAGCGCCCGATGGCTCGTTCTCCACAGACGCAGAACCCAAGACGGACTTCAAGCTGCTTTTAAAGTATTCCATTCTGTTGCAACTGGCGATTCAAAAATTGTAAACTACACGTCACGACGCGGCAGCGTCGACACTCTCCATTTAATCAAGCTCACTGAAACAAACGATGCTCAATAGAGGGCGTTGATCAGGGGACGATTCTCTCGGTACAAACAGGAAGTCGATTGACTTTGGAAAAGATCGACATACATGCCTCGATGCGTATGAAAATTTCCAGTCGGTCAGCGAGACGTTTGGCATTTTGTTCAGTGAGAAATTTCTTTAAATTTTGTGTGCTTTTCCATTTCGTACGATTTTTCTTTGCTTCACTGCGTCCCTCGATTATTTTACGAAGCAAAGACTCAGTTTTAAAAA
Source organism: Tetragonisca angustula (assembly GCA_036937485.2). Lineage (NCBI taxonomy): Eukaryota > Metazoa > Arthropoda > Insecta > Hymenoptera > Apidae > Tetragonisca > Tetragonisca angustula. Next base: position 339,103 of record JAWNGG020000202.1, read on the forward strand.
CGCAATAAAACGAATATCTCTCAGTTTCTCTTTGTAGATGAGGTTTGATTCATAGAGATTGAACCACGTTAGTGCCACGTAGCGGCAAAACGATGAAATCACTGTTTCTGCTTTGTCGCGTGTTGTTTGTTACACTGCACTATATCCATTCTTGGCACGCAGTAATATAATGGAGGTTTACTCCTTTTAATTGATAATATTATGGCAATTAACATAAAAATACAAGTATTATTTTATTTAACCTTTATGTACAATAAATTGTCGAGCTCTTGCTTTTCCAATTGATTTCAAATTGAATTTCACTTGGTTTGCCGCCATTTGTTTTCATCCTTTTTTTTTTCTTTCAATCGACGTTACCACTGGTCGGTAAAGAAAAGCTGTGCGCGCACTACACAATTGAGAAAGTGCTACCATCTGTCGAAGTTTGTGTCTTTATTCCTTTAGTTCTAGCCAAGACTAAGCTTAGATGACAGCATCATCTGCATGCAGGCAGTTCTTTTCTAGCGACTAGACGATTTAGCAGCGATGTTGATGAAAAGAAATGGCAACAAAAATAAGTGAGATTCAAGTTAAAATCAATTGGATAGAATAAAAGAACAAACGCTCAGAAAAACCCCTTCGTTATACGTAAAAGTTAAATAAAATAATATTTGTTGCACACGTCTTTTTGATGAAAATATACTATCTAATTTGTATAAATTGGATATATCGAGCAAAAATAGATCGTAACTGTATATGAAAACAGCTAGTAGCTCTCATTCTCTCACAATCAGTTACTCAGTTACTCTTTCTTGCTGAGAACACTCAGCAAATAAGGATTTTTCGATGACAGAGCTAGATTGAATGTAATTCTTATATCCATAATAAATGAGAGAAGAAAACACTTTGATTCCTTTCGAGGTCGGTAATTCAGAACACCTAAGACGTAAAGTCCCATTTCGTGACAAGTCTATTCTATCCTTAGTCAATGATCAAAATCTAGGCAATCCTCATTGGCATTACATCATACGAAAAATGAATCGAAGAAGCTATGTTTTATTGTTCGCCTCGAATTAAATATTCTTCTACCAATATACAGGGTGTCCTGCAACTAATGATACAACCGAGTAACAGGTGATTCTACTTGGAAAAAAGGGGTCGAAAAGAAAGAATAAAATTTGTTCGTTAAAGTTTTTTTTCCCGAGAAAAGTCGAGTGTGAAAATTTACCAAGTATACTTGAATTTAGTTAATTTCGTAGTGAACAGGCGCAAGTAATCGACACGAGGATATTCTATGAGAAAAAATAAGTGAATAGTATAGAACAAAATTTTTTCGTTTCATTCTCAAGAAAATAGGCTTCGACTGTTTCATTAAAAATTACCTTGATACACGCGTGTCTGACAAATTTTCAAACTCGATTTTCTCGAAAACGAAGCATTCTGCAAGAAATTTTATTTTACATTCTTTACTTATTTCCGCGCCTATTTAATTATTTTTTCCTGTCACATTTAGAATCAGCTAAATTCAAGTATACTCGATAAACCTTCACTCAATTTCATTTCAAGACTTCAGCGGAAAAATTTTGTTCTTCCTTTTCGAATCATTTTTTAACATGGAATCATCTCCTGCCCGGCATCATTATTTGCGGGACACTGTATACACAACACAAGTACATATGTAGCTATCTTGCCACTACACTTTGCCATCGACATTGCAAACAAACGGGCATTATGTACGCATTATACATACAATATATATAAGCTAAATTACTTAAAATTATCCGTCAAGAAACATGGAAATAAAATGTGTACACATATGCACGGAAATAAAATGTACACACACGCACGCTAGCGCGCACGCGCTAGAATTATAATCACCAAGTGTATATAAGTGTGATAGAAAAAGAATCATATCGCTTATGTTGTCAATTCTATTTTTACAGAGACTAGATAAAGAGTAAGGCGCAACAAGAACAAAGTATTTGAAATATGACTAATTGTAAATGTATCGCTGTATTTAAATATCGCGTGTATGTATTTTGTTTCATTCTTTACTTACAAAAACTAAAAGAATTAAAAGATGTATTTTCATGTTAATTCAAAGATTTTATTACAACGAGATAAAATGTCGCGATGAAAAACAAACGCAGGACTATACTAATGATCTGGAGTTGTTTGATAAAGCTTTTACTATTTCTTCATACAAGATAAAATAACTAAATTCACATTTTTCTTTTCCATCGCTCCATTTGAAATGAGAAATATCAATTGACAAACCATATTTTGTTGATATTTTGACTTGAGCTTTCTACAGTTTTATTTTTGACACACGTACGTAAACATAAATTAACGAAAAAATGAAATGAACAAGTATTTTTATCAATAAACAGTTTATTATATATATTCATCGTATTTATGATATTCGTCGCATGTTATTTTTCGTCTTGATATATTGAGTGATTTACATAAATTTTTCCTAATCACTGACGCGATAACATATATTTTGGACATTAAACATTAAAAAAAAATTACAATAACGATTTTGCTTCTTCGCATTGGTTTCATGATAATAATTTCAAAAATAATAACAATGTTTTTTGTACAAAATTATGTGAAATACATTGGTAACTAGCTAACTTGGTTTTATACTCGAGGATACGTACATTTTATACATATGCACGTGCATACGTGCACGCATGCTTACACACATTATCGAAAAATCTAGAATACTTATACTTACGAATCATGTATGTATGATTTTCGTTCTAGAGAATCATTTACAAACATCGATGCCAGTTTTATTTCACATAGAGATATAAGCATTAAAGATAATAAAATATTTGTTCTATACATGTGTGCTAAATGGCTTACAAAGATAGACATACATTGCCCATATAGGAAAAGAAAGAAAAAAACGATATTGACGACCTACCTCAAAGATAGACGATAAAGAAGAAAAGTATCTGAACAGAATATATATACACAGGCGCGCGCATGCTCTGAGTACATATCTACATATGTAAATGTAAATTAAAAAAAAAATGGATAAAAGAACGATTAAAGCTACTTATCGGACAATTGATTTTGCTAGTAAAAAAACATTGAAAGCAAACTTGTCAAGCGTGCACGTGCGCATGTACATGTGGGGTAAGTGATAATTAATCCAAAGTAATTACAAGATAGATACAACGGCGATCAGATAGAATGAAACTAATTTTACGATCAGCCGAATGTAAACTGTAACTATCAACGAATCAGCGACGATCGTAACGTATAGGCAACAAAAAAAAAAGAAAAAACTATAATAATCGCTCAAGGAGATGACAGGAATTGGAGGGAGAAAATGGAATGAAATAAAGGAAAGAAGGATGGTAACATCGAGAACGTCAGTAAACTATCGTTGGAATTATGTTGAAACGGGCTGTTTAGGTCGTTCGTTCCTCGATCGGGAGAGATGTCGAAGGAAAGCGGCATTACCGAAACCGAAGATAACCGAACGACGGGAAACGGAGACAGCCGAAGCGGGTGCAGTGCGAAACGTCACGTAGCTGGTGTTGCTAGGCGGTCTGTCGAGGAGCGGTGGAGGGGAAAAATGAAGGAGGGAGGGGAGCATTAGTATAGAAGCCGCGTCATCGTAGATCGGCAAATCAGTTGTCTCGGTACAGCGTGTAAGTACGAGTGTTTTGCGTTCCTGTCACTGTAGGGTGACCGTAGCTCCCAGTGAAAGTTAAAGAGAAAGGACTGTTGCCGTTGCTGCAGTTGTGCTATTTGAACAATCGTCCAAAGTGACTTCGCTCGGCTGTAAAAAAACTTGTAAAAAAAAAGAAGAAAAGAAAAGGATCCCCATTGAGAATAGAAAATCGTCACGAAACTTGCGATATACATATTTTCAACGCTAAAGAAATATAATCTGCCTATAGTTACGCGTTACAAGAAGGCGGTGTTGTGACATTACACAGTCGTTCCGTGTCTATCCGTGACTGACTGCGTGTTTTTCGCTCTTTCACTTTCTCTGTCTCTCTCTCTTTTTGTGTGTACATATATATATATATATATATATATATATGTGTGTATAGGTACGCGCGCGCGCGCTACTGCCTTTGTGTGTAACATCTCTCGAAGATGGAGGTTCTACCGTGTCCCGTGAATGTGAATTTTAATAATACGAGAGGTACAGTCTTTGAATTTTTTCTTTTTTATTCTTCGATCATTGTTCAAGCGAGCTGACGCAGACACTTTGCTTCCCTTTCGGTTGCTTTAACTGTGTCACGTCTCACGTAGGCGGACAACAGCCGATGGCAACCGATCGAAATTGCTTCAGCTGATTTTCCAGATCAGCTGACTTTTCACGGAATAAACGAATGGACGAACGACTCAAGTCACACTTGACTAATCGTTCGATCGTTAATGTTGCATCACCTAAAATGCGAGGCGGATAATTACTCGCGCAATTAAGCAAAATGTTTCCTTTTTTTCTTTTTTCTTTTTTTGTATTTTTTTTCCGAAAGAAAAAGAGAAAATATATTTCTTAATGATAAAGTGATAAGCAAGCAATAATGTTGCGCGGAACGGTTTAGTTTCGAACAAGTTGTCGCTGTTCACAAATAAGTTGATTGTCGGTGAAGCCGGCCGGCACGTACGCCGTACACTCGACCTGCATATACACGAAAATGTTTGTTCTCTAGACGCATGCGCGACTAGTAAACGTAGCCAGTTGAACGCGTCTCTTATTGTTAGAGGCACGCAGCACAAGTATTTTATAATAACGTTGAACAACAATAGCGATAAATTATAATTCTAGTCAGTTGTTGCAAGGAACGATAATCGTAATCAACGGATTGTTTTACATATGATTATTTTGCAGATTAACACACTCGCGACCGACGATTGTAGGGCGAGACGCTTGGCTGCACACAAACATAATTTCCAAAAGTCTGTGACTGACCGCGAGAGATTCAATCTCTATTATCGATAAAACTATCAGACTCGTCGTCGTTTCTTATTATTTTGATATTCCTTTGTTCGAAATTTGGCGGAGTATCCGTGTCCAACTATCGTTTCGAACGACTCAAAATTAATAAACGCATCCGTTATTCAGAAAATGATCATCTTCTTCCATAGTAAGGGCTTCTTTTAAATAATTAATGTACAAATAGAATACAATATGTAACCTAGTAAAAAATTGAAATTAGGACAATTTTGATGAAAAAAAGGAGATGAATAATCAATTTCTTCTTACCTGTCAAGCGAACACGTAATAACAAGTATTATTACGTGTTCACTTCGTATACTTGGTATTGCTAACTACATTCAGCGATATTATTACAGCTTGGATAATTGCATTATTGTTCACTTACTTATTGAATGTTCATATATTTATGAGATTATATTTATTAGATATATTTATAATATTGAAATGAAAATTGTATTCAGCCATCTGCTGTTATGTAAGCCTTACGACTGGCAGGAGCGCCAATTTTAAAATGTAAAACTACATTGCTGGTACTTAGTTAACAAATTTAAAATGACGTAGAACTGCGTTACCGGCATTCAGTTGAAGAATTTGAAATGACGTAAATTACGTTATCAGTCGTGAATGCGTTAATTGGAATCGGAGACGAGATGTAAGACCTCGTCTTTGTAGCTGAAGAATTTGACAGAGCTCGTCAGACTCTCCAACACGATAGTGATAATTATAATTATAATTATAATGATAATAATAATTATTGGTTGGAGTAAGGATAATTGTAATTAACGGATTGTGTATTTTGTATATCAGCCGAAATTGTGGCTGAAGAATTTGACGGGGCTTGCCAGGCTCTAGCAAAACGAGTGGAAGTTGAACTGAGGAGAGCGAAACACGCGCAGTTAGCATGCGGGGAGGTTTTGCTGCCAGACGACCTCTTACCTAGAATAGCTAAAACTGTACTTAGCATGGCCGAGAATGAACCTTGTGGTCTAAGGTAAACTGTTGTTGTCAACTTGATCTGATTTGACAATTGTTCCCTCGCTTCTTTTCAATAATGATTTATGGTACCATAAAGATTGTATCATGGTAATATTTTCATTACAGAGGTTGTACCTTGTTCATAAGTTTTGAGACCGACAGCATGTGCAGGAAACTGTCCAAGATACAATGCGACCCTAACACAGTGTCTACGTTTGAAATTTACTTGACTTTGAAACAGGATCACACGTCTTGGCACATACTGTTACCTCAATTTCTGAAGTGAGTCGAGCGGCACTCGTTAACGAAAAGACGTAAACTTAAAAGAAACTCAAAAGAAACCTGTTTGTTAATTCGTTTTGCTTCTTCTTTTCAGAAACTTGACGCGGGGAGGTACCATTATGATCAGCAAAGACTTTACTTTGGAGAAGAAAAAACTGTACAGATCTTATCAGCAGACACAATAAACGAATCCCGCGACATCTCAAGAGCCATTGATTGATTGTCTTGATAAATGTGATTATTCCAAGCTATTTTTTAGTTATAAGTAGGCCATGATGTGGCCGTATTTTTACTTTCCATGCAAAGTGAGGAAATCAGTTTTTCTGATACGCCGCGTATACTTTGCGATACATTTTATTTAGAGGTAGCTATAACGAAAGGAAGGAATGTTGTGAGGAGAATAAACTGTGAATGTAAAGAGAAGATGGCGAGACGGGAAAAGGTGGAATACGAAAGGCGTTTTGACAATTGTGATAGTAAAGCTAAAGATAAAAGGATTCGCAGATCGTTTCTTTACGTTACGATTTCTAGATTTTGAATATCTCCTGGCAAACACTATTTCTTTATACGCGAGAATTAACATATCCGATCAATCAGTGCTGCAAATTAGAATAGTTCTTTTGCGAATTTGAAAACATTTTGCGATGTAAACTTCTAGATTCGCGTAGGGAGACATTCTCTCTTAGGAGATGCAAACTGTATCTTCGTTCAACGAAGAGATGACTCGTATAAGACTTGTGACAGTAGTTTTCCTGCGTTTCTACGTAACAATGCGGTAAAATTATAATCAAGTTTTCTTGATTAGAGTAGCAAGAACAATAACAGTTAAACTGTGAAAATATAGTAATAAGAATAGATGCATAGTTTCAAAAGTACCAATGGACATCTAAAAATATTGATGCAAACAGATTTCTAGAGTTTCCTTCTACGATGTAACAGCTTTTACTTGTATTAATCGTCAGTTGAATATATTTATGCATCTATCTTTTTTGTATGTTTATAGTATACACGTATAGTCTTGTTTTTGAATATTTCAATTTTCAATGTTTCAGTGTGATCTTCTTTTATGGGAAGTTTTAAAATTCTTAGGTATCGATTTCTGACAACATTGCGATACATAAAGAAAAGAAAAGGAAGAAAAAAAAAGAAAGAAAATACGATTGACGCGAAATACGAATCCGTACGATATTTTATTATTTTATTGATCATACATGCAATATTCGTAATATCGACAATGTTGAGGAACAATTTGTTTACGATATTTTATTGTCGGTTTATTGTTATTATTATTATCATCATCATCATCATCATCATCTTGTAAATTTATGTTATTTTTAATAAATAAAATATGCTTAATATTTACGAAATTTAAAAACGATTGCGTTGAACGAGAAAAGGAAAAAAGTGCGTAGGATCATCCGTATGTGACTTTATAAGACTGATCAGCGTTAGAATTTCAAGATAATCTTTGTACGGGTATCAAAGTATTTAGAAAACTGATATAAGATATAGAAAGCTGAGATATTGAATCGAGCATCGCATTCGAACTTGAATTGTAAAATAGTTGGGTTTGGACGCAAATTTCATAGATTAAGAGCAGTTGAAAGTCGAACGTTCTCTCTGCGTCTGTTACAACACAATAAAGAAATTTGAAAAAAGAAAGAGGCCCGTTGTTTGTGATTCTATTGATTACGTAGGAGTAATCAAAGTATAAGACGCTATTACGTATATATTTTGTACTTCGTTAAAGACATTGTATGTGTGCGTGTGTAGAGAGAAAGGAGGAGATTGAAATGGAAAGAGAGTTATATGTATGAGCGCGCGTACGCGCACGTATTTAATTTTTTTTATACTTGATATATTGTTGAATATTGTTTGCTTAGAAAGAAATGTGGCGGAAGTTGAGAGACAGAAAATAAACATTGTATTTGATATGTATTTCATTTTTCTCCTTTGATCGGTTCATATTCATTTAAATTCATTTATACATTTAGTTTTCATATATTTGTCGCAACAAATATAATTTTTATTCGTTCCAAGTTACATATCGTTTTCTTCTGTTTTGAGCATATCAACTTAATCTGAATTTGTGATCTTAACTTGATTCTTAACTTATCTTAACAACGAACATTATATATTTATTTCGTTTACTCATACTTATTTCACTTGTTCCACTTGTTTCAGTCGAGACGTTCGTTGCGTTCTGATGAAATTGTATACAATTGTTTTACGATTTTACGTGAATCCTCATTTTTTTCTTCTGTTGTTCGAAAGTCTCGAAACTTTTATGAAACAACAGTGAAACTTCCAATTCGATCCACTTTTCTCTCCTTTTGTAAAATTTCAACTAACTTTATCTATCCGAGATTCGAGGCAACGGTATCGTCGTTGCTGCTGCTTCTTTTTTCCATAGTAAGACTTTCGTTTCATCTTGCTTCAGATTCTTCGACGATCGGCGAACATTTTTTATTTCTCGTTGCTTCTTACTATTGCTATTGTTATCACCTTCTTTTCTTTTCATTATCTTTGGAAATAAATCAGCTTTATTCCTTTTATCGAAACGATCTTTCTTTCTTTCCGCTGATAAGTCTACATTACGTTGCTCATGCACGAACGAAGAACAATTGTTCTTTTTAGAGTAACCAGTTGCTGTTTTGCTCTTGTCGACTACTCCATGTGGTCTCGGTTTCGGTTTCGGTTGTAACATCACTGTCCCTTCTTCCTTCTTCTCTTTTAATTTTTCCTTGATACAGGATCTTGATTTCGTTTGTTCTTCTTGCACGATTTTTGCTGCACGGTGGTTCAGTGGCTTTGTAGCGGCTACCAATGGAAATTCAGAAATGAATGCTTGCGACTTTTGGACAAAAATCTGCGACACGTTTCCAAATATCCAAGAATCGATGGGCGAAGGATGGGGTTCAACATCGACCATCAAATGCATCATCCTACCAGTTGTATCCTGCTTCCAACAAGGATCCAACCTGGCAAACACCCACTGAAAAGAAAACGAGAGACAGTAAATGAAGAAATTAGAAAGATGTTGAATACTCGCATTGAACAACCGTAGCCAGGCCACACGGCAACATTCACCGCTGAACTCGAACAATTTCTTCCTCAAACAATATCTTTCAAACGCAATTGCGACTGCCCTGTCGACGATTTCTTCGCGGACGCGGGCAATCCGATGTTCTTTTAATTGATCTTGCACGAACTCGTGCCAATTTGGCTGTTGGACGTCTTGAGGAATCGGATGTAACATACTTGGCAATTGATATTCGAGCCAATTAGATGCGAGATTCTTATTCCTCTTCACTCAGACTCACCGGATTTATTCCTCTCTCGTTTATCTTTGCCTCTTTGGTCTGAACGGAAGAATATTCAACTGTAATGCACCGATTCTAATGCAGTTCTTCGACGTTCTTCGAAATCTTCATGTCGTTGACATTAAAATCACAATTTCGCATTCAGTAAATGGTAAATACGTTGAAACTTACGCGCGCGTAACAACGATTCATTTTAATGAAATTGAATTGCACATATTTAACATTTAAACATTTTATTTCTTTCCTTATATATTTATTGTCTCGAAGTATCTTCTTTCTCTCGGTATAGAATGTACAATAATACGCGCAACAAACAAGGAAAACTTGTTGGCGCAGGAAATTTTTTACAATCAAGGAAATTACATGTGTATCGTCATCATTCTTTTTTTTTTTTTTTTTTTTTTTATAAATAAATATACCCACGTGTATGTAAATACGTTACAATGTATAGATCGAAGAAAAAGAAAAAAATATACATATACATGTATATATAGATCGAGAAGTCACAAAATTGATTGCTTGATTTCAATCTGAAAAATGTGATTTACAGTTTCGGCTTTGACTTCGATTTCAAGAACAGAAACATTTAAGGAACGTTCGTGTTTTCTAAAATATATGTGTGTACATAACCTTTAAAAGATCATTTCTCAATTACATGGAACGATTCACGTTACGTTACACGAAAGAAGCAAGAAACGTAAAAGAGCGTACGAGGTAGATTTAACGATACGTCTACGATTTCTTTTTCGATCCGACTTACAACGCTATCACTTAATTATACCATTTTTTTTTCTTTTTTTCTGTCTTTTCTCTTTTTTAAAGAAATTAACAAATATTATACGAGAGGTCAACTCGAAACAAAAATGCAAACCTTTCACACTTCAGCTGTTATTGCACCGCTGCTGCGATTGCTTACGTTTTAAGCAACGCTTCCGTGTGAACGAACACCTGACGATTCTCGACTACAGCGAAAATTTACGACTCGCAACACTCACGATAAAATAATACTGATTTCCTTGTTCTCACATTGATCGCGTTTCTTCCTTGCTCTTTATACATAATATTTATTCGCCTACTGGCACGCTGACACTGATCGTACACTTTACATAGTAGTTGAACCATTGGAAAAGTTTGAAAAAGGAAAAGGAGAGCACGGATAGAAACCAACGGATAGAAAGAAATAGTCGAATTCTGAATGACTAACAGTGCAGAACGTGTGCATTTTTAACACACAACGCCGGTTATAACGCCGCCAGCTACGGGAAGACCAGTTTCTCCCATTAAGGCCAGATCTATTTCTCTCGCGGCTTGCCTACCTTCTGTGATTGCCCAGACTACCAGAGACTGTCCACGCCGACAATCTGCGTGGAATAACGACAATATGCTAATCACTGAATAATCGTGAGAAAATTTATGGTAATTAGATGCAAAAAAAGAAAGAAAGAAGAAAAAGGAAAAAGAAAAGGATAATATAAAGTAAAATGCAAAGCAACTTACCTCCTGCTGCATATATTCCATTCAGACTCGTCTCGTATTTTCCAACTGGTGTTTTGAAGTTACCTCTTTCGTCCATTGTTGTGTTCAGTTCTGTTGCTATGTACTTCTCTGGACCCAGGAAACCCATCGCGAGTAAAACCAGGTCGCATTTGTACGTCTACGATGAAAATCAAAGATGTATCAGAGAGATATCAGCAGAGATTGACAGCGAGTTACAAACTGTATCTAGCATTTACCTTTTCTGTATCGGGGATTTCCTCCATTTTCCAACGTCCGTTTTCCATCGTCCATGATACTGACACCGTTTTGATGCCGCTCACGTGACCGTTCCCATCATCTAGAAACTCCTATTATAGAGGTATTACTTATCACAATTATTTTGTCACAATTGTGAATTTTGCGAAATGTGAATCTTTACATACTTTACTCAATGTGCTGAACTGACGGGGATCACGGCCAAATTTCAGGGAAACTTCTTCATGACCGTAGTCCACTTTAAACACGCGTGGAAACTGTGGCCAGGGATTGTCGTGTGCTCTGTTGCTCGGTGGTTCGGGTAAAATTTCGAAAGTTGTAATTGTTTTGGCACCCTAGTAATAATCAAAAATACAATACAATACAATAGAGAATATTCAAAAAATTGCATTCTCTACTTTCCAGCAACAGCATTCAAGGTTTCTTCCTCATAAACAGCAATTCAAGTTTCGAGCAAACATCGAGTTCGCAGCAAGTTGTTTCGACATTTTTTGAAATAGATAAAATAGATAATATAAGAATAAAAATGCGGATGATTCTACCTGTCGCAAGGACGTGGCTATGCAATCGCAACCAGTATCACCCCCACCGATTATAATGACGTCCCTGTCTTTAGCCATTAAACGCATATCCAGCGGAACGTCGTTCCCCATTTGTTTCTTCTGCCAATGTTCCAGAAAACTGACAGCAAAGTGAATCCCTTCGAGGTGCCGACCTGGTATTTGCAAATCTCTTGGCCAAGTCGCGCCCGTACATATCAACGTTGCGTCGTACTCTTCTTGCAATTCCTAAACGATGAATAACCGAGGAGAGATTAATCATGTACGAACGAACGATAATGAAATCAAGAAACGCTTGAAAGCAAGCTTTGTCAACCTTGGCAGAAATATCTTTTCCAACGTCGATGCCCGTTTTGAACGTAATACCCTCTGCCGCGAGAAGCGAAACCCTCCTTTGAACAACTTGTTTCGACAGCTTCATAGTCGGGATACCATACTGCATCAGACCTCCGATTCGATCGTTCCTCTCGTAAACAGTCACCAAGTGGCCTGCTTTGTTCAACTGATGAGCCGCTGCCAAACCAGCGGGACCCGAGCCAACTACAGCTACTCGCCGGCCAGTTCTAGTTGTTGGTGGATGCGGGACTATCCAACCTTGTTCGAATGCGTGGTCGATTATCGCACATTCGATGTTCTTTATCGTAACTGCTGGTTCCGATATACCCAGAACGCAGGCACCTTCGCACGGAGCGGGACAGACTCTTCCGGTGAATTCTAAATATATTTACATACGTTCAGTTTAAAAGATTCACAGTAGATACTATTATTCTGCGTCTCTGCCATTTAAATCGCCCCTTTCTTTTTTTTTTCTTTTTTTTCTTTTTTTAACTGCACAAACCTGGAAAATTATTAGTCTGTAACAACTGATTCAGAGCTTCCTTCCAATTCGATTGGAAAACGAGATCGTTCCACTTGGGAATGATGTTCCCAAGAGGGCAGCCGTGGCTACTTTGACAAAACGGCACGCCGCATTCCATACATCTTGCCGCCTGTACGCGCAGTCCTTTGCGCACCTTTTGAAAGTTATAGATCTCATTCCAATCGTTGATTCGGTTTTCAACTGGCCGATAAGCTCCCGTCTGCCTCTTGTACTTCATGAACCCTCTAAAAATAAAACACTGTATATATTACGTATCAAACTCTCTTTTAAATTTAAAACAGACACGCGTGACTTGAACTTTGAATCAGAGTTGTTAGTCCCTAGTTAGCAAGTTGAAAGAATAACTTGCTGCAACTAACTCTCTTAATTTGAAATAGACACAATAGAATTTAAATGGACGTTGAACTATGAACCAGAGTTGTGAGATACCGGTTACCGAATTTTCAAAGAATACTTTACCTTATCTTGTCCAATTTATGCTGCTCTATTTCAATATCTGCGATAGTGTCTTCGATATCTTTGACCTGTGCGTTTACAGTTTGGGAGCTTCCATTCGGTATCGTTTCTGCCTGTTTGGTTTCTTCAACTTGCCTCAACGCCCGCTGATACTCATATGGAAATACCTTTAACGAAATTGGAACGTTAACAGCTAATTATTACATATCGATCGTGTTGAATATTACCTTAACGAATCGCGTGGTTGGCTCAGGCCATAACATTAGAAGATCTTGAGCTACCAGAGAGCCAGTTTTCTCAACAAATTCTTCCAAAAGCTTCTTAACGTACGCAATGTCCTCTTGCTTGTTCAAAGGAAGCAGTTCTACCATTTCAGGGTTACATTTACTATAAAAAGTGAATTGATTGAGTGTGTAAAATGTGAAAAATTCATAGTAAATACCTATACATATAATATAATATATATACACACACGTATAACCGTATATATTATAAAATTATAGAATTTTATGTAGTTGTATAATTGTATAGATATAATAGTTGGCAAAAAAACAAAAAGAAAAAAAAAGGAAAAGTACGTGAGCGCGTGTTGTACCTTTTGAACGATCCGTCCACATCCAAGACATACGCTATCCCTCCGGACATTCCAGCTGCGAAATTTCGGCCAGTAAGCCCCAGAATAACTGCACAACCGCCAGTCATGTATTCGCACCCGTGATCACCGACGCCTTCAACCACCACTATCGCGCCACTGTTACGAACGCTGAATCTCTCAGCGGCGATTCCACGAAAATACGCTTTGCCAGAAGTGGCACCATAGAGACAAACGTTACCAACGATCACGTTCCTGTCAGACTTGAAAGTAGAATCCTTTGGTGGATATATGATAATTTCCCCTCCGCATAAACCCTAAAAATTACGAGAACAAATGTACACAACAAATGTGCATGTATCTGTAGACATGTCGCGTGAAATGTACGCATAAGATGAAGCGGTTCGGTTAGAAACACGTATTTACTTTGCCAACGTAATCGTTGGCGTCTCCTTCGAGAGTGACGTGAACGCCCTTAGTCATGAAAGCGCAGAAACTCTGACCCGCAGAACCTTTCATTCTTATGTTGATGCTACCTTCTGACAAACCGTCCTCCCCGTACAATCTACCGATGGAGAACGAAAGAAAGAATTAGTCAATCATCGTCGGGAGCATTCGCAATTGCGATCGAGAAAGTCATTTATTATTACTTTGAGATGTGGTAGCTTAACGTTGCCGCGAACGCTCTACATTCGTTGTTGATAATTAATTCGATATCAACACGATTCTGTTTTCCCTTCAGCACATCCATGGCCAATTCGATCGCGCGATTGTCCAGTCTGTTTTCTAGCTGAAAGTCCTGTTTCATCGATCCCCCTTGAATATTCACTCCTGGACGGAGTTCAAGCGCGTTGCGCAAAATATTGTCGAGCTTCAACGTTTTCGCTTTCTCTACCGAGATGTCTTCGCGAACTTTCAACAAATCCGTACGGCCTATTAGATCTTGAAATTTACGCAATCCAAGGCCGGCCATGTAAGAACGTACCTAGAACGTGTTAAAAAGAAAAAAATCCAATAAACATTTCGTACGTAGAATGATGCTTCGATTCGATGGAAATTCCCAGCTTCCGTGTCACATACCTCTTCCGCCAGTGCGAAGAAGAAATTAATTACGTGTTCGGGCTTCCCCTCGAACTTTTCCCGAAGTGTTGGATCTTGCGTCGCGATACCGACGGGACAAGTGTTCAAGTGACACTTCCTCATCATGGTACAACCCATGGAGATTAACGGCGCGGTGCTGAAGCCAAATTCATCGGCACCCAAGAGTGCCGCGACCACCACGTCAAACCCTGTGCGCATTTGGCCGTCTGCTTGCACGATAACGCGCGACCGAAGATTGTTCAAGGTGAGAATCTGATGGGTCTCCGCAACCCCTAATTCCCAAGGCAATCCAGCGGACTTTATTCCCGTCCAGGTGCTGGCCCCGGTTCCGCCATCGTGGCCAGATATCACAATGTGTTCCGCTTTTCCCTGTTTGCACGATTCGTCGCATCGATTCGACGATCAGAGAGGAAATAGGAGAAATGATAGGAGAAGAGAAATTAAATATGAAAAATTATACGAGAGATTATTGTCTAACAAGCCTGTTACGTACTACCTTCGAGTACGATTATTACCTTTGCAACGCCTGATGCGACTACGCCTACTCCTACCTCCGACACCAGCTTGACGGAGATGCGAGCACTCGGATTTGCACACTTTAAATCGTAAATTAATTCCGCAAGGTCTTCGATCGAGTAAATGTCGTGATGCGGGGGTGGTGAGATCAGACCTACGCCAGGTACCGAGTGTCTAGTTGCAGCAATTTCAGCGGTAACCTTGTAACATTAAGTAGGATTGCATATAGGATTTGTAACTCGTCCATCGTTCCGAGTCGCGCTTTTTGCAACTAATGCGGGTAATTAATGGAAATCCGCTTCACCTTGTAACCAGGTAGCTCGCCTCCTTCCCCCGGCTTTGCTCCTTGCGACATTTTGATTTGAAGATCATCGGCATTTGCCAAATAGCTCGACGTTACGCCGAAACGACCGCTGGCAACTTGTTTAATGGCCGATCGTTTATTGAATTCCGGGTCCTGATTAAGATATCTAAACGACAAGTTTTTACCTCGCGTTATTCGGTAATTGTTTGCAAACAAGCGAGAAAGTGATATACGCACGCCTGTAAATGAGTGAGTGAGTGAGTGAGTGAGTGAGTGAGTGAGCGAGCGAGCGAGTACATGAAAATAGGTGTAACGTTGCAATGTCTGTCGACTTTTAATTACCACAAACTTTTTATACCCGCTACAATTCCTGAACTGCGTCCACGAAACAACGTTACTTATAACTCGTGATTGACGTTATCTCAACTGGGAATGAAACGAAGAAGCTTTTATACACTCTCGATTCAACAACTTTACAGTTGGTTGTTAGATCGTTTGAATCAAGTTGCTCAGCATTTTTTCGTCGACTACGATGCCAACAAACACGACGCGTTCACGTGTTCGCTTGAAGCACACGGATGGAGGACATCGTAAAATGATCGCTCAAACTTTCCTATCTATCTCACTCTCACTTCCCGTTCGTTATCTCTCGTTTCTCGCTTTCGTCACCGATACACACTGATACCCAAGAAACGAGCGGATTCGACAGAGATTCGACCACCCAACCCAACGTACGGTTGCAATGAAAATCCAATATTATTGTATTTGCCGAGTGTGTACGCTTGTACATGTGCGATATTCGTGCAAATTCATAACGTAAACAATACCTGTCAGCATTTTCACCTCCTTCGCCGGTGTTCGATTTACCGCTAATACGATTCATCGCAATCGCTAAGGTTGTATGCGCCTCTATAGAAATACTTCCAAAACTCATAGCTCCAGTTGCGAATCGTTTCACAATCTCGGACGCCGGTTCGACCTCCTCAATGGGTATCGACTTTTCTGCTCTTTGCACCAACTCCAACTGTCCGCGCAAAGTACACGCCCTTACCATTTCCATCGTACTCTTCCGATATTTCTCGTAAGCGTTCCGGTTCTTTGAATTTACATAATCCTAACGGGGAGAAGAGGCAAGGATAGCAATTATTTTCAAGCTCTTCATTCGTCAACACACGTAAAAAATATGTATGTTAACGATACGCTTAATCACGCAAAGTGTATCTGCACGAGTTGTTTAGTTTACCTGCAAGTTAGCAATGCTGTCCGGATCGTTTATGTGTTTTTCTCCGCCGGATCGCCAATGATACATTCCCGGATTGCGAATAACGAGCATGTCCATTGGTTTCTTCCAATAAGTGATTTGGTGTCTTTCAAATGCTTCTTTTGCCAAGATATCAAACGTCACGCCGCCAATGCGAGAATGCGTGCCCTGTACAAAGGAGAGACGACGATTACGTCAAAGACGACCGATCAGGCATCGTTTTGTAATAAAAATTTTAAATCACACAGAAACAATGAAACAACAGAGCATGTCATTGAAATCGTTGAATCACAACAACTACCGATCGTATTCATTAATTGGATCCAGTTTTTAATCATTCATGCAACGCAATCGCATCATTTTCTATCACTGCTGGAGATACGAATGCAAATGCAAACCTTGAAACATTTATCGATGACTTCGTCGGACAGGCCGACCGCTTCAAATATTTGAGCACCCTTGTAGGATTGTAACGTGGAGATTCCCATTTTTGCCATTACCTTCGCTATCCCTCTTTCCATTGCTTCCGCATAGTTCTGTAACGATATTCTCATTCATTTTTATCCACGATCATAGTGAGCATCGCGATTGTTCTCACATCAAATAATGTAACCAACAACTTAATGATTCAATTACCACGATGGTACTAGAAAGAGAGAAACTTACCGCGCACAAAGCATTGTCGGTCAACGACGAATCAAGCACTCCATCCATGCGAAGATTTCTTGCCATTTCGAACACAAGATACGGACAAATGGCGTCTGCTCCGTAACCAAGTAACAAACATATATGATGCACCTCTCTAGCTTCGGCAGTTTCTATGATCAGACCAACTTTCATACGTTGTCGTTCTTCGATTAGATAGTGGTGCACTGCGCCCAACACCAACAAGCTGCTTACAGGTACTCTGTAATATACATTATGTTGGTCGATAAATGTGGCACCACGTCAAAGGAATGGTAAACACATACACACGATCAAATAATATTCTCACCTTTCTGGACCACTTTGTCGGTCGGATAGAACGAGGAATTGATAACCTTGTTTCGCAGCTTGATTAGCTTCTTCACTGACACGATTTAACGTGTTCACCAATCCAGGTGGACCATCTTGCACGGGATATGTCGCATCGATTATTTTGGTTTTCCAGCCACGATAGCTTGTTCGTTTAATTATCTCTAGATCCTCTAAAGAGAGTATCGGTTGTGATAAAAATAATCTGTGTACTTGTAGTTCATTTGGCTCGAGAATATTGCTTTCTGGCCCGATAGGGCAGAGCATCGACATTACTATCTTCTCTCTAAACGGGTCTATCGGAGGATTTGTCACCTAAAGACAAATTTCAAAAGAGAAAATAACCATGTATGTTAAAGTACATTGCACTTAAACGCAAAAGTTACTGTCACTAGTTTTATTCCTACCTGAGCAAACAGTTGCTTAAAATATTCGTAGATCAGGGGTTGAAATTGAGAAAGGCAAGCTAGTGGCGCGTCATTGCCCATGGAGCCTAGTGGCTCTTTCCTGTGTAAAAGAATTTTACAGTTTTAACTCGTGTATAATGCAACGAATCGAAATTTGCAACACGTATGTTTTTATTCATCAATTTTAGACCCCAAACATAGAAAGACCCAAAATAACAAAACCACGTACTTGGATTGCATCATCGGCAGAAGAAGCAAATTGATAGTTTCAAGAGTGTATCCATAGAGGGATAATCTTTTATCACCTCCCCAAACTCGATTCACAGCAGATATTGGATTTGCATCGTTCATCACGTTTTTCTTAGCTACTACATTGTCCACAATCGAACCGTTTTCAACAGCACTTGACGTCTTTTTTTTATACTCAACGTCCGCAGCACGTAACTCCTCCATCGTAATCTGCGCAAAGCATGTTTTTAATCCGAACAATGCTCCATATATAACTCTTCGCTATATAGATCAGACTAATATTGTTATACAGTTATACAATTACTTGGGGACATTAGAGGATCGGATTAAAATCGTAAACCGTAAGATAAAGTGGCTGCAGAGCATGAGATACAGAGCATACTACATAGGGAACATGATGCAAAAGTACGACACTCACCATCTGTGTGTAACATCAAAGAGTGAGCACAGCGTATAAAATTGTTTGCAAAACAGAAACAAACGATTTTTCTTCGTTAAAAGAGGATTACATTTCACAGACGATAGTCAAAGTCAATAAAATCAAAGAGGGCGAAACAAGTGCGGAAAATACCTGATCTTTCAGCCATTTGGAATGTGGTCTACTTCTAGAAATGTGCAACTTTAGTTCGACATCTTCGATGATCTTCTTTTCATGCGTGTCGACCAGTAACATCCTGCCAGGCTTCAAACGACTCTGTAATAATAAAATGCAGATAATCACTGTTGAATCGTATCCACTATTACCCAACGTTTGTTGTTGTCACAGCACTGTACGATGATTTATGCAAGTCTACTCTCTAAATGGTCAGTTCTACGTTACGTGTACGTGAAAGAAAAAAATAAAATGGATGTTAAAGATTTTTTCGACTGGGCCGTCTTCTTGCTACAACAGTGAGAATAGTCTTCCCTCATTTACCTTCAGGATTACATTGCTGGGCGGAGTGTCATAGACGCCCACTTCGGACGCCATCACCATCATGTTATCCTTAGTGACGTAGAAACGCGACGGGCGCAGGCCGTTTCTGCCAAACAAAAATTCACAATATCAATGCTAATATCAACCACAACTCTATTTTCTTTTTCTTTTTCCCCTATTTCTCCTGCTTCCCTTTCCCGGGAAATAACGAGTGGAAAATAACAGAGCAACAAAGATTAAATATCAGATTCTACCTGTCCAAAATAGCGCCAACGTAACGTCCGTCCGTAAATGTTAAAAGAGCAGGACCATCCCAAGGTTCCATTGCGCAAGCAGCCCAGTGATAAAAATCGCGTTTCTCCGCTGCCATGGTCAAGTCATTTTGCCATGCTTCTGGTACCATTGTCATCACTGCCTAAACACACATATAACAGATGTATATATAATCTTCAGATTTCCCTTAATGATCGTGAACAGATCGAGAAGCAAGTGAAAACTGTACGTATAACTGTCATACATATGTGCATTATGCACAGACGTACCTCTGGTAAAGATCGTTGTCCCACCATTACCAAAAATTCCAAAACGCAATCAACGGCCCCCGAATCGGAGAGGTTCGGTTCCACCACGGGATAAAGTTGTTTCAATTGTTCCCCATAAAGCTTGCTGCTCATCACTCCTTCACGAGCCTTCATCAGATTTACGTTTCCCCTTAAAGTGTTTATTTCTCCATTGTGTGCTAATAATCTGCAAATACCAAACACCGTAAATAGCGCATGTACATGTATACAGCAGTTTTTGTGGTTGCTTACCGAAGGGGATGTGCCCTTTCCCAGCTAGGAAATGTATTTGTGGAAAATCTTGTGTGAACCAAGGCCAGGTACGTTTCAAATTTTGGAGACTACAATAAATATGTACAAGTTACATATACGAGTAATCGCGATATGTGGCCATATACAGCGTTTAGTTTAATTTCACCTTTAAATCTAAGAAATAGAGCCACAACTGATCCGCCGTCAATTGTCCTTTGTAAACGATCGTTCGTACAGAAAGTGAGCATATGTAGTATCTAATTCCTGGTCGTGGTATGGTGTGAGACGATCTTTTTCTTAAAATAAAAACCTGCAATGAAAATCGGAATTGCAAAATCAGTTGGAATTCGAGAAATTGCTGGAATCAAATCTTTTACAGTATCCACAGTTATGAAAATTTAACAATACATGATTTTTGAAATAATGGTTCCGACTGGATTGAAAATTGGTACATTCTGTTCTCATTTATCGGGCATTGCTATAATTTAAAAAAAAAAAAAAAAAAAAAGAGAAAACGACGGTCTAAAACAAAGTTTAATAATTTAAATAACGATTTCGATAATAATACGGTGGAAATAATTTCGACGAGTGTGATACCGAAGAAATATTATCTTAATACCTACCTGTCGTTCAAGATTAACATCGTCTTGATCGCCAGTGACAAAAACTTGACGCATGTAAGGCTCGCATTTTTGTGCCACTTGGCCAATTCGTGTATTATCCGTTGGAACATCTCGCCAGCAAATTACCTGCAACACGAAAAGATAACCTTACACTCTGAACTCATACCGATGAACAGGTTATGCTTCACGAAGGAAATGACCGAAGGGAGCAATATCAATTACCATACCCTTAAATTGCATTCTTCGGTCAATTTTTCAAACGCAGCCTCAGCCTGCTGATGCGAGTTTTGATCAAGGAACAAAATGCCGGTGGCATAACGGCCAAATTGAGGTAATTCGATATTTTGTCGTTCGCTGAAAAACAAAATGAAAGAAAGAAACGTAAAGTTTAGGTTTACCAATTATTTCGTACGAAATATTAACGCAACGTAGCACGCATATTTGTGGTATGACAATTATTACGTTGCTAATGACCTTTGCAACCATGTACTACTTCCACACAGTAAATAGTTGATTTGTTGAACACGAAACAGGCTTAATCTGGTGTCGTGTAACGGAAACCGATTTAGAAAAGGAAGAAAGAAAAGAAAAAAAAAGAAGAAGAAGAAGAAGAAGAAGAAGATAAGTAACTGAACAGAAGAACAAATGAAAGATTTCGCCCTGATTGTACGGGATTACGTAGCGATTATGTATCGTTTGATATCGGCGACGGCAATATTCTAATAACAATAATAATTATAATAGTTGCGATAAGGAGATAAACACGCAGTATTTTGACACGCTCGTCGACGACACAGCGATATAACCTAGAATTACGCCATCGATCTGCAGAAATTATAAAATTAAACGCACGCGTTATCGGACGCGTCGTTCCGTTAATACGTCACAAGATGATAAGGCAGCAGAAGCTCTCGGTGTGTTATCTCTTACCGCAATTCATCGGCGTAATACTCGTGTGGAATTGCACAAAGAACACCGGCCCCGTCGCCGGTATCGTTATCGCAGGCACAAGCACCACGGTGGTTCATACGCGCCGAAAGTGTTTCTGCGTCGCGAACAATCTGCAACAAGAGGAATCGAGAGAGAAAATCCGTGTATGCTATCTGGCGAGACGCTGGCGTGTGAATCGTGGAGAGCCAGCGAACGCTTTTTTTCGGTTAACATGGGCACAGCTCAGACACAAGCGTGCAAAGACGACGTTCCAACTAGCTTTGGCTAGGGAAACAAACTCTCTTTCCAAGGGCAACATTCCAAGTGCAACGAGAAAAAGCTACGCGCGCGACTCTCCACTGCTGCGTGGTACTATACACTCACTTTATGCGACTTTTTCCCATCTATGGCAACAATGAATCCAACACCGCAAGCATCCCTTTCAAGCGTTGGATCGTAGAGAGCCTGTTTCGGTGGAAGAGACCAGGACGACTCGGTCCCGTGCATGCTTCTTCCTGTTGTTCAAAGATCGTCCCACCGACTTTAAAGTAGATTTAAAGTGAAACTTGCACTTTCAACGAGAAACGCTGAGCAGCAGGAACAGAGGGGAAGCGTGATCGTGTCGTAATCTGGAGAAACTGAAAGAGAAAAAAGAAATTAGAGAAACGGAGAAAGGCGCAGAGCACGGAGAGAACGGAGAAGGAAAAATTGGCCGTTGATCGTTAAAGATTAGTCGAGTTTGTTGCAATCGGAGATACTACTCTTCTATACCGAAATGGGAGAGCCGCACGGAGAGGCACGGAGAGGCACGGAGAGGCACGGAGAGGCACATAGACACACTGTGTGTGAAATACGAAAATCGAATGTAGTCACTTGGGCGCACGGACCCGCTCTTGCGCGCGCGCGCTTCATTGATTCATTACGTAAAGAGTGTACGCGCGTAAAGTCTGTTTAATCGCGTCTAATGCAATAGATAAACCGGGAGATCGCCGTACACAGAAAACAAAAAAGGCATTGCGCAGATGGTCCAACGAATTCAAATTAGACGTAGTGTGAGAACCTGCTTTACCCGAGTGGGGGAGAGATACAGATAGAGATAGAGATAGAGATAGAGATAGAAAGAGAGAGAGAGAGAGAGAGAGAAATTTAGTGCTAGTTTCCACACGACATATACGTACTTACATATATACAGGCCCGTATGTATCTACGTGTGCGTATGTACGTACAAACAGCCAATATGGACGAATTCCCTTACAAATGCAATCCAAGTTCGGATATGCGAAACGAATGTGTTCGTTTCGATCTTATCGTAACTTTTCCATACACACGCTGTATACATACATACATACATACGTACATACATGCTACTAGTTAAAATGTTGCTTCTTCTCTTTCCCTCCTTCCCGTGTGCGCACGTATGCATGCCACACACAATGTCCGAGTTGAAATTTGATGTATCGCGAATCCGATATGGTAAATTATTGATACCACTGATCAGAGGTCACCTCTGCGGTCGAGTTCGAAGGCGTAGATTCTTATACGCGTACTCTTCTATCGAAGGTAATGCGAAACTAGATCTTGTTATTGCGCATATTATACTGTGAATCGATCGGCCGACAAACAACAAACATCGTCCCTTACACGCTCTCTCATTCGCGAATAATTATCATCTACCTCGTCCTAATAGTTTCAACCGGATACAACAAGCCTCGCGCTCCTCCTAAAATGCGTTCGTCGCATGTTTAAAGTAAACAAGCATATTTATTTTCTCAGAGTCACGTGTAATTCCTCGCCTCCGTGCTCCCGATACACGCGTACAAACAAATCTTCAACCACAAACTGTAATCGATATGCGCGCCAATTGCACAATGTTACGATTAGTTCTCAACGTTTTGATTGTTAAACAACGTACGTAAACACTCACGTTCCTGTACAGCACAAAGTTTGTTAGAGTGGAAACGAATCTACGAGATACACGTCTGGTACGTGTGCGTGTGCACTGCATACACGTTAGATGGATTAAAAAAAAAAAGAAAAAATCAATGCAAGAGGAGGCAACGGCAATCTTCGTTTGGACAAACTCGAATTGAAGAAATGAGAGAAGGGCAAGAAATGCAAATCCAAACTATGAAAAGAAATGTCGAAACTCACGACAATTTGTAACGTAACGCACAAAGGCAGAGCAGAGAGAGAATTAAAAATCAAAAGGCATTGACGCAAAAGATGGTTGCCTCTTCCGCTTCTATCAATAATTTTTCATGATTTGGCGCGTTTCACACATAGTGGCAGACTTACGAAATATATGAATATATATATATATATATATATATATATATATATATATATATATAAAGTATTATAATAACATTTAACTAGACACGCTTACCAATAAGTTGACTTGAAACAAATACGTACACTTTCTCTTTTCGCACAAATGTTTCTCCTTTCGGCGTTTCGAAACACGCGTATCAATAAATCTAAATGCGTGAATAAATTTATAATGGACTCACGTTCAAAATCTTCGAGAGCAGAGATCAAGTTCTTGCTTTCCTACAATGTCGAAAATATTAATAGGTACACACGTATGTCGAAAAGTTTCCGATCTTTTACCAAGATCTTCTCCTTCCTACACAATGATCTGTTTTATCGTTTCTTCTCGCCTTTCCGCTTATCTTTCCCTATCACGCTGCTGTCTCGAATTTTTTCGCATCCGTTTCGTTATCTTGTCATCTCGTCGTTGCGCTATCGTCACTGTCGCCGACAATCAGTCTCTCTCCCCTCGTTGCTGTGTCTCATCGAGATTTTCTCTCCACCGATAAAACAGTGACATTACTTTCTTTCCAATCTTCTTGTCGATTGCATCTACATGTTGTTGTCGATTCGCGAGACTCGTCGCACCGTATATATCGCGTTGTATTGTGTATAACACTCGAATACGTGTCGTATCGTTGCAACTTCTTTTCATCGTCTCATCTTACCACCTAACCAACAACCCCGCGCGCTTCATTTCGCCATACAACAACCATCTACAGCTATTTATGCTCTTATTACATGTTTCTTCTTCTTCTTCTTCTTCTTCTTCTTTTATTTTGTTTCTCTTCACGGGTACACTTGTTTTACGCTCGACTATCTAACCAACCATGTTCATCTGCATTCGTATTATGTAAAGTTCCAACGTAGCTTTAGTTATCCTCTTTTTCGGAAAATCTACCAAATTTTCGATACATTGTCTGGTGTCCACTTGTCTTTTGCACTTACTAAATCTATTCTTGTTCCTTTTTTTCTTTTTTTTTTTTTTTTTTTCTTTTAAGAACGTGACGAGTTAAGAAGAATTAATTTGACAACACTCTGCGACATCCTACCGCATGTATGAATGATACACAGTGATGTGACGCGTCTTTCTTTTTACTTTTACGTTTTCAGGTGTTTGTTTTGGCGAAAATTCTCTGAAAAGGATGGATACAACGATAACTTCGAAATGAAAAGATAAGAAAATTGAAGGCGAGACGAACAGAGAATATAGATACAGACAGCATAGACCAAAATTCTGATGGATACGTTAAGAATGCTTGGTATCGACTCCAACTTGTCGCAGGATACGCGTGTGCGTGATACACTGAATTTTAATATGCGGTTGACAGATCAGCGGTATTCAATCGGGGAAATTCTGTAAAATATAATGCTTCCAACGAGGATAGTTCTGGCTAGTGCAAATATATTTGGCATTTCGCCAATGCGTCAATACGTATAAAGGACGTATGTAACAGGGCTCAAAAACTCTCGGTTTTCCTTAAAATACATTTCTATTTTAGCAAGGCGAAATCATCATTGATAACGCTGCGATTCGATTTGCATACTTGCAATGTTACCCGTGCATGAGAATATTGCCGTAATTCGCAAATTCTTGCGAAAGAGCATCAATCTACCTTTGGTACTATTTTTAAAGATCTCTCTCACAACCACATCGACATACCGAGATGTCGTCTGTTTTTTTCCTCCACTCGCGCATCCTTTTCACCTCCTTTCTTTCCACACCTAAATCGCAATTATCTTTGAGAACGGCTACTAGAGAGTTGTTAAGAAAGAAAGAAAAGAAAGAAAAAGAAGAATTTTTTCTCGCTCGTTAATTTCCTTCCTCGCAATGCGAAACGATAATCTCGAGCCACTCGGTAAATTTTAATTTCGAAGATAACGATAATATACTGTGGAAACGGAAACTCCTGTTATCGTTACGAATGCAGTTGCGCATATTAAATACACGCTTGCCAGACGATTTTCTTTTCAAAAGAAGTTCGATCTCTTCCTCGACGGTAGCTACCAAATCAAACGATGCGCGCCACACGTACTTGTAAATCTTTCAAGGATCCTTTAATCGTTGTCAATTTATCCGTTTATCGTTCGATCGTTTCCTACCAATAAAATTGCACATTAGAATTTTCGTATATTATTTCCTGGCAGATCTGACGAAAGTAAAGTTATGTACATTATAAGAGAAAACTTCGGCAGGATTATTTGGACCGCAGAGAACACTGACTGATACAACAACACACCGACATCCACGAGTCTAATTCAAGTACCACATAAACTGGTTTCCTAAGCCAATTTTATGGT
Organism: Tetragonisca angustula; assembly: GCA_036937485.2. Taxonomy (NCBI): domain Eukaryota; kingdom Metazoa; phylum Arthropoda; class Insecta; order Hymenoptera; family Apidae; genus Tetragonisca; species Tetragonisca angustula. The sequence continues at coordinate 365,618 of JAWNGG020000202.1, forward strand.
TTCGTGTGATCGGCAAAGCGTTCGTTTGCACACACATGGCATGCACACACTCGCAAAACAGGAGCACGACATCGACGATATTCCATATTCGTCGACGATGTCTATCCCACAGGAAATTAGTGTTTACTATCTAATCAAACTAGTCTCTGCTACATCTTTTGCTAGACTAACAAACATTACATTTTGGAAAAATTCTCGTACGTGTAAACGCACGTGCAACATACTCGACAAACGATACTCTTTTCTTTTTACCCAGAATTAAACTGGCTGTTTACGTAATCCAAATTAAAATAGAGATAACGAAAATATTTACCTGCAGGTCGGGAATCGTTTCAACGATAAATAATACCACGCGTGTGCTCAATCCACACGATGGTTAGCTTTACATAGAAATTATAACGTTACAATCGCTGTATTCGTTCGATGCTTCAATTTCGTCTACCGTCTAACTGAGAACCGATTCTCATACGTGCACGTTAATAGACGTAAATCAGTCAATATTTCCTCCCGAGTGTGTTCACCATTGAAACGGTTTTCCACTTGACGCTTTCGGCGGTATAACAAGTGTATCGACGTGATAAAACGCACGAACGTGACTGGAACTCTGTTATTCTTTCTCAAAGGAACCTGCTGCTATCGTACTGTGAATTCAGTGGAGACGCAAGCACAACAACTACCCACGATGCGGTCCAATCGACTAACACGATTTCTCTGAATTTAGTTTTCCCGACTATATTCCACGGATCAACGGAGGAGACGTTTCCTTCCACCTGACGCGACTATGCCGCCTCTCTCGGCAAATTTCCAGTCGATGTTAGCTGTAAGTTGTAACATGCGTCGTATGCGTTCTCTTTTCGTGATGTCGAAGCAACTGGACACGAACGAAGGGACTCTGAGTGATATCTAAAATATATCCCTAGTATGTTTCTAAAATATACTTGTCGCACAAAGTGAAACAGACTCGCGACCAACATCTCTTTGTGCTCGTGTTTCGCTAGTTTCAGCTTGGCCGAAGACACAGAAATAGAATAGGATTGGAAACGTCGTAAATACAGAGTAGAACGTCGATTATCCGAACTAATCGGGACACAAATTCGTTCCCGATTAAACAAGCGGTCTGGAGGAATCAAATTCGCAAATAGGTTTCAAACACGAGTGTTTATTACGTAAAAGAATACATACATAGATGCTGTAAGATTTCCATTGTCTCTTCACCTGGTATGCAACTCGAGAGCTCTATCTCTTGCGATTAATGCAAGATCCATTTGTAAATACATACATACATGCATACATACATACATAGATTTAATTATCATCGCGTTTGCTACCTTCGAGCTTCTCTCTACAGATGAAAATCTCTCTTATTGTTCGAGAGTTACTTTAAAATTCTAACAATACTGATTCACTATTTTTTAATACTAGCTAATTGTACATTTTACAACATTGTATTCTGTGACTGAATTGTAATATGTATTTTCGCTTCTTTTTTTAAATGTTCAATAATGTTTAATTAATTTCTCTTTCAATAGTATTTTCATGGTGTAAATGGAGGGCAAGTTTACCTAGATGAGGCACTAAAATTTGGTGGACATTTTTATCCATTTCAAAGGATAAAATGTTCCAAAGTATAAAAGTTGCTCGTTTGAAAGATGTAGTTTAAATGTGCACTTATATAATTAGGCTGTATTCAGATAATCCACTGTGTCTTCCTTCCGTTCTACTGTGTATTTCTTTGAAATTTTCTAATACACAGGATTTTATACTCGAGACAGATTAAATTCAATTACGTATCGTTGTGCAATTTAATCTTCTAATCAAATTAAGTTCAATGTACATATGCCATTGTACTGTTTCTCAAAGTCCAAAACTTTCCTACGTTATAAAATTCTTATGATTTTTATTCCAATGATATAATCGTATAATATATAGCTCTCTCTTTCTATCTGTATATTATTGTAAGTTGCAGCAGGCTAAAGAGGGAAATGGTCGAATGTGTACATAAACATAATTATATTTATTTGCATTTTATGTTATACTCTCCCTTTCGTTTATTAATGACACTTTGAAAATATTCCTCTTCATTTATATACATATCCAAATAATCTGTGTTAGAATTTCTTATCATTATAATTAATCTCTTTGATAATATATATCTTGTAATCTAAAATCTGTGTATTTTTTTTTTTGCATGTACGTGTGTGTGTGTGTATGTATGTATGTATGTATTAATATCTATAAGTAGGTACCACTTAGAAATCGAGGGAGTATCATCTTGTCTAAAATACTTTTTTTCAATCACTTTAGTTATTACAAATAACTTTTTTTTTTTTTTTATTTCTTAATCGCATCGTACGTTTACATTAATTAAAAAATAGGTGATCTGTAAATGTTATGTATAATCGTTAATGTATACAATAGTAAACTGTGACAATACTTTGCAAATACTTGTTTTAAATCATTATCAAATTACTTTCGTATCGACGGAACGTGAAAATACATATGTTAGAAAAAATATATAGTGTAACTATATTATGTAACATCGTACGTTCGTTGTACACAATAAAAACGATATTTTTATAAGTGCCGCGCATTGAGATTTCTCGTTAGTTTATCTACTTCCCTGTCGATTTATCTTAGTTTTAACAACTTTCTTTTTCAATAGATCTCGCAAATTTCATTATCATCGGAACAACTAAATAAAAAAACACGATTGTAAAAACAAATGGTAAAATCCAATGTTGCGATGTAAAGAAAAAGAAACACAGGAATTACAGCGTCTTTTTCTCCACATTGCTCGACGAGAAATTACGTGTGCGTCGTACGATAAACGCACGTAAAATAAAATCTTACAACAATGCAACTACATCTACGCACGTAATGAACCAAGGTGGAAGAATTATTGGCCACCGTAAGAAACTAATTAGAAGATCCAGAACAACGGACTGATTAATAACGTGAATTTAGTATAGTTTACCATTTGAAATTTCGTTTGGTCAAACATATGTGTCATTTCCTTATCATCATATAATCATTATTTCATTTTAAAGCTGCCACACATTTGATTAAATTCGTAAATATTTCATCAACGACGATTGCATTAAAGCTATCGTGCCTCTTGGCTGTGTAACGAAAAAGTGCACACGCGTCGGTCAGAGTACTCGGTATCCGATACGCGTCACGTCAAATATATAAATACGAAACAATATCGTAAATAACAAGTAATTCTAAAAATTCAACTAGTTCTATCTATGTACATTCAAGATAAAATGTATAATCTTTATATGGTACACTGTGTTTCAGTAAAATCGATGTAATAATTCTCAAATCCCAGGTTAATTACCATAGATTTCGTTATAAGCCTTATAGTAGCCATTGCGTACAACTATCGGAAAATGCAAATTGGTCCAATGGAATGGATTAGGCATTAAATGCATTCGACATTAACTGTGTAATTAAATACTAAAAATACAAAAGCCAAGAGGTGAAATATACTATTACGTGAATGCATTTATTTTACCCTAATATACCCCTAAATAACAATTGTCCTACTACTTGTCTCGTCTCCATGTCCATTTTCATGGCATACTTTTGGTCAAAACAGTGCAAATAATTGCTGGAATGATCCATATACGTCTACATAGAATGGTCGGTTCCGTTACGAATATAATACATATTATATACTCTACATTAAATATAACAAGTTTCGTTCTCGACCTTTACCATGCTGATCTTTCTGATCTTTATTCGCATTAACAACAGTATGATTCTAAAAAAAATAAATCAATTTTCAATTTTCAGTCTTAATTTCTATTGTTGTCGGTTGCTATTATTGTTATTGATATTACTGCCATTGTTACTGTTATTTGGATTATTGCTACTGCTGCCACTGTTGCTGTTATTGTTGTTGTTATTGTTGTTGTTGTTGTTGTTGTTGTTACTGTGATGGTTGTGGTGGTGATGATGGTTATTACTGTTTAGTGTAGGAACACTAGGGTTTCCAATGTTGTCTATCTCGCGCTGCGCACGTGAAATTTTTACCTTGTCCCGCGGGGTTCCATCTTCACCGGTTTCCATTGCGAACATCTTCATTTTTTCCTTAAAACTGAGCTTTTCAGGTACTTGTCCCACTTGAGAACTTTGTTGCTGTTTTTGCTTTTCAGCGAGTCTTCTTTGTCTAGGATCCCTAAATAGCCAAGCGAAAAATCTACAGTTTATCTTCTGATTATTACTAATCATTCGAGAACAACAAAATTAGTATGTCATAGCGTTACTTGTATACTTCCTGGGCACCTATAACACCAGGTGTACTACCAGTAATCGGAGTTGCACTGGATCCTTCAGGCGTTTTCGGAGATGCCAATAAAATTTCCGCATCGTTTATGAAATTCTGGAAATGCGGTTTGCACAGTTTTGTAATTGAATTTTCGACAAAAACACCGGGAAGCTAGCTACACGTAAATAGTTGGCTACATATTGAATAAATGAAAGATTCAATTACGCAAGGAAAGTTAAGTGCTTTGAAATCGATTCTTAAGTGCTAGATGATCGATTCTGAGTGTACATATGTGCAACAAGGAAAGCTCGTTAAATTTTCTTATACAATTTATACAATATTTGTAAGTAGTTAAAAAAAAAAAAAAAAATACAAATGATTAGATATATGTGAAAGTGATGTTAATTTAAAAATATACACATATGCGTGCAATCTATCTTACATTTGGATCTTCTGTAATGACATCCATTGTCGGAACTTGACTCGTATTAGAATTTCCAGACGAAATGTTTCGTTGCATAGATTCTACATTTGCGTTCGAGTCGTGAAAAGAAACTTTCTTAATGGACGTCGACTGCGGTTGAGTCAATGTTATTATATTTGATATGTTTGCATTATTTGATCTGAGAGTACTCTGCTGCGACATAATCGCGTAACTGGAACCTCGTTCTGGAGGCAGAGGCGCGTCATTGCTAGCGTTTTGCGTGGCTGTCAAAATATACATGTAGTGTAGTTTATATATCGAATTATTATCACAATAGTTACCGGAAGAAGATCATTTCTTTTTTCACTTTTATTGAAATTTATAATTACGGATAATATAAATACTTACAAGATGCGTTTGATCCGTTAATAATTAAACTGTCCAATCGTAACATACTGGGATGTAATAACTGTTGAGTTTTTAAATGGGATTGCAACTGCTGCGAATGATGCTGTTGCTGATACATTTGTTGAATTTGCTGTTGCTTGTTCATTTCTTCTTCCTTCTTTTTCGACTGAGCATCATCGAATTCTACTTGTTTTCGCTTAATTTCCTCGTGTCTACGGTGCATTTCCTTCTCTTCGTTAGATTGAGATAAACCAAGAGGTTTTTGAGAAGAGGTCAAATGAATCAAGGATGACATTTGAAATTGCCCTATGTTATTTGTCATTTGATTCGCGTGTTCGTGTTGAAAGTCTGACGATAAATGCGAGTCAGAATTATCTTGTTGTTGTTGTTGTTGTTGTTGTTGTTGTTGTTGTTGATGTGATTGCTGCTGTTGTAAATTTGTAACATTTTGCGAATATTGCTGAGACGAACTATTGATCGCGTGTGCTGTCGCGGCATTGGTAGAATGCATCAGGGAAGTACCGGTAGATTGACCAGTGTGGCTCCCTTTGACGGATTGATTGATCATATTGGTTCTAGACAAGTTGAGATGATGTTGGTCCAGTGAATTATTTCGATCTTGCGCCACCACCGTTGTACGAAGCAAACTTTGTTGAATTCTTATGTTTTCGGTATCCAAGTCGTTACTTTCCTCGTCGTCGTCCTGTTGGTTGGCAACTTCCTCGGCTCTCTTTTGAAAGTCTCTCTCTAGTTGAAGCGCTCGCAGTTGCTCCTCTTGTTGCGATGTCCTATGAGATAGTGCACTTAATTCTGCTATTTGTTGGTCCCGCCATTGTCTTGCAGCCTCTCTTCTACGTGCTTGTTCCTAAATGACAGTGCGATTGTAAGAATAAAAATACAAAAACTTGACAAATGAACTTACTCTTTCTTTCTCTTCTCGCTGCCACGGATTTGAAGCGCTATACTGATACTGACGTGGTTGTAACGCAGTCCCACTCGTATTTGCAGGATAGTATCCTCCGCGAGGAGGATCCTGCATACTCGCAGTGTACCTAGATGGGCAAACGTTTAATTAGATGGGCAGTCTTTCTTTTATAACTGACGAACAAGACGTTACCTTGAATCCGTTTGTTTGTTGTAAAGTGGATGAGTCGAAGTGCTCGGTGGTGGCGGCGGAGGACTTTCTGTAAATCCTTCTTCCGCTAGAGCAGACCGTATCGAAATTTCGTTGGACATGGTATTTCCGTCCGGCGCAGCTTGCGCTCTGTTCATTTCACCTTCGTCATTATAATGTTCGTTTCGTACGTCCGAATTGGCGTTTAAATAATACTGCGATCCAACAGCAACATGTTGGTTCTGATCCACGTACAATTTCCCAATGTCTCGTATACCCTGATCTCTTCCATAGTCGAGAAACATTCCGTTTGACTGCAAGCGAATCAAATCATTCTTTCCCCTCGGTGATGTCACGCCAGCGTGTCCATATTGAATGTGTCCAAGATTTTGTTGTTGTTGTTGTTGTTGTTGTTGTTGTTGTTGTACATTTTGATGTTGGTGTTGGTGATGCTGGTGCTGATGTTGGTGCTGATGTTGATGCTGATGCTGATACTGATGTTGATGCTGATGTTGGTGCTGATGCTGATGCTGATGCTGAAGTTGATGTGAATGCTGAGGTTGAGATTGATGTTGGTGTTGATGTTGGTGCATATGCGAAGACTTTCCATATTGAACCATGTACGAGCCGTACTGCGTATCCAAGTAACCAGAATTCGAAGAACCCGTTTGCCTTGCGGCGACATGACCAGACACTGAGATGGATGGTGCCGAGGACACTGTTACTGGTGGACTTGACCCCAAATTTGGTTGAGAACCGATGGATTTCGTCGGTCGGACGCCAGAACCGACCGACGATTGAACAGACATGTTTGTTTTCAAATTATACGCGTTTGGTCGATACTGATTCAATGAAGCTGGAACGCCACCTCGTAGTTCACGTCTTCTGACCTCCTCCTGCATTTCTTGAAGCTTCGCTTCTTGTCGTATTATGTCTCGAGACGACTGAGATCTTGGCGGCGCTGCAGAATTTTGTTGCTGCGACAGGCCACCAACGGGATAAGCTTGCTGTTGGGCTTGAGGCACATACGCGGATATCGGACGGTCCTTGGTCTGATTTATTTCAAACGCACCCGGACGATTCAAGGAATTTTGCGAGCCTCTCGAGTTCTTTTGCAACTGCAAAGGATTCCTGAAAAATTCGCGAGAAGCAGGGAGAAAATTAGGAGATTTAAATTAACAACGCGCAAATGGGAAAATACCGACTGAAATAAGAAAAGTGAAGCGAATGAGTTTCACTGAAAGAAACAAACGACGACGAAAGGTGCTTACCTATCATCCGAATGTTGAGACGGACTGTGCCGTTGCTTGGCCGTGTTTGCGGGCGCGTCCTGATTTCGATAGATGCTCAAGTTTTGATAAAATCTTTCGGCTTCGTTGCCTTGAAGCATGCTCGAACCGACATTGACGCTCGAGGCATTGTTACTCGTTGTTTGACCAGGGTTCAAATTTGGCGACGACTGCTGTCTACTCACAAGACCGGTCGGTGGTAACGTCCCAATTTTTGTCGGGTCGTGCAAATTATGACTCGAGCTGTTATATATATATACACATATGTGTGTATATATAAAAGAAAAAAAAAAAAACGGTACAATTAATCGTGATGTGATTTAACGTGTAACGTCTATAGAATTCGGGGGGGGGGGGTGGGGGGGAAGTGATCTTACCGAGAACGTAGCGACGTCGAACCGTTAATCGCAGTCATTGGTGGAGGTGGCTGCGTGACGGGCGGTGTAACGCTGTTGCTCGACGATGCCCTGCTATAGCCAGGGTTGAACACCTCGTGCTGCTGTTTCCCATCAGTTCCTACGTCTGTTTCATACGACACGTGTCATTAATTTACATACATACGTACGTGAATTACAAACAATAACGCGATAATGATACAATAAACAGAAATACAACTAATACTTGTAGGTAGAGAAAATGGAACAAAGAGAATAGAAAATGCAAAGATGGGAAGCGGATTAAAATTGAGCGGCGAGGTAGTAACGAAATGAAACAAAGAGAAACGAAAGGGGTGCGTGAATTCAACAACCAACAGAATGGTAATGACGGTCATGACAGAGCGCAGAGCTCGCAGCCATCATCATTCTCATTTCCCCTCCTTCAATTGTCATCATCTCTACTTACTATGCAACGCTGGCACGGACTTGCTGGTATGTATTTGCTGTTGCGGGGCAGTTGCATCGCGTCCAAGCCGAGACGGTAAATCTCGTTCGCTCATGCGACGAGGTCCTGCGATAGCCACCACACATGCGAAAACATATTACATATGTATCTGTGTATTATTCGTTGCTATAAAACATTTAGACAGGCATGGACAACTCAGGCACTATACTATATACCAATGATGGCGAACCTAATCGGACACTGACCCACACAGGCTTTTCAAATGACCCACGCGTTGATTTTTACAAACGCATCATCATACATATAAAAGAATTTTAATTATTTCTCGAACCCCTCTTTTTGAAAAAATGTTAAAAAAATTACAAGTGTTCGGTTAGAGCTTAAACGTGAGAAATAAATGCATAATTGTGTTTTATGGAGGATTTACGACTTACGGTTATGTACACATATAGGTATTTTAAGTCTTAAATGTTATACGAGTTAGTTGTGTCCAAAAAATTTTGTATAGAGCTTACGATTAAACAGATGTAACAAACACTAAAAAACACACTAGATCCCATTCTCAGAATGGGTAGAGCTTTGCTAGTTTTTTTATATAATAAAAGAGAGAACAGACAATAAAAAATATTAAGAAATAAAATATATATATATATATATATATATATCTAATGTATAGTGCAGGGGTGACTGGGCATGATGTCACCCCTTTTGTCACCCGTCAATTTTTTGACGTCGACATTTATTTTTTGCTCTTCACTGCAAAAGTAAAAATTGTGAAACAAAAAGGAAACGTAAACTTTTCAGAGGATTATAAAAGTGACAACCAAGAAAAAGTAGTTTTTAACCATCCTCCCCTCCCGCTTTCCAAGTAACGCCACTGACTCAGTGACTCAGGAGCTAGTACTAAAAAAAAAAAAAATGAACAAAATTTGACCTACTTCTCAAAAAGGTTCGCCGTCACTGCTCTATACTATATACATACGTATCGCGAATATCAATTGAACGATTTGCATCGCTCAAAAAAGAAAAAAAAGATCAAAGTATCGTAAATAACATCAAGTTTTCACGCGTGCATCGCGTGCTCATCGTCATCATTCAGTACCATCACCAGTGTGTGTATGTTTGTCAGATTACAAAGTACACATTCTACGCTTATTTTATTTATGCTCACTCGCTCGATATGTGTTCTAACAATACACGTGCATGCATCGCAACGAGAGGCATAGAAACGACAACAACGTGTGAGTGACAGAGTACAAATATCGTATGTACGCAAATCTATACATACACATTACATACACGTGCACAGTCATCTTCACGTGAAACTGAGAAGACGAAACAAACAAGAAAAGGAGCGAACATGTAAACATCAAGACTGTAAGCTCGTGATACCCAACCCCGTGGGCTCCCACACCCCACATAGCAAGGCAATCCGAGAATCAGTTTGCCAACAGTGAATTCTTTCTTCTGCATTTCTTTGAATGAAATGATTCAACTTTTCAATTTTTCTCTTTCGTGGACGTCACGCCCTTTGGAAGCTCCTCGAAGTTAATCAGGCCTTTTAGACTTACTTCACGTCGAAAATTCAGTTTTTGGATTAAATTATAACAAGGATTTTGGAGATGGTTACAATTAGGTGGGGCATGGCCAAAAGAAGGTTGGGAACCACCGCTATAAGAGAGCCGAGTTCCATTCGTCTCTTTTTATACATTTTCTTTCATTCTCTCTCTCTCTCTCTCTCTCTCTCTCTCTCTCTCTCTCTCTCTCTCTCTCTCTCTCTCTCTTCTCCCTTTTTTTCGCTCTATATTTTCAACCTATATACGTGTAAACATCTCATCACGGCGAGACGAGTCACCAACGAAAGAAACAAAAGAATGTGCTTAAAAATTGCGACCAAAATTCAAATTTCTGCAACTCAACGTGTCAAAAAATCAAGAAAATAATGTATTTACGTGTATCCTGACATGCCCTGTGACACTATGGATTGGCATTAAAAATTTTGTACATGACACTTTTTCTAAACATTGGCAGGCACGCGTTCGAAAGATGTGCGAGAGCAGAATTAATTGCTTACGTAGAAGAAAGCCAATATCCAGACGAGTTTCACTTGATCTTGGACAAATCTTGGACTCTGAACCAGATATTTTCCAATCTTGGTCGAGCTTTGTATCGGCCTCTAGATCTTTAGATCGGCCAGACGTCAACGTTTCTCTTTCAATCGTCATAGACCCTTGTTGATCGATTTCAATCGGCAAAACATCGAAATGGTTTCTCTCTTCAGAATTCAAATGACCGACGATGAAACTTTGTTTACAACGGGCTTTGGCCCCGTTCTCATCGTTTCTATTATCTCGCGACGAGTCCTCGTTCAGAGATCGAGCACACCGCTGATTGGTGAGAAACGACGAGGTAGCTCGTCCCAATCGATTCTCAATCGCCAAAGAGCATTCCTTCGAGTTACAACACCACCTTCGTTTTGGCTGCTCATTTTCGTTCTCGTTCGGGCGCAACAATTCCCTCGCCTTCTCGACGTTCGGATAGGAATTGGACAGAGTTTTGATCAGTTTACCATCGACCGATACCAGCGATCGTTTGTCCTTTTTCTCTTCAACGCAATTCCCTCCGATGTCCATTGGCCACGACGACGCAAATCTCTGAATATTCGCCTGCATTTCACGCAGAAGCAACGGCGCAGACGCCGCATCTGGCTTCTCATCGACGACAACTCCGTTCGAGGATTCCGCATTTGCACATTTGTTTGACAACAGGTGGAAAGAAGGCAGAGAGGGCGAACGAAAGGGAAAGGACGACGACCCTGCTGTTCTCGAATCGTCGCCGAGATCGGACATCTCTCTCAGTTGTTCTATCATCTGTCTTTGTTCCGACAATGATAACTTTCGTTTGCCATTCGTCGATCTACTACCACCTCCGCGCACTACCTCGGCCAAATCATTGCGACAATGACAGTCGTTGGGATCGCTGTTCTCACTCGACAGATCGACAATTGACTTTTCCAACATTCGATCGGATTCGATCGATAGGAGATATCGTCGTTTGATCTCATCGTCTCTCAAATCCAGTTCGGATCGACAGTGATTGTGATTATTATTGTCGTCGTCGTCGTCGTCGTCGTCGTCGTCGTCGAGGGTGGGAAACCGACCGGAAAGCGCTTGACGAGCCCGAATCGAGGCGACGTTCGGTTCCGATGCGAACTTCTTCGAACTCTCCAGCAATTTCATCAAATTGGGTCGACGACCGATCAACGTCGGTTCAACGTCGCCGAGTTTCGAGAAGTGTTTGGTCAACGCTGCGACGCGACCACCGTAACCGAGGCGCACCTCTTCCGGCGATTTCCAACACTTGCCGAAGCTCGACACGTTGCTCGACGTGTCGCCATCTAGGCCAGACAGATCAAGATTTAACACTGGAATCGCTGCGTTATCAACGCTGTTTTTTGCCGTCGTTCTCGAGGTCGTGCAGATTTCAACAGCATCGTCGTCTTTTTCTTGTCGCTCGTCCCACAATTCCTCTTCTCGGTGTTCGTTCGCGATCCGTGATCCCTCGAGCATCAATCGTTGCGAACATCCGGGACGTTTGATCGTTGCATCGTCATTGCATCGTGGTAAATTCGATCTCGCGACGAAATCGTCTGACGAGATACTCGTCACGGCGTCGAACGCGCCGTCGTTGCCTTTCGATCGGTACTCGTCGACTTTGCTCGAAGGATGAAACGGGAAGGTCGTTTCGACCGTTTGATCGATATAAGGTATCGAATCGAGAGAGAGATCGTCACGTTTGACGATCACGGTCGTCGCTGTCGTTGCCGAGGACGGTCTGTCCGAACTTGCCGACGGGTTTAAAACGATCGACGACGTTCGGACAGCGTTTACATTTATCGGTTGGGCAAGCGAAACGAATTGCCCAACTTCTGAAACAAGAATTTTGGCAAACTTTGGTCTGGTTTTTCTGTGTCGGTAAGTTGAAGCGTGTACATTTATTACTGGTCGGTAGAATATAGAGACAATGATAGTAAGATTGCGTGATTTGCAAATATCTATTTACCACAGAATCTGAAAATTTGCTCGAAAATTTCCACTACTACTGCTACTACTACTATTACTACTACCATCACCACCACCACTACTACCATGTTCAACAGCTACAATACTTTCTCGTTTTTCTCGTTTTCAAATGTTGCTCTTTCGTCTTTTATCGGCTCGCGTGTTTCGGCTATACGTGTTTCGCGTATTTTTATTTTTATTTTAATTTCAATGTCCGCTCATTGGGTCAACTCGTTGCGGACGAGATTCCCGAGAGCGGAGCACAGTATACCGATTCGAGATACAACGGAGCGACATACAGAAAGGAGAAACATTGAACAAATTTCGACGAAAAATTCACAACAACGCATATCCAAATCCTTTTGAACAAATCGAAGAAAGAATCGCACCTGGTACTGAATCGATCGAACGTTCCGAATCGATCGCATGCCTTGGAACGCTCAACAAATTACCCATCGAGTGCGACGTAGATGGCTGCTCGTTCGTTTCCTGTACCGTCGAAGCTTCCAAGTTCTCGGACTTGGGACGAACCTTGTGCGCTGCTCGGGAACAATCAGTTAGTAAAGCGTTAATCAAGCACAGCGATTATCTATATTTGGCTATATTTGGCAACGGACCAGAACCCGACCACAACAAAATGACAACAAATGCGAGGCGACGGACAATGCGAGCGAATAATTCACGATTCGTGAAAGCGTTGTCTCAAGCTGTTCTCTCGACATTCCGCAATTCCGACAAAATCAACAGCATCGCGCCGGCACTCGCGATTGGAGTTTACTATTTTTTGGAGTTTACTAACACAAGTTTTAAGCAATCGCTTAATGTTTCACCTCCCCTCTCTTTATTATTATCACATCGCCGCTTCTTTTCACGCTCGTTGCCTCACTTTCACGGCCCTTCTTCATTGTCTTGTAAATTATATGCACACATCACGTGCGTGATGTATACTTGTATACTTTTTCACCGCAAACCTCTCGTTTCGTCAGTATCACAACGGAACGAATCGTCGAGCGGTGAAATAATCGCTCATATCGAACATATTACGTCGACAATATTCATAAAAATTCTCGGGGTGGTGGTTACTAGTTGGAACGGACGAACAAAAACATACGCACCTCTGGTCATCACTGGCGACGGTTGAGACAGCAAAGTGGCTAAACCGTGGTATATGGCACCTTGCTTAGCAACTTCCAACGTTACTATTGGCCCGGTTCGTACCAAATATTCAGCAGCTCTACAAAAAGAAAAGGAAAAAATGACAGACACCGTAAACTGTAAACTCTTACTGCAGTAAACATCGACGTATCGCGTGGGATTTTCCCCCACAGTGACGATTCTATAATCACTGTGTAATCTCAATCGTTACTCACTTTTCTTGAGTAATTCCCACTAAACTTTGTCCGTCCACTTTTAGCAGTTGGTCACCAGCCGTCAATCTACCATCCTGCACATACATGTATATGTACGTGTGTATTTGAAAATTGCAATGAAAAAAACAAATAATTAGCGTCATGCTAAACAATACATACACACACACACACACACACACATAATTAACAACAGAAATGATAAAATAGCGAAAGGATGTGAGTGAAGAGAAAAGATTTTTTTTCTGTACGTGAAAAAGACAAAAAGAAGAAAAAATACATACGCATACACAACATGACGTGATATTTACTTACAGCATCCGCAGCACCACCGGCAACCACACTTTTTATATATATTCCAAGCCTATCCTGACCAGCGCCCTGCAAAACGTACACATACACGTGTATATTTCATTTGCGAGAACGAAAATCTCACGTACTCGTAACATACTTATTGTTAGTAAAAATGTTAAAAAGATTGAAACGTATGTACACATGTACACACAGGTATACGTCAGGTATAACTGCGACATATGTAAATATAACCATGTTATGCGTACCTTTGCCGCGACGATGCTCAAGCCCATTCCGCTGGTAGACTTGTGTAATTTTATCACATGTATCTCCGGCTGAGCACCAGTCGGTCCCGCATGACAAGAATAACCTCCAGATCTATTGCTCATTGCACTTGGACTGCGAAACTATCAAATATCATTGTAAACAAAAATTAAAATATTAATCATCCAGTCGTTACAAATATCGCTATAGTTTTTTGTTAGCAGCAAGAAAAGGAAGATTTAGAAAGAAAAAAAAGAAAAGAAAAAAGGAGAAGAAAGATGGGAAACAAATGAAGAAGCGAAGAAGAAGAAGAAGAAGAAGAAGAAGAAGAAGAAGAAGAAGAAGAAGAAGAAGAAGAAGAAGAAGAAGAGGAAGAAGAAGAAGAAGAAGAAAATGAACAATTTACATTATTGTGATCTATCATGTATATGGTCCAATATCCGCTGCTGGTGGGTTGTGGTGCCATACGGCAAAGACCGTCCCGCTGCAACGGCGTTAAGAATTCTGCTAAACCTGGAGGTACACCGCGAATAACTTCGCAGCTGTAGCCATCCTCGGGAAGCAGGAGCGCCAATGCGAGCGTAGGCTCCTCCTCGAGTCGAATCTCTCTGCCATCGGCACGCGCGAGCGTATCAGCCACACTTTCTGCTACCTGGAATTCAACAGCACGTTACTTACAAATCTACTGGAAATTCTGTCACATTTTGGTGGATAGGTGGCAGCCAAAGTACACGACGATTAGAGCGTTGTATCTAAGAACAAGAGTCAACTCACTTTGACTACGTTTTCGATCAACTCCGCGGGAAGTCTCGGCTCGTCCGCAGCCGGTTGATACTTTTGCAGTAACGCTCTGACCTGAAGAGAATTCAACTTGAAGCAGGTAGAGCTCAAGGTAGCGAGCTCCTCCGCGTTGTACTTTGGCGCTTGAAGAAGATGAGTCGCTTGCATGATCGTTGCCAAGTGACACTGACTCGCGAGCTCCAGGCCCTGCCTTTCAGCCCAAGTCTCCAGGGCGTTTAGTCTTGCCTTTAACCGACGACCGAACCATCTAACGCACAAGTTCGCATTCGAAACCAAAGCGTTAAACGCGGTCGCGTTTATCGTGTGAAACAGATGGCTGAACAGCTGTATGGTGAGCGCAGCGTTTACTCTGCACCGTCTGAGCAAAGCCATCGTGCTCGAAAATATTTGGAGCACTCCAGCTTCTTTCGCAGGTTCGTCCGCGTCGGCCATGAATTGCGACATTGCTGGTGCTAGTTCCAAGGAGATGCACCTGACCAACGACGCGAATGCCGTATGAACTGCTTCCGTCAAAATGTCCTGCGCCCTCGTCGAAAACGCACCTACGTGCCGATCGTTTTTCAACATGTGCAGCAGCTCGGATCCGTTTGCTAACCACAGCGCCAACGAAGATGTATCCATATACCGTTCCTACGACAATAACACAGTGCAGAATGATTACGCACGCCTTGAACGAGACAACAGAGACAACATTCCCAACAACCAGCAAAGGTGCATTCCCACAATTTCGAGCGTGATCAGACTCGTTTTCATTGCTGCGACAGTACGTAGTTCATCTCAAATTAGAACATCTCGAAGCTCGAGATCACCTCATCGAGTTACCTGTATCACTCGTTGGATCATGCTAGCAACGTTTGCCAACATCACGGTCAATCTGTGAGCTCTCTCCGTTGGCTGCAACTCTGGTCTGTAGTGCGTGCTTGCGCGATATCTTGCCGCCAAGTAAAGCGTATACGTTGGTGCCAATTTGAACTGCGGTGCCGACGGTTCAACGTCAGTAATCACCGCGTGAAAGAAAGTTTCTTCCGTTTCCTCGAGAAATTCCAGTACGGCTGGTAAGATCGGATCCATTCCACGTGGTTGTCGATCATTCTGCAGCGTTCTGTCCGGAACGGTAACAGAGAAATTCAATATTATTCAATGTCACGCCATCGGCACACATCCAACCACACGATTGAGATTATTTCTTTAATTTTTCGATTGACATTTCTCGTTCAACTGCAAAAGATATATGTATATATATATATATTCGTATTTCATTTGTATTTCATGTTTCAAGACGCGTGGAACTTGATTCGTACATATCACCATGTATGTATTCAATTCCATCTTGTATTAAATAAGTTTTAGTTGTAAACTTATTTAATACAACATAAACTAGGGACAAATTAGGGAAACACTCGAAACTCGCTGAAACCCAAAAAAGTTTCGAGTTTTCGGAATTTGGAACTCTGTACTTTTTTTCGTGATTCGAAGCTCAGACGAGTAAATAGACGCGCAAGTATAAAATCAATGAATAAACAATCACTTGCAGCATGAATAAAGAATGTTTGATTCATGTACGTATGTGTTTCTCGAATAATCGACGAACGTTCGATGGTCGTTTTTTTGTTTCTCAAGAATACAAGTGGACCCGCGATCAATCGTAATTCTGAAGCGACAATGTAAGATACTAAATTATCACAAAAAGTATCTCATTGCATTACTATCCACGACGTGAATTCTGACTTTTCAGTACATATGTATCCAATCCGACATTATGATCTCCAAAAAAAAAAAAAAAAAAAAAAAAAAGAAGAAGAAGCAGGTTAGATCCAGAAAGTTAGTTTTCGGATCTTAAGCAAGATATTTTTCTATGCGTATTATATTTCTGTTTGTGCTTTAATCAACTGTGATCAGTAAAAATTCCTCTTACAAAATGGAATCGACACTTTATTCACCGAGAGTTTCGAGAGTTTCGTGAGTTCGGAAAATTCAAGTTTTTGAGAACCAGTTGGAAAAATTATTCACAAACTCGTGTCTTTTCGGTGAGAACAGGTACAACATTGTCCATTACCTGTTACCATCCCTGCTGCTGGTGAGACTGGCAGTCTCAACGTTTCCATCGAGATCGAAGGTTGTTTCGTAATTGTGCGTTGATTCCGGTGGATGGGTCGGGCTTCGAGTATGGCAAACGGTAGCGACAGCAGCAGCAGGAACAGACGTAGATTTGCTCGGACTAGACGGATGGATAGATATCGATCTCT
This sequence comes from Tetragonisca angustula, assembly GCA_036937485.2. Classification (NCBI taxonomy): domain Eukaryota; kingdom Metazoa; phylum Arthropoda; class Insecta; order Hymenoptera; family Apidae; genus Tetragonisca; species Tetragonisca angustula. The sequence goes on from JAWNGG020000202.1 coordinate 383,002, forward strand.
CCGAGCCCATTTCTGCTGCGTTTGGCTGCAATCGGTGCCGTACACCGGCTCCGTTTGCAATTTCATTGCCATCAGGATTCAACTCGAGCGAAAATGGCAATCTCTCGTCTTCGTATCTGCCAGACAAAATACCACCATCTCTCGTTTATTTCTCGTTGCTTTTCATTGATTTCGCCGATAGTTCTCTCAAGTTTACTTTACAAGTAATTTCTATTAAATTTTCACTGTCGATCAAAGTTGTCGTCCCTAGCTCAGTATATCATTTCGTCACTCCAACAAACCTGTAATCCACTTCGTTCCACTTGCCACTAGGTTTTTTCTTCCGTTTCCGAGGCACATAGTCAGAGGGTCGTCTCCGTACGTGGAACATGATTGAACCTGTGAATAACACAAAAAAGAAAAAACTTTTTTATTGCCGTTTTTGTTTTCGCGCAATTCCACCATCACAAATATCTCCGTTGTTTCTGGAATGTTTATGAAAATCTTTTAAACTAATTTTTGATTTTTCAACGCGTCTAGGTGTTTTTTTTTTTTTTTCCATAGAGAAATCGATTAGTGGGCGAAGAAACATATCGTTCCATTAAAAAAAAAAAAAAGAAAAAAGAAAAGTGGAGATGGTCCTGTACTGAATAACTTTCGTTGATAAAGTTTTTCCATATCTCCAAAAACAACAGACATTTAGATGGAACGCGTTCTGTACATTCTGTGTATACTCTGATGCTACAAATATCATTCTTGTATTATAGATGCATGTGCTATATCGTGTCACATTTTCTACCCTTTACGTATCCAACTGACCTACAAACAACACACAATACATGACATACGTTCACCGACATAACCACATCTATCTTCTCGTTTCGCTGTTTCGAACGATGTACATATATATATATATATATATATATATATATATATATATATATATATATATATACACATAGACACATGCATATATATATTTGAATCGAAGATCGATGCAGCGTACAATAAATCAGTTATAATAGTTTAAAGAATAGTCGATTAAAATTTGCATCTCCAAATTTCTCGTCAACTTTGATCTGCGTTATAGAGTTTCTATCGGGAGGATTCTACCTACACAAGAAGTAACAACTTTCCATCTTCGAAACACGTATTAATTCACTGGAAGGAAAACATTTCGGTCGTTTCGAACGTATTTCTGTTGCAATTGATCGGTATGTACATGTACGAAGAGTTATTGATGTAAAACTTTATTTGCGTATGCACACGCAGAAACTACTTCTATACCTAAACGTCCCTGAATATCCCTGAATATCTCTAAATGTTGCGATTAAAGAATAATATTAAATATTCTTACGTCTAATTCCCCAATCCATCATCTTGTACGAAATTTGTCGATTTCTTTAACGTGGTCCCTGAATATATCTCTGAATGTATGTATGCGTGTGCGCACGCGTCCGTGGTCCCTTCTTCGATCGATCACTTCAATTTTGGTCTCCTACTTGGTTTCATACTTTGTGTCTTATACTTGAGAGAAGCTAAATAGTTTTCAGTTTTATATTGTCGAGAAAACTGACGCACAGATTATTTTGTCGTCAACTCATGTTGGAATGGTACTGCAGTATTCAATATCTGACTCTGTATCCGCTTTAATCTGTATCCTTCGGCGCGTTACACCATATAATAACTCGTAATGCTTGTTCACTGTTCGTACCGTGTACCGAGAAATTTAGATAAATTCATTATTCCATTCTGGCAATTATATGGAACTTTAAACGTTATTAGCGCAAACCGAGAAGGATAAAAGAATCCTCTTCTTGTACAAAAATTTACTACCGTTATAAAAGTCTAAGTCACGATTACTGCTGGTACATGGTAACGTTAAATTGCGCCACAATATTGCGCGACTGATTTCAAGTATCACAGTCAGAGGGTATACAAGGGTTGGTGGGTGGTTCTTCGGGCTCAGCGAGCACGCGCACGCGACTATCGATATAGTACATACATGTACATTATACTACACTACGCCAGACTATATGACGTGTGGCATGGCACGACATTGCACGGCATAGGACGATATGAATTAACTAGTCTCTACGAGCGCAACTACGTTGTTGCATCGTTGTTGTACAACATTGAATGATTCTTAAAATGTTTGTTCATCCTCCCAACCAATCCTCTTTCCACGTCGCTCAATTTGATTTCTGTTTACTACACTATTCGTACCCGTATATACTTCGACTCGATTACAAGTAAAATTTATTCTTATTTACGATTGAAATTGACAATTACATCGAATTATTTCTACTGGAGGAATTACCACACTGACACTCACCGCGAGCAGAAGGGTGATTCATAAGAATGGCTAAAGGACACTCGTCATCGTCCAGTATATATTCTTGCTGCGTTCCTCCATTCATGTTATTCTCACTATTTACCTGCAACATTCAATTGCAAAATGAACCATTTGGGAAAATATATACATATATACATGTTTATAAATTATTCGATATTATACGTAGCACACATTGAAATGTGAAAAGTAAAGAAAAACAAAAAATGTAGCTCACTTGTACGAGACAATACTGTTGTGGATCCACCTTCTCTAAACCATACTTGGTAAGCATTTCTCGCACGACTTGAACTGCCGAGTCTCGAACGCTTAAAAGTAAAGTTTTATATGGTACGTCCTTGCACAACGCCTCGCCGTAAATCTTCAATGTTCCACCAGTATCAGGACCCCCGTCTTTGCTGCGAAATTGTTGCAATTTTCTCTCCAATTTTTGTTGACGTCGCCTTCTCATCACAGCTTCTGGATTTGAAATACTTCTGGTAAAACTTGTTTCAGGTAACTCTGAAACAAGAACATTATCGCGTTTTACCAATACACACAATCTGTACACTGGAACGCTGTTAGTGTTTATTGTACAGACCAAATAATCTTAATATACGCATAGGTATAATTATCGTTATACTATTATTTATACCGTTATATTAATCATACAACACGCTTATACACTCGCTTGGATATCAATGGATAACAAGAAATTTGTTATTTGCTCACCCGTGTAAAGTTTCTCGGCTACTCCATTTTGATCGACGGGTACAGCATTCTCATCTTGTTCCAAACTCTTTAAACGACTCAGCTTTTCTTGTTTTTTCATCTGTTTCTTCTCGCGTTTACTCAGCTTTCTACGAAAGCTAGAGCCATCCGAAGAAGAGAAACCAACGCCCTGAGCGTTGGTCTTGTCATCGATTCTTCTCAGCAGAAAGCGTCCCTCGCGGTCGTCGATGTGCCAGTTTAATTGCACCAACAGTGGTTTCTCCTCGAGCCCAAGCTTACGTTCTTCTGTAAATAATTGAACAGAAGAAGGAGAAAAAGAAACGGAAGGATAAACGTCAATTCTGACGTTAATTGCAACGCACACGCACACTTGACAATCCTCCTACTATTGACTTACCACCATTTTCGTGAATTTCGTAAAGTGCGTATTCTGGAACCGAAAGCATTCGCATATCTGGACGGAATTTTTCAATAAGCGTTTCAATGACCGCTTGACTCGTCGCATCCGACGCTACTCTAATACATTTTGTCGCGACCTTCTGACCACTGTCTTGAAAATAAAATCTCATCACGCCGTGGAACTCTAAATCCTGAAAAATACAATACATTGCGTACATTCGCTATCGGTGAGCAAGCTGAGATAAAATTTGATCTCTCAGTCGAATGAGATCGAAAGAGATCGAACGTGGTCGATGCGATAATTCACCTCGTTTGGTTCCGAAAGTTCAAACAGATCCAACCTGTTGGCGTTCCATTGCTGAATAACACCGCGCAGAGCCTCGCGCTCGGCCTTCTTGTTTGCCAGTTCCGTGGCCATTCTACAATCCAACCAAATAAGCAAGCAACAATGAACATTAATGTATTTCCCTTTTCATCCAGTTCCTCTTGTCTTTCATCGTCTTTCGCGTATATTTTACGATACCATTTTCAACGCAACAGAGGGACACCCTTTCAATCTTTGTATCTTTGTTACGCGCCAATTAATTAACTTCTTTCCGACGATCATCGTCGGAGAGAAATTCATCACTATTCCAATCGACTTTTCGAACAATTGCCATTTGATCGAATGTCGATCGATCAAGTCTACGAGACAACGAACGAGATGATATTTCTACCGCATGTAGATAAAAAGATTACACCGTTACATCGTTAACGTGTTCCCATTGCATCGCGGTGTACGTTCCAAGTAGTCGACGGCGGCTGTTCGATCAAATCAAATTACCAGTCGAAATGTTATAAAAAGAAAAAAAAGGAAAAAAAAAAAAAGAAAGAAGTCACCGACGAGCATACTTTCAAATTGACGGTTTTACCCTTGGCGTGTTCGTACGTGTCAAGTTTGTACGTATGCGTACACATGAAATCACAGGAGTTAACGTAGTAAGTACGTATGAAACTTTTTCTTCTTTTTTTTGCCTCCTTGAAGGAAACAAGGCTTACCGAATAGAAGAGATATTTTCTACGTAAGGCGATGTTTCTTTTTTAGAGAGTGCCCAACACGTACAACGGGGAACAACTTTTGAAAAAACATGCATAAGCCTCGAAGATCAAATAGAATCAGTCCCGCGGTGCATCCGAGAAATTGCAATAGAGCAACAGAGTGAAACAAGTTTTGTCACAATCGGCAGGAAAAGAGTCGGCCTGAATCGGTTGAGATCGACCAGACTCGGCCATTCTCGCCAGTGTTCGAATAAAATCGGTTCAACTCGGAGCGAACGAACACGTCCAACGAACAAGTCGCATACCACGCATTCCTATCTCCCTCGACCGAGCGTGTATTCGATCTTAAAACCCTAAAAACGCGCTCGAGTAATCCGCGAACACGCTCGAGTACTCTCCTTGAGCACACGTTGCACTCCACGTATTCTCGTCGTTGTTCGACTTTGCTACTTCTCTTCGTATCACCTACCCACTTTCAATCGCTCCGCTGCCGTAAAAACTTTTTGTACGAGAGAACACGCCTAGACCCGCGTTATGATTTCATTATGCGTTCTCCTCCCCTCTACGCACGTACAGTGTGCACGTACACGTACACGTACGTACGTATGTATGTATGTATGTATGTATGTATGTGTGTGTGTGTGTATGTATATATATATATATATATATATATATACACACGTATGTACCGTACGTACGTACGTTGGTACGTGCAGTCTCGTACACAACGTAATTTTAAAATAACGTGAAAAATATAGACGAGTAACGTGCAAAGCTGTCTGTATTTCGTCAACGTCTTCGCTTGTTCTTTGCTTTTTTCTTCTTTTTTTGCTTCGTACAGATATAAAAGCACTTACGACAACAAACGCTGCACGTCTCAGAGACAGGTGTTTTCTCCGTTTCATCGGTTATTTTACTTTTGCACGTAACAACGCACTTTACAATAATCGAAATAATATAAAATTTAAGGCCAGAGATTGGCCAAGTTTATCTTTATCAATAACAGGCTATTATTGGTGGAGAAGAATCGCAAATAATCGAAAAATATCCGAGAGAATAATTCGATAATAACAAACACAAACACGGTGAAACACGGTGAAAGACAAAAAGTGGAGAAAGGCAGCAAACCAACGTGTCATCGTACTTACTCCTCTGAAACTGTCATTCTTCCGATACAGTCGAGCGAAATGCAAACGGCAATTCAAATAAAATTGAACGTTTCGAGGAAGAGTGAAAACGAAGATTTTCCTACTTTACAGTTTTAAACTTGGGGAATATTCCAACGAATATTTCCGTCGAATACGAATTTTTTTCGAAATCTACAGGAATGACGATCATTCCTTACAACTGTTGCTCAGCACATGTACAAATTATTACTATTAAATTACGGCTGTAGACGAATGTAATCGATGCTGTGGAAATCTGTTTATAAAAATCTGTCGAACATCAAACATTTTTCTACGTTTCGAACAATGTTTTTTCGATTGTAAGCAGTTCAACGACGAATTTAATCCTCGTGCAGTCCAACCCGTTAGCGGGAAAAACACTTTCGAGATATACACAGGTAATGTCCAAGTTGCAAGTCCCACGTTCCTTTCTATCGTAACAACTAGTTAACAGTATTTAGCAAGGTAAATTGTCAATGATTTTCCACTGTAAAAACAAACGCCACACCCAAAGTTTTCCTTTTTTTCTATTTCACGCAACACCAAGTGTTGCACGCCTACCCGACTTATCTCTCGTCGCGTAATTACTAACGAACTGGCCGACACAAGTAGACTTGGAAAGCTTGGGCCTCAAGAGTGCCTTAAGAGGGGGGATATATATATATATATATATATATATATATATGTACCTCCTCTCTCGCTATGCCGTTTCCATCATCGGCAATCTATGTACTTACTTATACTTGCATCCTTCTCTATCTATCTCTTCTCCTCGAATTCACTTCTACCTGTACTATCCCACCTATCTACTCCATACTATTCACTATTATCCCATGATACAGCTTGCTCCGATCTGGTCCGATTCATACCACTTCGTTCCATTCCATTCCGTTCCGTTCCGTTCCGTTCCGTTCCGTTCTGTTCTGTTCCGTTTTGTCTCGTTTCGTCTCATTCTATATCCCACTCCGTCCCATTCCGTTCTATTCCATTTTATTCTATGCTGTTCTGTTCTACTTTGTTTTCCTCTGTTCTGTAGCATTTAGTTCAAATTTCTCCCACTTCATTCTTATTTCTTTCGTATTTAAAGTAACATTATAAATAAACATCAAAATTATCGATTCGCGAGGAAAAATATTTGCAGCGATAAATTTATTTATTTATTTATTTATTTTTGTTTGCATATTCAACGTGACGTAATATAAATTGTATTGAATACTTATTATAAACTTTTCGAATCATGTAAAATATTTTACTCGTGTATCAACTTGCTAATGAAATGAATCTAATTTTCATTGTACGGCTTCGTCGGTAACACCATTAAGTATTGCATGACAAGACACCAAACCGACTAGAAATGGGAAAGGAACAATGAGAATAATTTCTGATAATTTCAATTCGAACAAGTTTCTCCCTAGGAATCATGTAAAAAATAAACAGCGAATGATACTAGCACTCGAAACAAACAAACATTCGTAACCATAAATACGCAAGTACGTAAAATTTTAATTTTTTAAGTTCAAAGTTTTATTCGCATGGTAGATAGTAACGTACGAAACTACGCTATGCCATCAAATTGCCAAAGCTTTGTTGAAAATGAATACTTAAATGATCTGTTTATTACTCTCAACTAACCGTTTCCTGCTTCTTTCGTTCACATGAATATGCCAAATGAATGCGTACATACGCATTTATATCTCGAGTTTCCGCCGAAAATCTTACATTATAATATTACCCCTTTATCTCGCAAATTTTCAAAATGTTTTGCTATTTACGTATGTACGTGTACTTGACCGCGTGCATGAACATTTGTAATCACTTGTATATTATAATAAAAGGCAACCAAAAAAAAAAAAAAAAAAAAAAAAAGAAAAGAATTATAATGCAGTAAATAATGATATGAAGAACATATCAAAAAACAAGATCGTATGTACAGTAACTAGGTAAATACAAGCAAGTAGGGTACACGCTATCATGTTGTAATCACCAGCTCGAATCTTCTTTATATTGAAGCAATCGTCAACGTTTAAGAAGTTAAGTCTGTCCAAATCTTGCGTCGAAAAGATAAATTTGAGAAAAGTTTATAAAAAAAAATTTTTTTTTAAAGTTTCTAAAAAGAGTCTCTAAAGGCTATAGCTATGCTTCTTATATACCAATCATATATGAAAATTCCTTCTACTTCGTCTTTCGTCTATTCTTTAATTTCTATTTATTGTTTCAAATTATTATTGGCGTTGTCGTACTATTATCAAATGGACTTATACTCTACGACAATTTCAATTGCATTACTAATCGTGTTTAACCGCGGATTTTAGTGCAATTTTTGCACAAACTCATAAAACTACTGTTTTTAGTAATTTACAATTATTTAAATTTTCAAATGATCAATCTATCTGCAGTGATAATTTGCAATATACCTGTACTATGATAAAAGGAATTTTTTATCAGCGTTTTTATATATCAGCCTACATTCTTACATCACTTTACAAACATATATTATAATACATGTATAAATATATTAACATTGCATATTCAAGTTCAACGGTAATTGAAACAAGTTTAGCGAGAGGTTTAATCAAAGATAAAAATATAAAGAAAATAAAAATCAGAACACACAGAAGACGAAGGAAAATATTTTTGAAAACATACCTTCTTCCTCTATATAGTTTGCTTTTTCTCTATAAAACGAAATAGAAACAGGTTTCTTCCTTTATATTTCATTATGGCTCTTTTTATGGAACGTTTTTTGCATTCTTTCTTCCCTCACATTACGGCTAATACGATTTTGCTAATCTTGGTCGTGACCTATACATCTCATTTGACAAACGTGTCATATATTTAAACCTCCGATGTTATACATGCGTGTCATTTGTACGAGTATGTATATGTACATACATGATTGATATAAATCTCAAAATGTTGATTTAACAAGAAAACTAACTGAAGCATAAACAGACATACACTTTTAGATATGACGCGATCTTTTATGCGTAAAAGACTATAGATAATAGATGCACATACGTACATACATAGAAATACATAGCAAAAAATTTGAAGAATGGATTTAACATTCGTTTCATTGATGAAAGCTAGGAAAACAAAAGATAAAAAAACCTGTTGAACCTGCACTTGAACACTTCGTTTATAAAAGCTTTAACAATTCAATTGCAATCGTAAATTACCAATAGAGTACAAGTAGATATACAATAATTACCAAGTCGTCTTATCGTGTCTCTTCGAAATACGAACAATGATAATATTTTACACATAACTAATTAATATTTTGCACGTAAGTTGTAATCTCTTTTTTCAAATAAAATCCAATGTAGAAGATACAAAGAAAAGATGCAAGAGCAAGAGAGATATCAATCTCTCAAGGATATTCAAAACATAGTTTACAAGGTTATAACTTGTGTCCATTGTTCACTGTTCACTATTCACTATTCACTTCTACTGTTTACTGTTTGCTGTTCATTGTTCATCATTCGTCGTTCATCATTCACTGACATCGACATTTGGCATATTTCACAGTGATTAACAAATATAAAAAGATAATGGTACCACAGACGTATCTTTCCCTGCACTATAGTAAACGTCTACATTGTGTGTAAGATCTACGTTCGTGACAAAAATGGGGAAATTATGTCAATAGTCGAATATGCAGTTTCAATGAAAAGTTTTATTATAGGAATTAATGAAAAGCATGGAGGATGACATTGATATTTATGCAGATTTGCCGGATTTTGGACCAGAGTTTAGTAAAAACGTAAGCATTAAGATTGGGTTTTATAGTTAGGTTATGTTATGATTTTCACATCCGTATAAAACACGGCTGTAAAATTGTACGTACAAATTTCCTGTATTCTGTACTATTTTAGTTTGTATCGAAGAACGAAGAAAATAGAAACGCGGAGAAACAATTAGAGCTGAAAAAGCAAATTGCAGAACTTACGGCGAAATTAGAGAATTCTCAAAAGGTGAATAAAAATTTAGAAATTAATTTATTTTCATTATTAAAAACTGCGAAAGCAGAAATTACACGAAAGGATAAAATGATTGACGAGTTAAGGAAAAGGTAAGTAGACCCGATTGATATGATTTCTCGTCGTTTAAAAAATATGTTTTATATGACGATACAATTATTGCAGATTAGACGATGCAACATTCAGAAGGAGTTCATACTCTAACGATTATGTTATACGTAAATCCACCCTTTCTACGACTGTTACAAATACACATCAAAAATCAATCAACATTTGCTTTTCTGTTAATGAAAAGAGTACTCAAATGTCGAACCTGAATAGTTTGTCTAATCAGAGCAAGGATCAACAAAACAAATCCACCTTAGTTCCAATTACCGTTTTTGGCGAACGATTACTTAAAAGAATGACGGACGAACAGAATTTGGAAAAAAAAGATAGATCGAACAAGTTGAATAACAGTGATAATGACGATAAAAACAACGCAGGATACACAGTTGAAAGCGACAAAGAAAATGGTTTTTCGTGCGACACTAATTTTGATAATACAATGGAAATCCAATCTTCCGTGATTGCACAATACAAAGGGAGCGAAAGTCTATTAGCAGGTTCAGGAAGTACAACAAAAGATGTTGTTCAGTCGAACAATAAAAATGAGACGAGTTCTACGTTTCAAAAAAGACCAACACTCGCCTGTACAGGAAAAAGAGCAAACGAAGAAGAGAATAGGCACATTGACGTGAAACGAATGAAACCTAGTGGAGAAAAACATTGCTTTGACGTAACAAAGAAAGATAATAACCTAGATAATAACCTAGTCTCCGAATCTAAGGACAAGTCATTCCCCCGATACAACGACTTTGGATTCTCTGATTATTCTAATGAAAAAGGCCACAACAAAAAATATTCAGAATACGCTCATACCTCGAGCATGGAACCGAAGAAACATGGATACTCAATTCACGATGGAAATAAAGCAGATGAAAGGAGAGGTACGAAGAACAAAGGCGACAAAAGAGATATTAATGATAATCATTGTTCGAAACGACGCAAGTCTACTCAAAATTCAACAACATTATATATTTATAATTCAGGCAAAAAAGACACGAATTATCGTTGTGCCGAGATTTTCGAGAGAGATAATTGTCGACGCAGTCACAGCGAACATCGTGCTAGTAGAGATAAACAAAAAGAATATCATCGCACGGATGATCATCGATCGCATGCGAAATCCACATCGTACACAAAGTCGTATCGAGAAGAAAAATATCATAGAAATCAATATAATAATAAGCACAGCGATCACGATGGAAAGTTTGAGGAACGTTGTAATCTTCGAAATAGTGGCGCGGCAAATAAATCGAAAATCTCAAAAAAAGATACAACGTACAACGAGAGGCATACGAAGCATTCTACCATTGATCGAATTTCAACGGATCAGAGGTTTGACGAGGTAAAGAAGGCTCAATGTCGATACAACGAGCACGAACCACGAAAAATGCGGAATATCGATAAGTCGATAATTAAACGACACGACGAAGATAAACAAGACGAATGTAGCGATTCACGTGCGCGTTCACGTCGCAACTCTGATGCAGAAAATTTAATCGGGCACAACTCGAAATATTCTCAGGTTTCAAAGGAGAAAGAAATGGATGGAAAGGATAATGGAACTACACAAACAGCAAATGCTCTGGAAATTGGTGACGAATTGCGGAAATGTGCCGACGAAGAATTAAAGAGTTCATCGATAAATTTGGAAGACGATGAAATTTCAGATAGCCGAAATAAAAATTGGTCGAAAGATAGATGCGATAAATACGAAAGGTCAAAGGATCGGCAAGATGCCGATGTGGGCCCGCCAGGAGATCCCTCTTTCGCAGTGAATGACACGCCGGTAAAGAGTACGACGGTGAGCAATGAAACGGAGAAAGCTGCCGATGTTCTTCTACGAACAATTCCAATCTTAGATACCAACGTCGCGTGTTCTCCGGGCGAAAAAATTTCTAAAAACGTCGAAAGCGTCGAGAACATTGAGAACATTGAAAACTTCATTCGCAGTTCTGTTTCCACGTGTGACGAAGCTGCTGGGAACATGTCGGATATAACGTCGAATACCGTTAACGCTTTGAATGATTTGCAGCCAGGTACGATAGAGAAGGAGATGCAAGGAAACGCAAACGCTCCAAATGCTTCGTCGGATAACGCTATGTCGTTCGTCGAAGACTATCGTCAAACAGACAAGAGCGTCACCAATGTGGCCAATGTCGCATCAAGCGAAAACAACACCGAAAGGCAGATGACGCTTTTGCAAGGAAACGAACACGTTGGATTAAATTCCAACTTGGAATTAACGAATGTTGATCATTCAGTTAACGTTCGATTAGAAACCGAATCGAATGTTCTCGAAACGGCGAAGAAAACGGAATCGCAACAAAGAAAGCATAACGATACCAGCGCGGACGCTGCCGGTGACGTTGATATTGGGAACAATTGCCATAATATCGACGATCGCGATGGAGATGAAATTAATCAGAATAGTCGCGAGGATTGTGCGACGAAAAACACGTCGTCGACACAAGAGAACGAAAATGCAAGCACTGCGACGGAAGTAACGCGTGGGAAAACAGAGGGTATGGAATTGAGGGTATTTAAAAAACCATTGGAGAAAAGTATAAATCATAGTAATAATAGCAGCGCAAAAGATTCGATGAACGTTTACGGAAAGATTGTTGTATTCGCGCGTCGCAAGAAACCTGTCTGCTTGGCAAACAGCAACGCAAACATGACTGTTCTTATAAACAACAAACACGATACTGGCGTCGATTTATCCATTGCGGATATTGGAAGAATAAACGATACGGCAAACACGAGTTAATCAGTCGCCAAAGCTACAAATATGCAATGATCATTATTGTTCGCGTTATTGTTATTATTGTTATCACGATGATAAGAATAAGTGTTGAATAGTTGAATACAAATTCGTCGGGAAGTGGATTTATTCCCAAGATATACAGACACATTCTTCGGAAAGAATTCATCGATAGCTAAAACTCAGAAAACAAACATCACGTCACTTGTTGTAACAGAAAATTGTATATAAACTTTTGTAAATAATGCAATAAAGAATACAACGTGTATGAAAAAACAAATTTTTTTTTTAGGTCGCTTCCAAGTGGGTGTTCAATATTTTTATGACGTTCCATTGACGTAATACATTGTAATAAATAGCGTAGGACTTGTCGTTGAAACGAACGTTTTTGGCTGAAACAAGTTTCGATCAAACGATCAGATACCCTTTCCTTTTTGATTTTTTCAATTTAACTCGTACAATTTTACAACGCAAATTGAAGAGTCGAAAACGAGAGAGAAAATACTAAAGTTTTAATTATCTCAGTAGAAAGAGACAAAAATATATGAAAAAACTGCTTTCTTACATTGTTAAATCGCTAAATCGGTTTTTTGTCGGTTTTATCAAAGGAGTGTAACATTTCGCTTCGTTGTTACAATTCGCGTTGTTGTACTATTATTATTATTATTATTATTATTATTATTATTATTATTATCGTAATCGGCGCAGAAAGAACAGAGATTGGATATCGTAGAGGCATAGAGGCGCCAGATGCGACCAGTTAAAATTGTACAATACAGCTCACGAGACGACTGTGTGCAACGTGTGTCTCTAGAAAGACCAGTAGCAATTCAGTTGTAAAAAAAACGGGTGACGCGACGGGACACGACGCGACGCGACAAAACACGAACCGACGCGACAAAACACGAACCGACGCGACACACTGCGTTCTAGTATCGCACGCGTTATGCGCTGTCATCTAGTCGGAACAGACCGAGTCAAACCGAAAGAGAAAGAAAAGAACAAGTATGAACATTGCTTATATCGTCTTGCAAACATAGTATCCGATTGACTCGCTACGTGCGATTCGAATAATTGTTCGAAACGCTAATTGTTGCGCCGAGTATATCTCTATACTCTGTAGATACTATGTATAATTAAAAGAGAAATAGGGAAGGGAATAAACGAGCGAACGGGCAAACAAGCAGCAGACGAACAAACGAAAGGAAAAAGGAAAGTAAAAGGGTGAAAAGAGAAAAGTAGAAGGAAAAACAGAAAAAGACAGAGTTTACTGAGATTGCACGAGTCGCGCGTAACGAATTCGCGGCTACGAGTCATTCGTCCAGTCTAGATTCCGAATCGATTCCTCCGTACGTCTAACACGTTCGTGTCGCTAACGGTGTTCAGCCAACGAATTATGGGCTCGATCGTTCTAAAGTCTCTCTCGGTTCTTCTTGGAATATTCTTCGTTTTCGTCGGTACTATGAAGCTAACTTCTCATATTAGTAAGGATCTTCACAAGGATTTGGTGAGCACTTGCTCTTACAATTATGTAACATAATTCACCCTGCTCTCATATTCAATTGATACACAATCGAAATTTTTCCCCTCGCGTTCCCCGTTCATTTCTCCTCTTTTTCGTCTTGTCTCCGAACTGTTTTCTTTTTTTTTTTTCTTCTTTCTTTCTTTTCTTATCGTTATATACCGCGTGAAACATTCTTATTTTTACCTTTTCCTCCCTGAGAGTGTGTCTAGACTTCGTACATTACACGCACCGCGTCTTAACTACATATACGTTGTTATGACAGTCTGTCAACTTTATCAATCATTCTTTCTGCCTTCTCCCTTCCTCATTCATTCGCCCCCAATTCGTTGACTCCTCTACCTTTATTCCGCAAACATTTGTATCTCATCCTCTCTGTTGTAAACTAATGTCTAAAGCATACGCGAACCAGCCGTATTTCGTAATTTTTGTGTGTCAAGCAAGAGAAGTACACGTCAATTCTATATCATACACGTGTGTTTCCATGTATGCATCTCTGGATACTCCTTCCTTCCTTCCTCCCTTCCTTCCCGTCCTTTCTTTTTCACCTTTATGCTTGTTCAACTTTTCATTTTTCTTAACGTTCCATTTCCAAAATCATTCCTAAAAATTTCAACGAAACGGTGCAACAGTGAGACGAGTACGAGATGAAAGAACAAATATATATATATATATATATATATATAAACGAAAGGAAGAAAAAAATAACAATTTATAACGGCTCTTGTGTACAGTATTTGGAAACGGTGAGCAGGAGAGAGAGAGAATTTCACATTTTATTGAAACAGTTGAATAACTATTATTAATTGACGTTCGTTTTGTATTTTGATTACTCGAGATCTTACTTCCGAGATCAATAGTCTCACGAAAAGAGTAAAAATTTAATCGATTGCCGTATCGCCGCAAAAGATTCAGATAGTTGAAATTTCTTTGAAATGCAATGAAAATTAAATTTAATTCGTTCGCCTCAATGAATCTCGTTAGAAGATTATTTTCGTCCGTTGTTGTTACCCAATGTCCAAAGTTATAGTAAACCATCAACTAAACGCTTGGTGACGCGCCAAAAATATTGCTTCAAGAGTGCCAGCGTACAATATCCACCAGGCTGAAATTGTGACAATTTTCTTTTACTTGAACGCCTCCCCTTCTCTTTTCGACTCGACCCTGCCTCGATCACAATTACCATCGTCCTCTGTTCACCGTCACGAATTCACCAGCCAAGTTTATGTTTTCTGCCGTTATGTTTACAGAGGAAAGAATATGTGAAATATGCAAAGGTGTTTCCATTGTCTGGTACGCTGGATTTTAAAGTACCAAGTAAATGGTACAGACGAGTCGTCGGATCGCTCGAGATTATTTGTGGACTTGCAATGGCTATAGTTCCAAGTCGTAAGAAAACTTTCTTTTTTCTTTTTTCTCTCATAAAATTACTAACGTTATAGTGGCGGTTTCTCTCGTGGAAACATCATTCTAAATATCCATTTGTTTTCAGATAAAATAAAAAACGCGTCAAACGCAGTATTACTGTTACTGATGTTAATGGCTGTGTACTCCCATTATATGGTCAACGACAAGTTTGAAAGGATTGCTCCAGCATTGGTAAGATTAAAGCAATATCGATAGAAACAAAGCAAATGAAAACATCAACGTGTTAAAGTAATAAAAAAGTTTTTTCCCCCTGTAATGTAATTGTACACTTTTTTCTTCTTAGGTATTCTTTTTCATGCTAACAGGCAGACTAGTGATAGATTGGCAACTGAGACGGGAGGACGCAAAACCGATAACGGCAAATGGCGTAGATGATAAAACCAAGAAACAAGATTGAATTCGAAATTCCTATACGTATTTGCACGATTAAGACATCCTTTCGATTATCATGTCAGTTATCGCCTGCAACGTATCGCGTAAAATAGTTGCACAATTAAAATAACTTTCCGTACACGCGACAAATAACTCTTTTGTTTGATTTTCAATTTACTTCGCGATATTCAACGATGCTTCAACCCTGTCGTTGTGCTTCAACAACGACCTATTTCTTTTGTTGTGCTAACAACACTTGAATTTGTTAGAAAACGTTCTAAATTTTGAGAATCTCGAAAACTATAAATTTCTATTATCGTTAGCCAACATTAAATATAAATGTTGACAAAGAATGACAAAGTACTAGCTCAAGCATAAGATGTAATATTAACTGCCATTCAAATCAATGTGTTCTTCTTAATATCGTATTATCGAGATGTAAATGCCCTCGGACGATAACTGAACAATGTCGCATTGTAACGCACATGCGTGCTTTCTTCGTATCTATATTTTTACTTTTTTCTTTTTCAAGAAGAAAAACACGTATTTCCAAACCGAATCAAAATGTACAAATTGAAAAGTTATTCGTACAAATAGTTCAAGCAATAACAAACTTTATATTATCTGCAATTAAAACTGAACCATTATTGTAGGATGTATAATTTTTTTTTTCTTTTGTACTCGTAGACGATTTGTTTTATAAGGAGAACAACGTGTAACATTTGTCAATTGTATATTTATCTTTCAAATATTAAGTTCACGATCAATAAAGATAATGAGTTAAGTGGAGGATATCTGCGAGGTTTATTATAATACAAAAATAAAGATAGCGAAGAAACACGTGGTAAAGCGTCATTCATGTGTATGTACAGTAATACTTTTGTTGCAACATTAAAATATTAATTACGCGAAATTACGAAGAAACCGTTCAAGAATCTTGTACACCCACCTATCCGCACACGTTATAAAAACTAAATAATTCAACACGTTCGACTAAAATAGAAAAAAAAAATTCATTGTCACTCTGACATTCTATCAAAATCTATTTTAGACTATTATTATTATTTTTCTTTTCTTACGTGAAAATCTTATTTATCAATGTACGATAATTTGTTCGGTCGTATAAAAATTCAACAGAGTGTGTGTGTGTGTGTGTGTGTGTGTGTGTGTGTGTGTGTGTGTGTGTGTGTGTGTGTGTGTGTGTGTGTGTGTGTGTACACGCGCGCATGTATGCATGCATGCATGCCTATATACACGTATGCATGCATGTGCGCATGTATATATGTACGTACGTACGTGTATGTGTGTGTGTGTACATATATTTCGAAATTACTATATCAATCATTATGGTAATAACAACTTTAAATAATAACGTTAATTTTAGATTAAGCCCACCTCTATAAGGCAAATTTATAATTCAAAAATATCTTTAATTTGGCGTGGCTGTAATAATGTAACAATCCAAATAAATAACTTATTATTTTTACTTTTTGCATCAATTAAATCGTATTTACGCTACTGTTTCATCGCTTAATTTCAAGCTTAATTTCAATCATGCTGGTTCTTGACCAGTGGTTAAAAGATGTAAAGCCTTTTGTAGATTCAATATAGCTGTAGGTACGTCGTCATAATTTAAAGCACTTCCGGCCCATTTAATAAATTTTTGTGCTTTGCCGATTTCCTCCACTGACAGTTCAGCTCCACCTATTAAATGCATATAGTTAATGCAATAATATATAATTTTGTTGAACCGCTTTTTCTCAACTTACTTTCTGTTTTTGGAATGGTATTGGAATCCTTATTGTCCGAAGACCATTCATCGATATTCTTTTTAACTGTTGTACCATGTACTGTATCAGATGGGTTAGAAGTAACATCTAATTCGTCTGCATTTAACGCATCTTCTCTTTTTGCTTCTGCTACCACCAAGTTTGTCATAAAAAAGATGAAGTGAAAATAAAACGATAAATTTCATTTTATTTCGTTATATTAGAAAATAATTGTACGTCTTTGTTATTACGAAAAGAAGCAAGTATGACACACAATTCTACAAATATGCAAATATACATGCATGTATCTCTATATCTACATATTTTTTTACATGCCATTATATTGGTCTTTTTTTTTTACCTTCTTCCATATTTTTATTCAAATCAGCGTTCTCGTTACCCTCTTGCATGGGTCCTGGAATAGGCGTTTCATTGTTCTTTATACAATTGTGAATATATGCAGCCTTCCATTTGGCATATTTCCTATTTTGCATAGCCTCTTCGTTCAGTTCCCCAAACACAGTTAACACGTCATAAAGTAATCCAGCTGTAAAAAAGCTTTGCACTACATTCTTCCCAAAATTACCAGCTCTGTCATTTTTATCTGCAAAAAGAAAGAGCTTCAATGCCCAATTCTCTAAATGAGCCTGAGCAGCTATATCGTTTGTAATAGCTTCATTGTCGTGTAATTCCTTTTTAGTTGTTTCCAACCAATCCATCAATTTCATCAAAAAGTTTGTTTCTTTTGGCGTTTTAGTTGACAATTTTAATCCTGTTTGAAGAGCGTATAATCGACCTGTAACAAAAATTGGTATATAATAACAAATTCAAAGTCGCGTTTATCCATAACAATTGTTCTTTGTATGATAATTTAAATACATACACCAGTAACTAACAACAGGATCTCGTTGATCATGATTCGAAGCTATCTTTAAATAATGCTGTATACTTTTCAGAGGTAGTGGTATCTCTGGTAAATCCGGATCAATCATGTTGATCACTAGGTTTTTACGTAAATTATCTCTTTTCTTTCACTTCAAAATCTTTATTATATAGAGCTCATTCCTCCTTTAAAACATACGCTCAGCTTGTATCAGACTTTTCTCACCTGTAGGATTTCATACAGTAAAAAAAAAAATAATATTTGTGTACGTCGAACAAACAGTATA
This sequence comes from Tetragonisca angustula, assembly GCA_036937485.2. Taxonomy (NCBI): domain Eukaryota; kingdom Metazoa; phylum Arthropoda; class Insecta; order Hymenoptera; family Apidae; genus Tetragonisca; species Tetragonisca angustula. Next base: position 401,757 of record JAWNGG020000202.1, read on the forward strand.
ATAACATCATTCTTTTTAAGTCCGATGGTCGTTCGCAGTTGTTTATATGATAAAAAAATCATTGAAATAATAATAATAATAAGAAGAAGAAGAAGAAGAAAAAAATTTCTTGTTTCATATACATTTCAACAACTTACTCTTTGATTTTATGCTGATTATTGCAAAATGCGACGATATCAATTCTTTTCATTACATCGTAAATTGATCAACATCACACCACAGTGTTCATGAAACATCAACAATTGGAATTAAAAGAAATTATGCTAAAAGCATAGAAAAATATTATATGGAGTTATTTCCGCCGTTATATCGTGTCAATCTTCTCTATCGTGTTAATTTCGTTGAAAGAAATCCTTTGAATAATATCGGATCGTCAGTAAAGAAGAAACAAATATATGTATTAAAGTAGTCATGAGAACGCGACATAAGTTACAGTAGCTACAGTATCAATATATTCAGCTTTATATTTCATAATTTAAAGATGGTAGCTGTCGGCAAGCGCGATGCTTCTGTACTGTTAATCTTATTTATAGTTTTGTGAATATTTCTCCTACCGTTACTATTCTTTAATTTAAGAATATACTTTTAACTTATTTTCTTATATCAAAGAATGGAACAATGATGTTCAAGAGAATTTTAACATTACGGACACCGAGCAGTTTATCTTTCTTAACGACAAGTAAGTTCCATTTTAATTTAGCAATCTATTACCAATTAAAATAGTTTTATCCTCTTGCAAATTGATCGAATATATTTCATTGCATTGTAATCCTATTAAAATAATCCTTTGAAGAAAAGCTTTGACACAGGTATTTCGTCAACATCCAAGGTTATATCTCGAACATTATCAGAACAAAACACAGATATAGACATAGACCTTGTGGAAAAATGGGATTTGTTAAGTGCTGTTTGCTTAGAACGTCATCCAGTAATTACAAAATCTATGCTGGATATAGAAACGAGATTCCACGATATGCTACAACAGGTGGAGCTTGAGAACAGTATGATATCAGATTTTGAGATGCAAAAGCAAAACAATAAAAATCGAAAGACGGTACAAGATCTCGAAGATTCTTGGAAAGAGGAATTTACAAACTTTAAATTCGCAGAGAGAATAAGCAGTATGTATCCCTATGATTTTGATTTTTTAAATGATTTAGCTGCAATTGACTTTTATGTTTAATTTGCTCAAACCATAGAAAATGAAGAGGATAACGCGGTTGTGTCATTGAGACGAAAGTTGGACAAAAATTTAGTATTACTGGTAGAACAAAAAATTGGTGATTCCAATTTCTGGATCCCTCCACAAAGTATAAGAAAACACAGGGAAACTATGATACAAGTAAGAATTATACAATGTTTTTTGTTTTTATTTTACGAGTAGTAGTTCAATTATCAGAACGATATTTCTTTCCACGACCTTAGACTGCACATAGAACTATACAAGAATTATGTGGAAATAATATCAAGGTCAAATTCTATGGTAATGCACCAATTGGATTTTATCAATATAAATATCCTAAAAATTTACAAGAGAGAGGCCAAAATGGAGCAAAAATTTTTTATTTCTTAGCAAAATATGTAAGCGGAGATATCTCTCCCGATATAAAGCATTGTTGGTTAGATAGAGAGGAACTTAAAAAAAACCTACATCCCGATCTTCATAAAAGTTTGGTCAAATTCTTATTACCCGATTAAATTACTATACAAGGTAGAGAATTTTCAAATACACGTGTGATGCAAGAAATGTTGATTAAATATCTGTTAAATATCTGTTTGTACAATAAATATTCAAATCATAAATTTTCATTTCCTTAACGTAACATTTTTCTCCTAATATGTTAATTTAAGATGTACTTTAGGTTACATAATTTCTATTGCACCAACTATCGACAGGCTTTTTATTCATTTTACCTATTGCCTATTTCTTACATTTTTACAATTATGTAATCTAATTCCGTATTGAAAATACAGATTTTGTAAATAATTTCCTTTTGAAGCACGAAGATAAAAAATATGTATAAATTACTTTAATACATAAATTAGTTCTTAGTTTCTCGATGTCGGAAGTCTAGTATTCACAAAAAACAGTTAAGTATTTGTTAAAATCTTCCGCATCTTCTTCTTCCAGTATATTTTGAATCTTCTGGAACTTTCTTTCCTTGTTTTCTACGTCTTTCTTTCTTTTCAATTATCCAGTCTTTGTTATTCTTCAGGTATTTACCTTTAGCTTTTTTCATCTGTTCTCTGAAACAGTAAAAAATAATCAATGAAAATTGAATAATAGTATTAACATTAAAAATTAGATCAGATGTAACAAATTAAAACTAACCTTCTAGATGCGTACGGGACAACCGAATCAGTTTCATTAACACCTAAAGCTCTTGGAAGAACAGTAGCTCCACCGGTCATTAAAACCAAAAAATACTTTTTTGCTTTGGTACTGTTTGGAAAATCTACAACGACACCTCCATAGAAACCTGCTTTTGTTGCTTGCGTTGTAATTAATTCAATTTGTTCGCTATTTTCGGGATAAAATTGAAACACAGCTCTGGCGGATCGCGACAAACATGAAAATAGACTAGAAAAGAATTTATACAATCGCTTTGGTGGATCGTGAGAATTCTTATCTGCGTTACACAACCATTGTAATGCAGAAATACTAATTGCTCCATCAAAAGTTCCTGCTTTAAATGGCATTCCTTGACCCATATCCCCTAAAATCAAATCTCCATCCACCTCCCTTTCTAATGCCACACCTATTGAACACATACACAATTGAAATTATGTAAATACATCTTGTGGGAAATATCAGATTTTCAAAGACTTGCCAAGCATTGCAGAAGATATATCGATCCCTATCCATTCGTGTTCATATTCCTTGATTACACTGCCACTTAAGCCAGAACCACATCCAATATCTAAGAGTAAATGCGTTGTATTCTCTGGTAGTAGAAGAAGTTCTATGGCACGTGTACACATTTGATTCTGTATATCTATCATTCGAGAACTAGGGAAAACAAATTTACTTACATTTACTTAAATACACAGAGTATATTATTATTATTAAAAAATATATCACTACTGAACTTTATTTTAGGGAATCAAAAATTATTTACCTTCCTTTTTTGGTAATCTGGTAAATTTCCACGAGCCGAGACCAAAAATGCAAAAATCAAACGTTAACTTGTAAAAGTAAAAACGATTTTAGTGTGTTGTTTACCATTTTTTGCCATTTCTTACGTTACCTATATAGCATTCCTTCTAAAAATACAATATTATACTTTAGAAACAGTGTTTGGATTGGAAGTTTGTATAAACTGGTCGTCAAATAGTTATGTTAAAAATACTTTAGGTTTTAACTTTTAAATTATCAAAAATTTTCATAAACATTGCTTTTGTCCGAAGAGACCAATAAGATTATGCTGTGCTAAAAATGCTCATTTTTATATAACTTGTAAACCAATATGTTGCTCGCTTTAAAACTTGCATTTTTGATCTCAGCTCGTCGAAATCTACTGCATTACTGGAAACAAAAAAGTGAATAATTTTTAAACTGTTAAGGTAAAGTTAAAGACATAACCTAAATCTAACCTAAATCTATACCGTTAATAGAAATCTTACTTTTGCGTATATTTACGAGCTTCACTCTCATCGTAAAACTGCAATAAGAGAAAAAAAAAAAAAACAGATTAAAATTTAGTTTTCACAATCAATTTAAAAGTTCATCCTTACCAGTTCTGGTGGGGCTAAATGTTCTGGACGTCTTGACATTTTGTATCATTTACTTAAAGAGTCCTCGCTTTTCACCTTAAATTATTTATATTTGATATAATACTATACAGTGTACGGTATTACACTACCACATACTACATGTGTTTAAATAATTTCTGCGACACGTTTCTCTTTGTTGTGCATTTACGAATGAATGCTTCTTTTCCCCCCACTCCGACAAATTTATGCTCCTTTTTATATTAAACTTATTGAAATTTGACCAAATATATTTTATACATTGTTAAATTAGTATATATAGTAGCATAATACGACAAAATATTTTTATGTAATTCATCTCATTTCATGTCTAATGAACAAATGTATGTATGCTAATACAAGTAACTTTAAATATATTTATACTTTATATGGCAATTTAAAATTTTCATTGCAATATAAATTTTGACAGAAGTAAGTACTCATTTTCAGTAACTTTGTTACTACGTATGTACAAATAATCACTATACATACATACAATGATATAACGTTTCAGGTGATTACTCTCCATTCACGGATTGTGATTCATTGAAGAAACATCCTTTGACGTCTCTATATTTTTGAAAAAAATATCAGTCTTGTAAATAATAGAAAAACCAAAAAATTGACATGTTTCTTATTATATTAATTTGCTTATGATTTTAAAAAGGTTTCAAAGGAATAACTAAAATTATTTTTTAAATTTAGAAATTATTGTTGGATACAATAATTCGAAATAAAAACATTTAAAATAATAGTTTTAGTAATACATATAATTTTTGTAATGTAAATTATCGTACTGTTTAAGATTATCAATGTTAACAATAACAACAACAACAATTATTATTATTATTATTATTATTATTATTATTATATTAATAATATAAATAATAATAACGGTGACGATGATAGTAATCGATAGTAGTCGCGATGACAATAATAATTGATATTTAGAATTAACAAAATATTTGTGATAATGAGAGTGAAGGTAGCAATATGGTAACAGTAGTAAAATTAACAGAAACATTATTGTCAGTGAAGTGACAATAGTAAGAGTAATTTTAGAAATAATACGACGATTGTAAAGATATTGAAAAGAAGTACAATTTCACGAAAGGAAATAATATGAAGGATGATATTACAACTGTACTAATGTAGTACTAATAATAAAAATTATTGTAAGATTATAACGATAGGCAACGAAAATTATGATACACTATTTCTACATGTTCCAGAGATAACTTATATGTACTAGATGTGATTTAATCCATAGTCTTTATAAATTCAATCGCGGAACAAAACTGCGTCCACCAATATTGTTCTTCTCCGCCTAATCGATTCCCGTAGAAACTATCCACGTATTGTATAGTAGAAAGCAGGGACGGCGGATTGGTCTGAAAATATAATTGACGAAATTGTTACTATCCTTAGTACCGAATATTAACAAACTATATATATATATATATATATATATACACGCATGTAAATCCGGAGGAGAAGAATGGGATAAAACACTTGCTTTGATAATAACGTAGACTAATACAGGAATTAAATCATCGGCTGCAGGTACTCCTCTCTCAGTTGCCATTGAAAGCAGGTTCATGATGGTGGTAGCACAACGAAAAACACATTGCAGCTTATCCCTAGGCGTTTTATATGCTGATATCACAGCTAATTCCGCTTGAGCCCATGGCCAGGGACATTCATAATGATATATTTTAGGAATTCGTAAATCCTTATGGTTCGGTGTTACGACTTTGGCCAGTTTCTTAATGTGATCATAAAGTAATTGGTCCCTGTAAACGTCACCGTCGCCGTTTGGATAAAGCGCGTTATGGTAAACGCGTGCCATTACGGTCCTTTCGACTGCAACTCTTGCCAAATTTAGTTGATTTTCGCACGCACCTGTATCAATTCGCAAACGGTCATTATATAATTAATACACTATATCACAGTAGAGTTGATTGTATTAAATTCAAATTAATTAACGTTTACTCACATTGCCAAATTGGATCGTTATCTATTTTCGCATTAAGTTTGCCTAAGAAACTATCAACCAAATCTTGCTTCTCGTCTGCCAATGTTAATTTCTTAAATTCGTCACAAAAACGTAATAAAAGCGACTCTTTTTTCTCTAAAAAAACTCTTACGCAAACAGATACGAGATGGTTATTAACAGCATCACGATCACACTTTACTCTAATACATAATCTGAAATTTCATCACGATGTTAACATAATTTTTATTATTATTATGTTAATAATAGTGTTATTAATATTTATCTCTTTAACTCTTTGCGTCCCTCATTTTTCTAACTTAATTTGACACAGTCCTTTGACTTAAATAATTAAATTTGCATATTCTTTCGCTGACAATAAAGTTCACACAAATTCCTATTTTCCGATGTACAAGTCAAATTTGTTTTGTTTTAACGAGGGCATCTTACGATGACCACTAGATTTGTCCAATTTCGAGGCATTTTCTGAGATCTTAAGGTCCTCCACTTTCCTCAAAATGGAATCACGTTTTTTTTTTTTTTTTTTTTTTTAATACATTAATCGATTAATTGAGCTACAAGAAAAGAACACCGGCCCTTGTCCTTTCTGATCTTTCATACGCTGGATTTTAAAGTTGGAAAAAATACGTTATACACACCAAAAATATGTTATGTTAGAAATTATACGTATAACATGATATGACATTTTACGGCGAGAGAAATGCGTCAAATTAATACAAGGGACAGACGAGGGTTAAAAAAAAGTCGGTAATTATACCTATCCAAGTGAGCCAATGTAGAAAGTAATCCTTGGCGACATCTGATCAAATATGCGATATAAGGCGATCGTTTTTGATAATCGTCACGCAACGATTTGAATAATTTCCTACAACCGTCATCGTTGAATAATCTAACACAACGTAATGTTTCGTGCAGATGCGCTATCAACGCTCTGTCTTGTAAATTAATAGCTTCTGCCAACTGCAACTGCAGGAAAGCGACTAATTCATTTTCTTTTTGCGACCAATAATTCCTCTGTAACAAGCAAGCCGTTGTTTCTTCTATTAGCGTTCATTCAGTTCCAATTTCACTTTCTGTAAACTGTTCAATACGATTACAAGTTATAGCACCTCGGATATAGCACTCCAAGAAACATGTTGAAGATCAGCGGTACTAAGTACCATTCTCAATTTTCTTTTTGCATCAGAAAACGCGTAGGAAAGTTCAACGTTATTCGGATCTATAAGAAGCCTTTCGTCTTCGGTAGGCTCTTTTGTACGAGATTGATTACTTTCTACAGATGCTTCTGTGTCGCTTGCAGCACTTGGTTTCCTCCTATATTTAGCCAAAATATCGTCCGTACTATCTAGAAAGTTTTTAAATCATTTTCATTACACTAAAATTAGCTCGTTTTCCCCCCTTTGTCTGTGTCTCTTTTTCTATTCCTATCCTTCGTTTTAGCTCTGTAGCAATTATCACACGATAAACAAACAAAATGTCGAAGAAAACAATATTTACCACCGTTTGCGTTACCAGTTGATGACACATCTTCTGACATTATTCTACGTAATCTATGCCGTCCTATGTCAATATTATCACCCATGGCTTCTCGATCGTAACATCTGCCGATGTCGTCTGTACCACGAACCACCTTACCACGGCGATTTCGCAGGGACATTTTCAGTTTTCCAAAAAAACTTCTTTTATTTTTTTGATCATCGTCCAACAGTTCCTTGTCTCCGCGCTCCGCAGTCATATCGAAGCTAATACTTTTTGGTATGGCACCGCTGGATACAGTTGGTTTCGGACAATCGTTCATTGTCATGTCGCAATTTTCATTCATCGTTCCCGCCGATAGTGGTAATATCGAACTTGTAGTTTTCATTCGTGTCTCAGAGCCAGAACTACTGCTGGATGTCAAGCTACCAGTACTTAATCCGACAACGCCGTCCGGGCCGCTTTCGTTGACAGTTTCGTCAATCGAACTGACTAAACTACTTTCTAATTCCTGCGACTGAAACACGCTTCGAAAATTAACTATGCCGTAATTATTAAACAATCGGTTGAATGCTGTATAGAAATGTGCAATTATATCGAAAGAAACGAAGATAATGATAATGATTATGACGACGACGACAATGATGATGAATATAACAATAAGAATAAGTATTATAATAATAATAATAATAATAATAATAATAATAATATAGTAAAGACAAACCTCCGATTTCATGTTGGTATTGTGTGACTTTTCTGTGTTCGACAATATGGACGGTGATATATGATTGGCTAACAACAAAGCTGGAGCAACAGCTGCTACACTGATACGATTATGAGTCGAAGAAATTTGTCGTTCCATTTGACCTTTTCCATTCTCGATGTGAAGTTTGTCTATGAGATGAACTAATCTATCCTCACATAAGGATTTACTATAATCAGTCGAACTATCGGCAATGCTATTGGCATTTTTATCAACATATTCTGTCATGCTTGTCTGATAATTGGAACTGCTTGCATTTTGTCCAGTTACGTTTAAAGACGATGCCGATAGAGATGTTGTTGGCAAAAGGACAACATTTGCAGGAAATTGCATATTTTCTTGGTTTATCAACATCGACTGAAGATTTGTTGCTGACACACATTCGGTTGACGTAACATTCTCTAAAAGTTAGACATGCAATGCATACAATACTGGATATTACGTGTAAAATGAGAATAACGATTAATAACACGTATTTGAAAATATCGAGTATCCTTACGAGGAATCGCTTGTGCCAAAGTTTTCTCGGTTGTTTCAGTTTCGCTTCGAGGTTCAACTTCGATTTCGGATCTCGCGGTATCATCGGATCTAAAACATAACAATAAATAACGTTGCCACTAACTTGCCTTTTCTTTTTCTTTGCTTCTACCATGTTGTTTTATTTTTTTTTTCTCTTCTTTTTTTTCCACCGTCTCCTCCCTTCAACTCTCTGCAAAACGTACCTTGCAACACTAGCGGTATCGTCGGTGTCGACTTCCGTCAATCTTTCAGAATCACTAGCCAATACATCGGTGCTCCACGCTTCCGATGCAGTTTCGCTAACATCCAGTACAGCTTGCGGTACTGATTCCGATGTTGTTGGCAAAACTGGAGGAGTTTGCTCGGACGAAGGAGGATATAATATTTTCTCTTGTTGCTCAATTATTTCGCTATCCGAAGCAAGAACATCCGTTGACCAGGTATCCGATACCATTGAAACAGTTTCATCTCCTGGAAATACACGCGTGCAAACATTCGAATACAAGATCAAATCTTTAAGTACATCGTCGTACGTTCGTAGCAAATGATCTTCTTTCTTATTTCTTAAATACCTTCAATTAATTTTTTAATCTCGAATTTACAGAACTTGTCGTCTATTTCGGATCGACTTTGTTTGGTTGTTATGTTTGACGGAGGTAAATCCAATTGCCGAGTTTCACCCACTGTACGTCCTTCGTCCCCTTCGGTAATTTGAGATGACGGGGTATCACGACCTACAGATTCAATTGTTAAAATTACTCGATCTAATCTTCATTATTCTTTCGTTATTCTCGAATGGAATTTAACACTTTAACAAAACCTGATATATTAGGTGTTCCTCGTCCCGATACACTGGCAGATACCATATCCGAGAGATTATCATTTTGATCCTCCGTTTCCAACTCGAGCGAGGAAGCGACACTGTGATTTGAAGCAGCTTCTGATACCGCTTCCAAATTATCTGAAGTATTTCCAATAAAACCTTCGAATAAAACTAATAACATTTTCAACGTTAATGATAACTTTCTGCACCTATTTTCTTTCATAATAATAATAAATTTTTTTCTTTTTTTTTTTAAATTAGATCATTGTGGAAATTTGAATCACAGCGCATCTACATATATTCACATATACACAAATTAACTATGCTTATTATATATATATATATATATATATATATATATATATATATATATATTTATATATATATATATATATATATATATATATATATATATAGCCTTCTTTCACTGTACAATACAGCATTGCATTCTTACATATACATATGTACACATACTGTTTCAATTTAAAAAGTTCTAATACTTCAATACCTTCATCATGGGAGAGCGAAAATCTTGTCTTTTTCTCTTGATTTTCAGTACGTTCAACATCGCAGTTTTCTCGTCTGTCATGCACGTTAGATATATCATCGGAAAGATTCAGATTCACCGAATGATTATCTATATTGGATTGAAGTTCTGTGCACAATACCTGTCATATATAAAAATGAAAAATTGAACACTTGTCATATAAACAAACAGTTGCTTATTTTGCTAACAGTAAATTGGCAATTTAAAATGTTCATACTTTCTGTTCGCTGAGAAGTCCTACGAATTCTCCAGTATTCGGACCAAATGGAATAACAAGAACATCTTGACGATGTTTATCAACAGATTCTTCCTCAGGAGTCGAGGTACCATTCAATTCATCTCCCCCGTCATTAGTCGTATTAGACGAGTATGACGACGACGACGATACTCGCACTCCTCGACCCTTTCCTGGAAAAGATTGTCGTTTAATTCCTTCTTTTGGTACATTTAATCTCTTTCTTTACTTTTCGTTCATAGTACTTTCTATTTCTTTCATTAGCAATTCACTCTAATAACTTTGTTCAAAAAATTATACTTGGAAGTTTCTCGTTTTAAAAAAAGTAATGAATTTCATGAAGAACCCTATATATATATAGTATTGCAAATATATGTTGACACTCGAAAAACATGCACATTTAATTCTGTTATCAAGAATCAAATGAAACGTATTTAATCATTTATGCAATTTCATATTTTTATAGAAATAATTTAAACAATGATAGATCTCGATAGATAATTATATCATCCATTAAATATTACGAGTTATTTTCACATTTTAAAATTTTTCGTGAATGAGTAAAGATCTGAATAAAGTCCACCAACGATTGGACATAATTACCTTTGCCTAAGAGACCTCCCTTCTTGCTGGTAGTTTCGGCAGAAACATTGTTAACCAATTTATTAGTAGTTAAGGAACCGGAAGGTAACTGAGAGAGCATATCGATCAGTTGTTTTTTGTCAAATACGGCGGATCGTGAGGCGATATCTACCGTAGCCTCTGTAGCGATAGTTTGTAGAAACATAATCAATGTATTCAATTCCGTTTCTGTGAATAAAGCGGCGGAGCGAGAAAGACCTCGAAGTTTGTTATTATCGATGATATTAGGTTCGTCCTCGAGTTCTTCTGTTGCACCGTCCACCATTACATCTATTATAGAAGAAACGGAATCCTTATCGAATTTCTTGTACAGATCGAACGTTTTGTTATCGACGGTCTGGTATTTCATTAAGGAAAGCATTTGCAAAATTTGCCCAACTTGCATGAGATTGAATCGAGCAACGTAACTAATAGGCGCATCGGTGATACCATATGGCTCTGGATTTACTATCGCAGGGCATATGAAATACGTAAAAACCAAATCAGTGCACATTGCATGTACCTCTTTCGAATCAACATTTCCACTTTTCCCCAATAGTCCTGCCATCTGTTTAACCAGCCAGCAAACACTGCTTGGAAAACAATGCATATTTTCCCGTATACTGATAATAAATCTTTGCGTAATGTGGAACAGAGAATTAATTGTCCACAGCCTATAACGCTGCAGCTTCGTTTCATACTCTGCAGTACCTTCTTTGCCAAATTTTTTTAATCTTTCGGACGGTGGAAATCTTATGGGTGCCTTATCTGGGTCAATATCGAGAAACATTTCATCTTCCATCAATAACTGTACGATAGGATTATGCAAAGCAGCGGTTAAGAAAAACTTGGCTGAAAATAGACTTTCATGAAAAACTGAGTAAAACCTAGAAAAAGCACACGTGCCGTGTCTGAGTAATCTTCGAGGATTGTCAGATGGTACAATTTGTAGCAGCATCAGATGTTTCAGTAACTTTAAAACCAAAATTTTATCCTCCGGTAGCAAACAACTACCGTATAAACCAGCTGCTAACGACTGAACTATAGTTTGTACAGAGTCTGGTAATAACTTGTCCCCCTCGACTAAACACAACGCAAGTAGTTTCGGAGACTTTCTAATAGCACCTAAGAATTCCCCGTACAACAAACACGTTTGATAACGTAAATACTTGTACACATCGATAAAGTTTGAATTTTCCAATGTATTTGCTCGTTGACAACAAGATGCTGGTGTACAGTATGGTTTAGACATTATCAGTTGATTGAGATTGACTCTTTGTTGCGCTGTGATCCATGCTTGTTGTGCCAAATTGGACGACGCATATAATACCTAAAAAACAAATCACGTAATTGTTTGTTTGTCTGTCTCGTTGGACAAACGTCTTGACAAACTAGATATTAATATTTTTTCAACAGTTACATACTTTCTCATTGAGTATTTGTAAATTTTGTTGCTCCGAAGTAACAAACAAGCGTTCCTGGCGCAAATGATTGGCTAATTCGATTATATCCCATTGTAGCGTTCCTAAAGATTCTACACTGTTTGCCGAAGACATTACTAAGCATACCCAGGATAACAACGAGCGTCGTGAAATAATTTTAAATTCCTCTCTCCTTTGATCCTACGTACGTATATACTATTGTGTCAAATCTTCTTAAATACTTATGTATCAGTTGTTGCATCTTATCACACTGCGTTGTATTTGATTTTATACAAAAACTATACCTGTGTACAATGATGATCAATACGATAACTTTTATTCTTCTTCTTCTTCTTCTTTAAGTGAGATATTTAGAGAAGAAGCTAGAAGGGAATAATCGATTGTTAGAAAATATTAGAGAAGAATTTCGAGTAATCACTTTGATTACAATTCTATTTCTCTTTAAACTGACGATAGCTTAAATCTTGTTTATTCGATTAAGTTATTCCTAAAATCAGTAACTACGCGTTGCTCGCAGAATCACAGTTTTTTTACTGTTGTCCCTTTTATCTCGAAACAACATTCGCACCGACGCACAATCATTTTCCTCGCTAGGTTAGAATTTCCTTCGACAAATGGCTGTACTTGTCTGTACTTTAAATCGAAGTCGAAGTCGAAGTCGAAATCTTCGTATGACCGTTCGATTACTCGACGATAGTTAGAAAGTTGAATCAATGATCGATCAACTCGTCAGAAAATGAACATCCTACGTTCAAAATAAAACTTTGTTTAACGTGTAAACGAGTTTGAGCAAAAATGACTGTTTCAGATGTGTATGTGTATAAATTTTTTTTTCGTTTAAATTGCAAAATTTGTTTGCACAACATGAATTTAAAGTGCGAAAATTTTCAGTTTCATGTTTTTGTAAATGCATTCTTTTTTCTCATCTCATTCGTTTTTCAGTTTTTTGGAGTTTTTCTTTTTGGAGTTTTTTCTTCTCGTTCAAATTTTATCAACTTGAATTAAGATATAGATATAGGAATAGTAAAGTCACAAGTGATACGAAATAGAACATTATAATCTAATCTAAACACACACACACACATACACGACGTATGTTGTTACGTATTACATATTCGCACGTGCGCATATGAAGAATAACATATATATATATATATATATATATGTTATATAAATACTGTATATATAAATACTATATATATATATATATATATATAAATACTGTTTTAAATACAGTTTTTAGGTTAATTATTTCTTTCTATTAAATACTTGACTATTTACAGTTTCATTACTGTCGTCTATTAATATAGTTGTACACACATATGTATTATTTATGTAGTAGAATATTAAAAGTAACATTTGGACAAAAGTTTATTTGTATATTATTAAACAGGTTACAGATAATGAGAAGTTGAAAAAGTGATTGTTAATGACATCTTAAGAAGAATGACAGATATTATCTTAGAAATTAAGAAACTTGTCTCTGAATGTTGGACAAATATCTTTCAAGAAGTGTGCAATGCAGTAGTTTATATAGATCACTGTGCAATCGAATGTTTACATTGGCACACAGCTGGTAAAGGTTATTTAGCATTAAAAGATGCTGGGGCAATTGCAGTTTATGAATTTGGCATGTATCATTTTCGAGTAAGTATTTATATATGCCTCGTATATAAAATTACAAAAAAGAAAAAAAAAGGTAGTTTCTTGAAAAAATTAATTGTATTGCGATTCTATTTTTAGTATGCAGAAGTGAAAGATACCAAAAAAGCTGTTATTATATCGACATCTGGTGATCCAGCATTTTATCAGCGTACAATTAAAATGATACTAGCAAAGAATATGTTCCAGAATTGTATCGTTTACTGTAGTGTACCTTGTAGTACTATCAACAATATGCAAATATTACCAGTTGAAGAAAAATTAGACTATATCAAATTGAAGAAAGATATTAAGGTTTGGATGACTTCAGGAAATCTTTCTCAAGTTAGTTAATCCATTACTTATTCTGTCTTTAAATTTGTTTAAAATTTATTTCAGTTACAATCGAAACATATTTATTTTATAGGAACCTGCTGTTAATATCATTTATGTACCAATTTTTATTGCACTTTTGAATAAGAACCTGTTTGTGACACCTCCTTTTGGAGATTTGATGCCACCTTTGGATATTAATATTTCAAAAGACACATTAGTTAAATTGAATCTTTTAGCATATTCATTTTACAACCTGTTTGATAGCATACGAGTTAAATTAGATATTTATTCAATTGGAAAATTAAGCGACCTTCTTGCAGAAAATTTGGAAAATTATATATCTAGTGCTGATCATCGGAATGTAAGTAGTAGCAAGTAAAAAAAAAGGTCCTTTTTATTAAAATAAATTAACACAAGTAATTTAATGAACAATAAATTTTTACAGCATTCATCAGAAACTCCAGACATAGGAGTTTCTCTTATTTTGATTGATAGAACATTAGACCTTTGTACACCTACTAGTAACAATACAGAATCTTTTCTTGCAAAAATACTGCGGACATTTCCTCATTTACCGCATCATGACAATGATGTTGCTGTTAATATATCGCCTGTGTTTGGAACAGTAACGGTATATATAAATAGCTTATTATTGAGTGATCCATATCATTGAAGCGGTCTACCCTGTATATTTATTTTGTTAATTAATTTAGATATAAATGATAAATTACATTTCTCATGGTTTTTAAGGAAATATTAGAGTCGTGTGAAACACCTGGCTGTTTAGCAAGTATAGCAGATACTATGATGGATCTTTTAATTTCACAAAAAGAAAAGAAGTTGCTAAGTACAGTTAATCAATTTCTGAACGATATGACTTTAATAAAAGATAGTCCAAAACTAAAAACACCAACAAGGATTTCTGGTCACAGTTTAGAAAAAGTTCTTAACAAAATTCAGTCTATGAACAGCATTGATTCTACGACTGCTGATATGGAAAAACTTCAGGTAATTTTTTAATTTTTAATTTCTGCACTTTTGTGTGAACAGTCGACACATATCTTACAGCTACCTTCTTTTTATTTTGAGATATAGTGCATTTTAGCAATAATCAAAGCATCTACGTCACAAAAAGCTGATCAGATTGAGTTACTTACTAGCTTAGAAAAATTAGCTCTGCAAAATCTTTCTGTTAGTCGAGAATCCTCGAGTATACTTGTACAGGTAATCATTCCTTCAATTTCATTTATTCTTCAATTCCTGTTATTTACTAATAATTTATTAAATATAAATCAAACAATTTTTCAGTTAAGTAATATTATACGAACGCGAGTTCACAGGGGACTTGACATCGAAAACTTGTTAGCATTGCTAATATACGTTTACGCACTTGCGGGAACGCAAATTCGGTTTTCTACGCAACAAGAACGTCGATTAGAAGAGTCAATTGCAGCTGCAATTTTTGAAGACCTCGAAATGTTAAAAAAAAATTCATTGACAAATACAAAATCAGTCTATCAACGTAATTTATTATTATTAGGTATGTACGTTAGATATACACATCGAGATGCCTTTCATTTTAAAATAGATGTTTAAAAATTATATTTGCCAATTATTTTTACGTTAGGAACGGACGATGTTGCAGCGCAAGAAGCATCATGCAAGATTGCAGCACGTATTCTCAATACTTTAAGATTAATCGCGGAACAACGCTTAACGCTGCAAGATTATAGGTAAAGTCTCTAAATGAAAACTTCTTCTCTTTGATTTAGTTTTTCATATATTAAATGCATTATTTTATCTATGCTGGCTCCAAATAATTAACATTATTTATATCAAGCAAAATTGTACGAATAAAGTAATAATTATTTGTAGATTTTGCATGTTGACATCAAGTTCTCAAGAGGCAACTCGGCATATTAGTATTTTAGAACAAATTACCAAGGATATATTTTGTGTAAACATAAGCAGAGAACTACGGGATCTTCATAAAAAGTCATCTTCATTTATTTCAGCTGGGTTTAAGTAAAACTTCTCCTTTTTAAACAATTCATATAACTGAATTTTTTGAAAATATGACGTTAAATATTAAAAATTTATGAATCCTCTTTCATTGCAGTCTAATTTTAAGAGGCAAAACGAAACGTCATCCTCGAGATAATTCTTTTATTTTAATATACATTGTTGGAGGCATTACCGCAGAAGAGGCCAAAATAATTCAAGAAGTAATATCAGCAAATAATAACGAGAAATTGCCACGTATAATGTTAGCAGGATCTAGATTGTTAAAGCCTTTAGATATAGTGGATAAAATATTCTTTTCTTAGTTATTTTCCTTTTTTACTGGAATTTATTTTTCATCCATCTTCCATCTTATACCATTGGATAAAATAGAATAATGTATTTTCCTAACAATTTGCGTCGTTTCTAATGTACATGTAAAATTTTTCGAATTATATGTCTTGTATAGGTGTATTCTATAATTTATATTATCCGTAAGTTTTTTCCCTTTGTTATCAATACTTTTATATAATTTAGTGTATATTGTTGCTACATTAAATTGAGCTGTATGCGTTTTGATAAGTTGTAACAAATTCTTCACGTATGCATTAACTGTGACGTGATTATCTTTACGATCTTGCCAATAATACGCCGTTATACTGTCAATAGCTAGAAGAGCAACTTTGGTGTTTTCAATGAAGATATTATTCAATGTACGTAACGTTACAGCAAATTGTTCACTGTCATAACAATTAATGACGTGCAAGTTACGCAAAGAATTTTTAACGACAGCTATCTTATCGAACTTTACGTCAATTGAATCAGTTGTAAATGATACCGTATCAACTGCATTATTTACGATATTGCTCATCAATTCTTCCAATTTTGACGTTTGAAAATGATGATCGGTATTTATCAAAACAGCTGAAGCATTACAGCCTTTGATTTCATGATAATTCGGTAGGATACATTTTGCGAGCATTTGAGACAAAAGCAGAGTCTTACCAGATGACTGTACTCCACTAATTTCTATAATATCTGTGCACCGAGGGCCTTTGAAAAATAAAGTATCTTCTAGCCCACACAGACTTGGTTTTTTATTCAATCTCCCAAGCAATTCTGTTCCAGATTCGATCTGCGGATGCATAGAGTTTACTTCTAATTCCCTTTTTTATTTACAATATCGCTCAAATTGTTGCAATACTTTTACTCTACAATTAACCTAACTGTAAGAAGCATGAATATTATGTACACATATATTAGATATTGCTCAGTGTTATATTGGATTCAAAGTGTACAAAGACATAATATATGTTGTTAAAAAAGGCGAATAAGAAATGTAAGTATTATGTGAAAATAATAAAAACAATGCATTAAAAAAAAAAAAAAAAAAAAAAAAGAGTAATATAAATTAACCTTCAATTGAATGCAACATGAAGAAAACGGCGCATCTCTCCTGTAGCGAATGCAAGAAAAGATTTAACTTTAACTGATACCATGTCACTGTAAAAAAGAGAATATTAGTATACCCAATTCGACAAGTTAAATAAATGAGTAGATTTGCTAAAAAATCAGTTCAACAATTACGATTTTCATTTGAACTAAGACTTCAGCAGTTGAAATCAGACGGAAAATCAAGACCGATTGTCACGTGACGATTAATAACAATTAATAAAACCAAAAAAGTTTATCACATTGATTCTTGTGTATCAGTATGTAGTACGACGTGACGATTAATCGATCGATTGAATAAAAATTCATGTTCAAAAACACGCGCAGAGCTTTCTACGTATATTCACAAATAACTTTAATCCAAATTTCGAATGTAATTTATAAGAATTGATAATTACTCAGCAATTACTTGAATTACGATTAGCTCGACCTATTCAATAGAATTTGTAAATCTTTATTTGTCCACTGTATGGATTCCTAAATAGAATGAGAAGAAAGCTGAGGATCCAATTCTGGAAACGCAATTAAAGATCTGAAAAAAATAACTTCTCCTAATTGAATCTTTTTGCAAATGAAAATTTTCTGAAATACCAGCGCGACATTGAGGCAAAATGGTGGAAAAAATCTTTTCAGAATAAAGTCGAAAAATGAATTTTGTCGATCTATAGGCTGCACATTCCATCCGTCCAAGTGAATTGACGCGACAATTCTCACAAACGATTCTTCTCTCTGTACATTTATTGTTCTGATTTGCTGTGTAATTAATCAATAAAACGAGTAGATAGGACAAAATAATCCATTTTGGACGTGATGGCACCACCTGTTTACAAGTGTCGGTATTAAAAATAGCGGTAACTTTAATACCGATGTTCGTCCACGAATGACAGCACTGCACATGATCAACCAATCGCGAGCGTTCGATTCCAGTGTCGCGCGTTTTTCTCATACCATTAACGTGACGTCATTGTAATCTTGGCATACAAACGTTTGCGTGTGGTCAACTTTGGTCAATTCTGGTCAACTTTCTTCTGCTGTTAATAAATTACTGTTAAACATCCTGGTTGTTCTTTTCCCGTTTTCCGTTGAACATTCGAACACGCAAGCGACTGAAAATCCGCACAAATAGATTATTTTACGTTAATTAATTACTAATACGCTGATATTTTACATTAATTACGCAGTGATTTCTTTCCTTTTTGATGAAAATTTGGCAAGATTGAATATATTTTCATAGCACAGCTGCTGGTCTTCCCGTTTTCGAATTGAAAATAATTCTCACGTGATGTTTGCGTGATTCACAGAGGGCGCAAGAAATATTTTGATTTTTTTCAACTTGAGGGACGCGAATTTTCGTTCGATGTCACATCTCTTCTATCCTTGGTTGATCAATGGTTTGGGTTCAAGTTTTACGAACCTAATGCAGAACATCGAGTGTTATGAACGCAATTTTGTTGTTTTTCATTTTTGCCAGGTATATAAATGCTTTGGAAACTCTTCATTAACGAAGGAATGTTTTTATTTACGAAAGTACAACTGAAAAGAGACAAACACGAAAATTAAAGGCGAAGAACTGGAGAAAGAAGCACGAAAAAGAGCACATAGAATAATTTTACGATTCGTGACTTGGTAAATAGTGGTAGTCAACAACAAAAAATTACTCCTACTAGCGATTATTTTAGCGATTTCAAGAAAATGTAAAGACATCTTCAATAAACAATTTTGGATATGTTATGAATCCAAGATGCAGGTTTTCACACTGATTTTAAGTAAAGGAATTTGAACGAATTTATTCTTTTAACAAAGGAACTGGATTTTTACTTGGAGGATCGAATAGTGAATGCGCTGAAAATTCTCAAAGTTTCTCGATACAATTTATTTTAATCTTCGCTCCTGTATAACCTTCAGTTCTTATTTCAAAAGTTGGCATATTCGCTGAAATTTTTGTATAAAAATGGTACCACTTGGACCATCACCAGGCCATCAAACATCCGTCAATAATACTGCAACTGCTCCAGCTAGTGGCACTAAAAGTAGTTCTACATTGGCAAGTAAACTTATTAATTTGTACTTTATATTTTGTATTTTATAATATTTTCTGCTCTTCTTCATTCTCTCATTGCACAGTATTTTTATTAACATTTCTCTTCTTCTTTCTGAACAACGTTATGAAAATTCCTTTATGCCTTTTGATTTTTGTAGAAACCAAATTATACTTTGAAGTACACGTTGGCAGGTCACACCAAAGCAGTTTCCTCTGTAAAGTTTAGTCCTAACGGGGAATGGCTAGCAAGCTCTTGTAAGTAGAAACATTTCTAATCTTACGTCCATCTTATAACTGTCGAGTTCATTGAAACTTGATTAATTTTTTGCCTGCAGCTGCGGATAAATTAATTAAGATATGGGGATCCTACGATGGAAAATTTGAGAAAACCATATCTGGTCATAAACTTGGTATTTCGGATGTAGCATGGTCTAGCGATAGCAGATTATTAGTATCTGCTTCCGACGATAAAACTTTAAAAATATGGGAATTAAGTTCTGTGAGTCGACTATTTTTATCTCAAGAATTTATATTTAGATTACAAATTATGAAGTGTTTTTTATTATTATTATTATTTTTTTTAGAGGCATATAAATATATGGTCTATATTGTAAATAATTTATAACTAAATTTAAATAATAATAATTAATTTCATGCTATAGCTGTTTGATACAGTTTCTTTTGATTCCAGGGAAAGTGTTTAAAAACTTTAAAAGGTCATAGCAACTATGTCTTCTGTTGCAATTTTAATCCACAATCGAATTTAATAGTTTCTGGTTCTGTAAGTATCTTGATAGAAAAGTTCATTCGTCTGAGAAAAACACTGTTTTTCGGAATAGCGTGCAAACCTCTGAATTATATACACAAGTTTATTGCACGGTGGTAATAATGAATAATTACAGTTACAAGTTATAATAATGAAACGGGAAAAGAGAAGAATTGACGATAGTGCTTGAATTAAATAAAAGGATTTTCAAAAAACGACAATTTAATATCAAATTATAATTTTTTGCAATATTTCTGAACTTTACCAAAAATGACTTTTGTATTTATGTGGACAGAGGTTTGCACGTATAAGAATGGCAACGATATTATTAACGATATTGGATGGATATTCAATATTACTATTATTGTCAATACTATGTACATGATGATATTAACATTACGAACAGTTTGATGAAAGTGTTCGGATATGGGATGTTAGAACTGGAAAATGTCTGAAAACGTTACCCGCTCATTCAGATCCTGTAAGTGCGGTTCATTTTAATAGGGATGGTTCATTAATTGTGTCTAGCAGTTACGATGGATTATGGTAAATGTGCATATTCCTTTTTATACATCAACATTTCTTTGTTTGAGAATAAATAAACGAATAGAAATAGTACTAATTGATGCGACTGTTGTATAGTCGAATTTGGGACACCGCATCCGGCCAATGTCTGAAAACTTTGATCGACGATGACAATCCTCCTGTATCTTTTGTAAAATTTTCACCAAATGGAAAATATATTTTAGCGGCGACGTTAGACAATACGTTAAAACTTTGGGATTATAGCAAAGGAAAATGTCTGAAAACGTATACGGGTCATAAAAATGAAAAATATTGCATCTTTGCAAATTTTTCAGTTACTGGAGGAAAGGTAGGTTATACAATTATATGTTTGTATGTGATATTTATTCGATGTGCATACAGATAAATGGATCGTTTAATGGATTTCTATTGTCAATTAGTGGATTGTATCGGGTTCAGAAGACAATATGGTATACATTTGGAATTTGCAGACCAAGGAGATCGTTCAGAAATTACAAGGTCATACAGGTATAACGGACGGATTATAATTTTGTATCATTACGGGCAAATATCGACGTGACGTGTAACGTGCCGATCAATCTCAAATTTGCAGATGTTGTCCTGTGTACGACGTGTCATCCGACCGATAATATTATAGCCTCAGCCGCCCTTGAAAACGATAAAACTATCAAATTATGGAAAAGCGACACATAGAACATACGAATTTTATTAAAAATATTCTACAAAACGCGTTTGTATTTTTTAGAAATACGATTCTAATCCGATTTTTTTCTTTACTTTTTAAAATTTTTATACTTACTAAAAATTTCCAATCTTGATGAAATTGATAATTTTAATAGACAATTCGCTCGAATAGTTGTAGGAAGTAGAATTTGATTTTATACAGTTAGGTATTAAGATTACCACTACCACTATAATTGAATAAGCGCAATAAATTTAAATTATTACGGATCGGTTTAGTAGGGAGCAAATTCGAAAGTAAACAGCTTTTTGGCGAACAATTTTCTTACCATTTTTATGTATAACCGATAGCTTTACGTTTGTAACTATGTAATTTACTTGTAAAGCAAACATGTTTTCCTTTCTATTTATATGATAATAAAAAATAAAACAATGTGTATAATATTTTGAACGGAACGGAATAGCATCTTTAAAAGTATTAAAAAGGAAAGAAAAAGGAGGAAAGATTATAAAAGAGAACCTTGCAGCATAAATATGTTTATGTAGAGAAAGTGGCAGAATGAAAAAGGAGAGGGAGAAGAAAAAAAAAGAAAATATATATATACATGTATGTATGTATTTTTTTGTACCTGAGATTAAATGTGATAATTTGTACCTCTTTATTAGCAAATCAGGATGCAACGTGAATAAATATTACTGGAGCGAAGTATAAATTATAATATATTTCGTATTTTATTAAAGCACATATTTTTTTGAAACGTACAGTTGCGGAATAGCACGGCGGTACACTGACTGGATTTTTGTCCATCGAAGGAACAAACAAATAACTCGCAATTTACAGAGCTGGTTCACAGAGCAACTGGAATTATTTGTATTTATTCAACGATGGAGATAATGAAAGGAACTTACTGAGATGTACAAGAAGAGTTGGTAACGTGGAGTGAGTGCGCGTAGACGTACATGCAAACAAAGAAAATAAAATGGAAAGTAAGATGAAATTCGACAATTGGAGGAAAACTGTAATATTTTTATGTAAAAGAGCGCATTTCCCTTCAACAGCGTAGCATTCTTCTAACCATTCTTTTTAACCAAGTCTTCTCAAAATATCACTTATGTACGTAGGTTCCGTTACCTCATCCAGTAAGCCTGGAAAAAATACAATGACATTAATTTGTGATTATTCGATTAATTAGAGAGAATAGATACGATAGATCTGATGATAACAGTAAATAAAAAAGTTGAAAAATCAAAAGAGGGAACAAGTCTTTTTTGTGTCCCTCTTTATAAGAGAAAATGTGGCGAGAAAATTTTTTACTCGCGAATTTTGGCTTCTACTTTTACTTTTACTTTTACTTTTACTTTTACTTTTACTTTTACTTTTACTTTTACTTTTACTTTTGTTTCTGTTTCTGTTTCTGTTTCTACTTACCGACAACATCACAAAATTCCTCGAAAGACGTACACGGTAACAGTTCATCGCGGTATGTAGCTAATACACGTTCCGAGGCTTTTAACATGGCTTCGTCATTATGTCTGATATATTCGGCCAAAACCGATGGCCATTGGTTATCGGATAATACGTTAACTTTCTGCGATGAAATCAGTAGAATGACGAAGGATTATCGAGAGCTTTATAAGAATATAACAAAGGAGTGTAAATTGAATAGAAAAGAGAAAGTACGTACCTTGAAAAAATTAGCATAAATACAATCGACTAGACCAAAGAAGATTAAGGCGCTTTTATATACGGCATAATGCTTGACGGTAACATCGACGATAGTTTTTGTCGGACCGGATGGTGAAACGTATCGTTGATGAGCAAGAACAATTAGTCTATTCAAATGAGCGATCCTGTACGTTTTCCAACGAGCTGGCGTGTGAAGCAAAAGTGACATGGTACATTGGTAAAATGGTCCTTCTGCCTCGTAACAACTTTCAAGCCAGCTGGAATTTGGTGGCGTTTCCAAATATCCAATCAACGTTTTGTCCGCCCGTGCGTCCGCCAACGTACTAGAAATACAGACAGTTTGTCGGAATAAGGAATGTACAGATAAATAACACGCGGAAATGTGCACGCGACGTCCTTCACGCGGGAAGAAACGTGGAAAAGTAAAGGAGAGTAAATAAAAGTTAATAAAAATAAAATTCGTCAACGTACGTGTTGATTACGTAAAGCGCCGTGTGAATTAAATAAGGGATCAAGTGCATGTTAGATTGTGGACCGCCTCCTCCACTATCTTCGTGGAAAGTTTTCTCTTGAGCGAATCGTAGCAGCAGCAACTTTAAATCGTGAACGGTCGATGGATAAGATATGTCCCGATGACTGGTGCATTCTTGCAAATAGGTATTATGTCTCGCTAAACAACTAGCGAAAGCAGATTCCAATACTTGAGGACCCCACAGTGGCAAAAGTCCGTTGCACTTTGTGTTTGCATTTTGCAACGCTGCACTTTCCCACTCGTCTCTGCCACGTGCCAGTCTCACCGCAGACATGTGACAGTCAACGTGGACAACATTGAAGTGTGTAACGGTGCTGTACCCAACCGTCTTTCTTTGTTTCGTTTCGAACTCTTCGACGTTGCAACGTTTCGAAAAAGTGTAAATGGCCAAAACCTGGAAAGCAAGTGTAAGGGAATAAGAAGCCACGAGTAGGTACGAGTAGGTACGAGTAGGTACGAGTAGGTACGAGTAGGTACGAGTAGGTACGAGTAGGCACGTGCAAGGGTTAATGGAAAATTGAAGAAAGAACTGATCGAAGAAGAACGGTTTGTTAACAAGTGGAGGAAGTAAGGGAACGAAGGCGTACTTGGCGTACTCGCGTTTCTTAGTTTTACGAGGGGTTTTGCGAAACGTTATCGTTATACGACTTACCATGTTTGGCTTGAATTTATATCCCTCGCGGCAGATTACACAGACCAATCCCGTTTCGTCTCCTAAATCTTCCATTTGTTGAAGGATCGCCCCGCTAGCGACCACTTGGCCCTTGTCGTTGGTTTGCATACCTAACGCGCCCAATTGTCGTTCTCGCATCGCCATTGCCAGTCGTTTCTTCTCGCTACGCGTGTGCTGTCGGGCCTTTTCGATAAGTTCAGCAACGCGTTTGTTCGTGCACAACGCTTCCAGCAAATTCTCTGCCAAAGATCCGACGTGCTCGTCCGAAGACACTTGCTCCAATCTGTGAATGATGCTGATAGTAAACTGAGACACTGCCAGCTGCGTTGGCTCGTGATCGGTGGCTAGGCCAGTCAAAAATCGCAGGATGTATTTCAGCGCCGGTTTCGATATATAGTCCTTCAGTTCGTCGCTGTCGGTTCGCAAGAGCGTAGGTTTAAGGCAAGGGGCGCGCACGGTTATATACTCGAAAGCATCCTTCACGATACCCATGCTTATGATGTAGTCTTTCAGAGTGTTGCCAATTGCATTTCGCTCGATAGCTTGGGTCAGAATGCAGAACAGCTCGAGCTTTTGCTCGTCTTCCGGCGTATGCTCGTGATCAAATTCGTAAAAGTCCAACACCGGTTTAAAGTAATCGCAGAGGAGGGCCATTTTCTCACGATTTCCGTAAGTGAGGGCGGCCAGTACGCGCGCGAGCTGAGGTAACACGTTGCTCTGTCTGACCGCGGTCGATTGAGCGCAAGAGAGGAGCGCTTTTATATGCTCGGGGCCGCTGGACGTCCGTGAAAAGGCCTCGAGGGTGGATAACGAGGCATGCGTCAGGATCGTTTCCATGATCTCCAACAGTTGCTCGATAATTTTTGCCTGCCAGTTCTCCGACTCGGTGGCCAGGCAGCGTTGCAGAACGTCCAGGAACACCGTCACCGCTCCCAACTTGCTCAAAACTTCTTGATTCTTTTTCACTTTGACCGAGAGCCGGAACAGTTTCAGAAGGACTTGAAGCAACGGGCGAGCTCGGTTCACGTTTTGTATCGCCGCCAACCGATTCACCATTACCTGAAGACCACCGCAGTCCGCCAAAACGTTGGCCATTTTATAGACCTCCTCGTTGTTTATCTCTTGCTCGCTGTTGGCGTTTAAACTTTCAACAAACTCCTCGGTCGCGTCTCCGAGCAAACCCCGCATTCGGTACACTACACGCATGGCATCGCACTCCCCGCCTTCCGGCACCCAGATTTTCTTGTACACCTCCTTCACAGGCAAATCCAGGCTGATTATCTTGTTGTTAACCAAAAGCTCCATCCCGTTGTCATCCTCTAAAAGTGCGATCAGCTCACAGTCCAGGCAGATTTTGTTCTTCACGTCTCTCATGAGCGGCCCTAAGCCAGGCTCCAAGCTGCTGTAAGGATTTCCCAGCATTCGACCTTGGAGGAAATCTTCCTGCTGCGAGTCCTTCTCCAGGGTCAGGTAAAATTCTCCGACGTCGTTCTCCTCCGGGTAAATGATGGAACAGAGCCTCTCAAAGATGAACACCGGCGTACGCACGTCCTCGACGCTGTACTTTTGCACAGTTTCCACGCAGATTGCCATGAAAGCTTTCGTCTCCTCCTCGGTCCCGGTGGTCATCTCTTCGAGAAGTTCCAACAGCTTCTTCTGCGTGTCGTCGATCAACCTCGTCCGTTGGACGACCAATCTCCTCAGAGAGAGATAACCGTTGAGCACAGCGCCCACCAAACGGCTTTTGTACTGTTGCTTGATGTTCTCCTGTTCGAGGAACGTCGCCATCAGTTCGGTGAGCATTTTCAGCGAGTAGCCCTGTGCCAGATCACTGGTCAACGTCGTTTCCTCCAGCCGATGAAGCTCGTCGATCTCTCTCGTTAGGAGGTCCGCGAGCAACGTCATCACGCCTCGTACCGCTAGAAACTGCTTCCACGGCGGCTGTCTGATCAAACTTTGGTACAGCGTCAGAAATTCCGTGCTACTCTCGCCAGCTGTTCGCAACTCCTCCAGATAACACGTGAGCAACACGAGTACCTCCTTCTTCCGTTCCGTCCCCTGACAGAGGCTCTCTATCATGTTGCAAGCAACCTGCCGCGCCAGTCGCGAACTCGGGTTGAACAACACCTCCTTTAACCAGGCGCCGTCGGCCAGTTTCAACGGCTGGACACCTTGCACGCCTCTCAGACACCGGTTGTACCATCTGTGGCCGTACTTCTCCATCAAGTAGAGCGCTCGGACCTCCTCCTTCTTCAACGGTCTGCTGCCCAACGACTGTTGCTGCTCGGTTCTCTTCGCGGCGGGCACGCGGCGGATCCACTCGGAGTACGAGTGTTTCGCGTCACCGTTCAACCATTTGTTCACGTCGATGGTGACACTACTCTCGGCTGGCTGAATGGTCGCCAGCGACTCGACGACGCCCCTGTCCTTGCTCTTCTTTGCGGAGACTGCCGGCTGCTGCTGCTGCTGCTGCTGCTGCTGCTGTTGTTGCTGCTGCTGCTGCTGCTGCTGCTGCTGCTGATGCTGCTGCTGATGCTGCTGCTCCGGTTTCACCAGACCTTGCAATATCTTCAAACACGGCAAAATGATGCTTTCCATCACCACGGGGCTCTTGGATTCTTTACACGCCATTAGGAACAACTGCATCACACAGCGCAGCTTTTGCTCCCAACAAGTGTCCTCCTTTTGAATCAAAGCCGCCAGCAGCGCCATTTCGTGACGTACCGCCAACGACAAGTCCGACGTGACGACACGACCGCGAAGCGTCAGAGTGATTCGACCGGTCAACAAAGTGCAAAGTTCTTTGGTGGACTGCGCGTTGTCTCTGGTAACGAGGCACAGCAATTGCCGAACCTCTTCCTGCATCTGCACGGTACCCTTGCGTAAATTGTGCTCGACCAGCTCCTGTATCAATCCTTGTTTACACAGAACCTCTTTGGCTACCTGATTGGTAGCGAGAGCCCGCAGCAAAGTCAGGCAATGTTCCGTAGCCGCGGTCGCACACCCGTAACAACGACCTACCGTTTGCGGATTCACGTATCCGACGGCAGGTTGTTGCTGATGCGCCATCGTCGGCGTTGACTGTGGAACTTTGGCGTTTGCCAAAGATTCGTCATTGCCATTCGTCGTCGTCGTCGTCGTCGTTGTCGTTGTCGTGGCTGTTTCCGTTGCCGTGGTCGTCGTCGCTGTGGTGGTTGCCATCGTCGTTGCTGTCGTCGTTGTCATCATCGTCATCGTCGTCATTGTCGTCGCGTCGTTGTTCGTCACTGTCGAAGAACAACTGGCGATAATCTGGTCTCGTTGCTGACGATCGTACGCCACGAGTTCTCGTCGACAAGCCAAGACTCTTTGTATAATTTTGCTCAGTTCTTCGAACGAAGTTTTACATTCGCCGCAATATCTCTGAGCGAGCAGCTGTATGGCTCTGTTCACCTGAGTGCTTCCGCTCGATACTTGGATGGCCGCTGCCGCTGCCGCACCGTCTTCCACCAAGCCGCGATCCAATCGATGTTCCGATATTTTAATCAGCAACATCTCCAACGTTGGCTTGTTCGAAATTAGAGTTTTGTACACTCTGTCCGCCTTCTCCAGCAGAGTGTTGATCGTCGCTACCGTTTTCTTTCGATCGTCGTCGCTTTCGATAGGATCGACGGCGCAACAAGGTCTTCCGGTAAGCGTGTAGTCAAACTTGGCATACTTACAGAAACCGCAGGCATGGCATAAAAACGGGTCCTTCTCGTCATAGTTGATCGCTCTGCATTTGTGACACTGGAATACATTCTCCCCGCAATTGCCACAAACACCGGGATTTGCAGGCACGTTGGCCGAACATCGTGGACATTGTAAAGTCTCGGAAGAAGCTTGTATATCTTCGTAGAAATCCGCGTACTCGATCATTAGATTGCACGCAACGATTGGCAACGGGAACTCCATCTTGATCTCCGTTTGTCCCTGAGCTAGCGTTATCTTCTTAGCTTTGTGCCACATGGCAGGCTTATTTTTCAGTTCGACTACAGCCTGGACCGATCGATTGTTGTAATATATGTTAATCGTACGCACCATCTTCGTTCTCTTCAGGTCGCCTATGCGCAGAGTGATGCGACTTATCGTGTAACTGCCGATCAATTTTACAATTTGCGTAGTCGTCGTGAATTTCGAGTCGACTTTGATCGAGGAAAGCTTGATCGTTGACATTGAAACTTCGGGGTTGTTGCACACCAAGCAAGGCTCGCTTTCCAAATAATACCCATCCAGTTCGACGAACTGTGCAAGATTTGCGTACAGATTTGCATTCGGGTGACGTGCCAGCAATTGATTTTGCGCGCGTAACACTGCAACCGCCTGTTCCATATACGTGTGCATCTTTTTACTTGCGTGCTGAGTTTTTAGAGAAAAGTAACCAAGCAAGTCGACAAACTGCGCCGCTTTTCGACCATAAGCCGGCAACAAGGGCCACAAGCGCCACAGTAAGTCTAGTAGGACTTCTTGATCCGCCGAGCCACAATTTCTGCGGAAATTAGAAAAATTAGAAAACGATCAGGATCGACTTATCCGTCAAACTCAAATCGTTCAAAGAGAAGGAGGCAATTTCTTTTTGCAAAAAATTTGGAAATAACAACAGAAAAAAGGAAAAAAGGAAAACGAGCATCCGCGAACGATCTTGGAAAAGATGTAAATTTGCTTACTTGTAAATAGCCAGTATCAAAGAGTGCGCTTGCCAACGGACATTCGTATTGTTCGTCTCGAGTAAAAAGGTTTGAATAAATTTCGTCAACAGGCCTGGAGAAACTTGCTTCTGAATTTGTTCGACCAATGCCAAACATTGAGCTTCCTCGAACTTGGCCTCTGTATCCGAGTCTTCCGACTTTTCACGTTCCCGCCTTTCTTTCGAGCTTGTTACAGTCCCAGATTTCGATTCCTGGCACAACAGAGGAACAACATTCCTTTTTTTCTTTCCCGCGATAACTCTTTCCTTGTTTCCAAACAGAAAAAAACTTACTTTCGTCTTGGTATCCTTTGTTTCTTTCGATTTGTTGCTCGAGCATATGGCGCACTGTAAGAGTTGCAACACCGTGGGACTAACGCCTTCGTCCAACAACGTCGATATGGTAAACAAATACGAGAGCACTGTGTTCTGCTTTAAACAGAATCGCTGCCAATTTCCCGTGCGACTTGTAGCAATTTCTACACAGCATTTCAGGTGTTCGATCAAATCTACCAACGAATCGTACGGTAAATTGATGGAGTGTGGGCGTGTCTGAAGAGGATCGAATCCGCCAGCGGTACAGCATTGTTGAACCGACTAAAAAGTATATCGAATGCAACACGGGAGCTCGTGACAGGAGCACGCAACGCAACGCAACGCAACGCAACGCAACGCAACGCAACGCAACGCAACACGATACAACACGTGATAAAAATTGCAACAGCAAGAATTTAACTCAACTTACTTGAACATGGGAGATGAGGGCATGCAAATCCCGCAGTTGTCTGTACTTTTCCTTATTACCGCAAATAAACAGCAGTAATTTGCGTACTTGTCTTCTAACGAGTGGCGTTTGGTAAGACATCATATACTCGCAGAGATAAAAGTACCAAGGTTGTTCGAAAGCTGACTGTGTCGAACTGCTTTCGGCGTATTTGTACACTTGATAGGGTAATCGCAACACCATTTCCGTCAGCAACTGTGGATAAGGCTCGAATATATCTCCAGCGTGTCCCTTAACATGTTGTCGCAAAAAAAGCGGCGACATGTCCGGCAGAGAAGTGGTGAGATGTTCTTTAAGCAATTGGCCACCAAGGATGGTATCGGTCTCTTCGGTCGACGTTCTACGAAAGAAAAGGAAAATGTAAAATGGCTAGAATTCTTGCTGCCTGAATCGCTATTTTCATGATTCTGTACGTTTTCTTATACATGGATATACATGGATCTTATACGTGGACGTACGTACGTTTTCCAATATTCTAACAACGCTTTCAACAACGTCGAGCAATAATCGATTACTCCAGCCTTGTTGAGTATCGCAGCTGCCATTTGAGAGATAAAATTTGAATTTTCCACTTGCGTTTTCGCAGTGTGTTTCGAACGAGACATTAAAACGCCTGTTGATTGAACGGAACAAGAATATATAGAGAAAATTTATATATCGCTCCGATTGAGAAAATATTTCTTCATCTTTAAATCACTCACTCAGCAATCGCATAATAACCAAATGAACTTCTCGCTTGTTGCTACGCTGCCATATATTGCTCGTATCCGGTTTGTCCATTTCCAACTCCGTCACCAATATTCGAAGCAGTCGTTCGACACAAACTTTATCTTTCTCTTCTTGCCCGTCTAAATCGGCAGTTAACATCAGTAGCACCTAAAGGTATTGGACATACGTGTGTCCATTATGTCCATTTTACAAAGACAAAGACCACTCTTCCTCGTTTCTCGACAAGATGTACAAAAACGTAAACAAACCTGCATAAATGGAACAGTCAAGACACCAGGCACGTTCGTCAAATTTGGCACGAACCGCATGAGTTTATCCAGCAACAATAATCGTATCGTATGCAGTTTTGCAGTAGTTTCGCAGCTCGTGTCATTTTCTTGTTCCGTGACGTGTTCTTGTTCCGTACCTTCTTCTTGCTCGGTAACCTGCTCAAAAAATGTCATTCTATCGTTACAATGGCAGTCTAAACTCCTTGGTTTATTTTTGTTTTTACCGAGCAGTAAAGAGCGTCGTTACAATGAGAGGAAAGAAGAAAAGGGGAAGAAGAATGCGAATTTCTTACGGTAGACTTTCGTTATTTGTTACATCTCAATGTACACGTTAAAAAATACAGTCTGTAAATACAGTCTGTTCCGAAACGCGATGCGCGAGTACGAAGGTACGTGTCTGTGTGTGTGCGTATTGAACACTAAAACTGAGACTGAAACTAAAAATTGGAACTGGAACCAGAATCGAAATTAAAAGTAAATCAATCGTCTGTGTCATATCGAGAGTCTACCGTGAAAAAAGAAGTTGCATGAGCAAACGAACGGACGAATATTATTGTGTGTGCGTGTGTGCGTGTGTGCGTGTGTGTGTGCGTGCGTGCGTGCGTGTATGTTTATATGTATACATGCCGAAGGGAGGGGGAGGGAGGATGTGTGGCGGCGACTGTGAATGGACGAACGAGATGAATGAAACGTAAAGTGATACTTGGAGAAAGATCAGAGAAACAAATGTATGTCGTTCGTATAATCACGACTTAATCATAGTCACAATGTACTGGACACAAAGTAACGGTATAAAAGAAAAAAAAGAAAAACAGTAACGCCAACGACGAACGCAATGACGGAAGCACTTACGGTAAAAGCCGCGGGAACACCCACGGAATTAGTTTCGGAACGTTGCGCTTGGTTGACTCCAATTCCTCCAATCGGAGGTATAGAATCGGGACCATTGTCTCCGTACGCGGAGCTCCTTCCCGATACATTATGCTCCCCCGTCATGCTGTCTACAGCACTTCCTCCGCTCTCGCTCCCACCGCTCTCGCTACCCTTGCTACCACCACTACCACCCTAACATAAAATATATCCCAAACGTTACACTACCATCTACAACAGAGTTCTCCATAATCTCCCTCCCTCCGCCCTCTCTCACTGTGTTTTCTCTTCTTCCTCGCATCGCTCGTTACCAATAAACAAACAGCAACGAGAATAAATGGAAGGTAAGCACACGCGCAGCCTCGATTCGTCGATGGTTATTGCAAAAAGTCAAAAGTGTAACTCACTTGTTCTGCCGGCGACGTCCGCAGCGTACTGCCGTCTGTGGCAGCAGTCGATCCCTCGTCGTCCGAGCCTCCAGCAGAAGCAGTCGTGTCTGAATAATGACCTCCACCTTCTTGGCCCTAAGAACGAAAGAGAGCTCACTCTCAGTACGCTCAAAATCAGATTCAACTAAACTTACATCGAAAATCGTTTTTGCCTAACGTCAAACGTACCGAAAGTTCATTCGAAACTTGGCTGTTACTTACCTGATTTGTATTTTGAACTTGGACCAAACCTTGCGCTGCCAGTGCTTGCAAGCTTTGCAATGCCGGTCCGTTTAAGTTTTGAAGGTTTTCCAATCCTTGCAAGTTCGACAGACTTTGTTGGAATCCTTGTCGCAGTACTTGCAAGTCGGCGTTTCCACTTTCGTGATCTTGTAAACTAAGCGCGATTGCTAGTTCGACCATCGTTTCGTCGTCGGTATCCGGCGGTACGTCCAACATTTGTGGAAAACTTCCTGACCCGAGCAACGTTTCCAACGGATTTACCGCTCCCCTCGCTAACGGTCCGCTGCTGCTGCTACTGCTACTGGTGCCACCAGCACCACTAGCGCTAGCACCGGCTGAGTTTCTGCTTATACTAGCAGACACCGCACTCGTTGTAGGAGCAGTTGAACTTTGATTGCCATCCGTTGCCAGCATCACTGCCAAAGGATCGATCACTGACGAGCCGATCGCTTCCGCATCCAAATGTTCCGTATCCCGATCGATCCCGGTCGTGGCTGTCGACACCGTTGACGTGGCTGTCGGCAATTCTCGATGTGACTGAGACACGGACGACGTCGTTGGCTTTTCTTCCGCGTCCACGGCCGTGCCTGCACGCATTAAAATATTAAAATAATCAAAACAGTATAGTCACCAGACAACGTCGTTGCGTGATTGACAATTATATTCTCTCTCCGTACCCGGTGTGCTACAATTAGGGGGACTTGGTATATAAACTCTTCTTCTCTTATACCTCGGTCGAAGCACACGAATTATTGCCTGCTTAACGGTAAAGCTGATGGTCGTGTCAGACGACAGTAATAACTGTAAATATAATTTAGCAGCCAAGGGAATATTTTTCTCCACGTCGCACGTCGTAAACGAGTGAATTATTTCAACAATCGCATGAATCGTTCCTTCGGCGTGGGTTAATCCTGGAACTACGACCGGTGCAAGAGCCATGTTCTTCGGATAAGCCATGTGCAAAGACCACAACATTTCCATAAGTTGCACCACTAAATGTTGTTGATTTTCATCGGTACTCTTACGAGGCTGGCTAACATTTTGTCGATCCTTTTCAAAAATTGGTACTAAAAATTGACAAACAAAAGTTTCTTTTATCGATCGGATTTTATCATCGATTACCGCAGAAACCAAAAGAGCCATTTGGTAGCCATTTGCCACTCGATCGATATATGACAATAATAACTCGTTAATAATAACAGCTTACCGTTGGTTTCGTCTATTGGTTTGTTTGTATATTGTTCGGTAAACTTGGCAAAGTTTTGTGGTCGCGATATGGATATACTCCGAACTATAAGCACCAGTCTGTAAAAGTTTTCCGCATCTATGTCACGAGCATCCTCAAGCTCTCTCATCGACTTCAACGAGTCCAGTACGTGTGACAATAGTACGTAATCCTAACGTAATAACAACGACGAAATAATGATAAAATGAACAAACGGAATGAAAAATCAGTTTCATTCACGGCGAAACTTACTTTATGAAGGTGATACGCCTGTTTGGACGGGTGTAGAGCAGCTAGAAGTGCGGTTGTATGCATTTGTACGGGAGGAGGAGTCGGTAATATGAGTAATTGCGACGCCACCTCGATAGCTGTTGCTTTCAACGACAGCTTGTTCTCGTCGTTGGATGGTACATTGAAAGATAATTCCAAAACTTCCAACATACCCGCGATCATCCTAAAACAAATATGCTCGATGTACAACGTAATTGCAAGAAGTAGTATATATAGTGGCATATATAGTAGCACATGTACGTCAAGGGTTAGAGATATTTTTTTTTCATCACTTTGATTAATCCGTAAACGATTGATTGTTTTAAATATTTCTTACCTATCGATATCAAGGGAATTGTCCTTTGTTGTGCTAAACCATTATGCAATGATAAAAGATTTCATTGTACTTTGAATTAACAACTGTACTATACTGTATGTATGCATATATGCACATGTTATTAATTATTATTGTTTAGATACCTATCGACGGAAGATAAAGAAGCAGGTGCGGATAGGGCACTATCTGTCTCACTGTTTATCGTGGTTAGTGGCGCAGACGTTGACTGACCTGTCGGGACATCTTCTATTTCTTCAGGCCAACCAAAAGCATCTTTCGTTTTACCATATCTAAACGCGATCAACGTCAATAAAATCAAAAAAGAGAGAGACCATCAACCGTCAATACCGTCAACTTGAAAACAATCGTCATGTCTTAATCATTCGTCGCAACTAACTAGCTAAACTAATTCTTTACGTACATTTTAATGCAATCGACCATAATGACACCTTCGGGATCTTGAGACGGTCCGAACGTAATGGTTAATTTCTTGTCAGCTTGGAGACTTTCCTCTCGAGTCAAAGGTATGTCGAACCAACGACTTCTACTTACAGTTGTTCGAATACTTCTACCAAATACCTGGAAACAGAACATGTCATACATCTGCGTTTACAAGCGTTTACAAGCGTTTACAAGCGTTTACAAGCGTTTACAAGCGTTTACAAGCGTTTACAAGCGTTTACAAGCGTTTACAAGCGTTTACAAGCGTTGCAAAGTTGAAGATCGATTTAGATTTACCTCGATGTAAACCGGCGCTCTTTGAACATCCTGATTCCCGAGTAATACTCGAATCCCCGTTACGACCAACACAGCGTCATTGTTGGTAACTTCAACAGTGAATCCCATTGCTTTCGTAGAAACAACGTACATTCCAGTTGTGTTGAGCCTATGCTTAATTTGGGCAACGTTGTAAATTTGCAGCAAGTCGTTACCGCCGAATTCCACGTCGTTCATCACTTGACAATGTTCGAAAAAATCGATAGGGAAAGTAACGGATCCTGTTGGTTTCCCCGCCTTGATGGTTTTCTTCTTCCGCGCCGGTTTAATCGTCGCCATTATGCCTACTGGTTGAACAGTAGGAGACATCCAATAACCAGTTTGTTCCATCCCAGCCATGTAAATTCTCAAACTTCCATCTTCGCATAATAAAATCAATGTCGTTCGATGCTCGGCATTTGAACTTGAATGCCTTATGACAACCATATCCATTATCTTAGCTTTGGCGGGGATAGCTTTGATTTCTTGAATCATTATCGTATCAGGCTTAATCATTAATATCACAGGATTGTTACTCGTCTCCAAAATTGAACAGATCAATCCAGGATGATTGGGCACTTCGCTCCATTGGCACAATGGTTGGGGCTGATTGTTGTTTGATTTATTTCCGTTCGAACTTTTGTTACCAGTGAGATTAATTTGAAACACAGTAGTTACGTCAGTTTCCATGTATTTGAGCGGCGCAATGAAACTTTTGCCACACGCATAACTGAAGAAGAGTAATTGCAAAGCGTGCGAATAATAAATCGACACGCCTCCGCCACCAACTTGACCATTATCCCTTATTTCTGGATGATACACGTCGAGGGTATTCGTTACGTAGAAAGGTCCGTACTTCGCCGAGCTTACCTCGTCCATTGCTTGGCCGTATATGTAACCGGCCGAGGATATTATCAACAAATAAAACACACCGTCCTCCGCATGCATAAACGTGCAATCTCTTATCTTTCCGGTAGGGACTAGGAAATAATATTGGGGGCAAAGGGCGTCTTTCGCAAGATCGTAAATCTTTACAAAATCCGCGGTGACCAGAGCTAGCTGAGTTTGCGATCCAGGCAGCCATATCGCTTTTATAATAAAGTTGCCGGTCTCTAATTGAGGATACAGAACCAAATGATCCGACACGGTACCAGACGTATTGAAAGTCAACACGTGACAATCCTTGAAACCACAAACTGCCAGGAAATCTTCGTTCCATTGATTCCCAGTTACAGACAGTACGGTGAAGGGCACCGGTGCAGAAGCAAGCCTCGTTAACGTTAACTTTCTCTTGGACGAATCAGGTTGCTTCAACAACGCGCCTAACTGCAACACCGTTATTTTCCCCTTTTCGTGCGAGACCGCTGTCAACAAAGAAGAGAAATATCCCCGTTACGCGTTATTGCCGTTCGTTTAAATAAATTAATCAACTGCCAAGGAAATCGTTAACCGGAGATAGACGGAGAATCTAAACGACGAGACATGGAACATTAACACAGTGGTTGAAACATCGGTCGCTTACCGAGATGTTGCCTTTTACCATGAGGAGAGGATAAACAACACATTGCAACGCGACGTATCATATGCGCAGACAGCAACTGTCTAATAGTTTGTCCTTGATCTCCCGAGTAATTCATTCGAACATTTTCAAATGCCCCTTCCTGCGATCCCAGAGTGGGAAGCTGAAATCAACATTAAGCGACAACGTGACTTGACATTATTATCGACAACATTACTGCAAACGAATGAAACGATACGCACCATCAATTGATCTGTATATTCAAACTTCTTGTCCACCGTGTGTAACTGCTTAAGTGCCGTCTGAGCGCGCGCGTGACAACCAATTACCGAGTTTTTTCTACACGATGCATCCACCGCCGGCACCAATGCACGAGTCAAATCTACCAACGACGACACCAAACCGCTCTTCCAAAGATAACCTTGTATCCAATCCTTTGACGTTTCTGCTCCATAAAATGAAAACGAGAATTCGAGAAAGTAAGCGTAAGTACCAGAGTTCTTCGATCCAACGAGAGATCGAACGAAAGGGAAAGAAATCGAAAGGGAATTACCCAGCTGTTTGGCCAAGTACGTGTGCCTCTGTTTGTCACGGCCTTGTCTCTCTTGTTTGTCAGACAGGTACAAGGGGCTCGAAGTTCTTCGTCGTAAACTGCTCGTGAGAAGAAGGTCTCGATTCTCGACGGACGTACCGAGCGTATTTCCGTAACTGGTATTGGCAATACCAGCCGAACTGCTGGTCGATGCAGCTGCGTTCCCGGAACCAACGGCAGTTGCGTTTGTTTGGTGTTGTTCCGACGATTGAGGACTTCGTTTCGTCAAAGCTTGACAAAAACCGTCGTTCTTGGCACCGCAGTCGCAAAAGAAATTTCCATACTTCGCATAGGTAACGTCGTGTCCACGGTGACAAACGCGAGCACACACCGTGCAAACTCCAACTCCGTTTACCATGTTGCAGGTATGACAATGATACCAATGTTGATTCATAAATTCCTTCAGCGTGATAGTGAATGTGCATAATTTGTTACAGAGGCTATCGTCGTCAGAATCGTCAGCAGCACTGTCTTCGTCTTCGTGCGGAATGTCATCGATCCAATCGCTATCGTTCACGTCGTTGACCGGAGTAGCACCTTCCCACGGTGGACTGGTTGCTCGATCTTGCGACTGTATCGATTGAGGACAAATCGCACTTACCACGTCTGCCACGTAGTTCAGTATGCAACAGCCAGCTTCAACGAATGGCAACGGTTTATCCAAACTTTGGAGATCTTTGTCGATCAATTGTTCCTTGCTGCACATTTACAAATAACGACGAATAACGCGTTTGTTCGAACACGGATATTTCGCACGTATGTAAATTAACGAACGTCGTGTATTACCAAAGTTCGATCCATTCGATTCCGGCTTTAAACAGCAAAGTATGCCCTTTCTCGGAACCAGCATCGGCCAGCGTCGACATAACATTCATTAAATCCGAGAATCCATTGCCCTCGACCGTCGGAGAAAGAATCTGATAAGCCAATGGCACAAGGGCTCGAAGAATCGTGACAGGTACACCTTGATCGACGCTGCTGTCCGAAGATTTACCAAACAAACGTTAAATTGTCAATTTAATTCGAATCGGAACGAACAAGACAAAAAAAGTTTCAAACGCGACACTTCAAACGAAAAAAGGAAAGAAATACCTTTTCTCTTTAACTATGTAATTGGTAAGCGCTCGCAAGAGTCGACTATTCTCGTGCATCGAATGTTGCTGTTGAAGCTGTTGCTGTTGCTGTTGCTGTTGCTGTTGCTGCTGTTGGTCGTCGGTGATGCTCGTTGACTGATTATTGCTGGCTGAATCGTTCGACAACGAAATCAACCATCGATCCTGTTCGTTATTCGGCACGTTACTGACCTCGTCCGACTTCTGGGCATCTTCAGTTGCCGGACCAGCAACGGCAACCAGTCTATCGTTCCGTCAAACAAACCAATCAAGTTTAACATTAACAACGCTCGTACCATTGCGAGTATTATTACACTCATACTCACGTATTTGCTGTCACTGTCGTTGGGGTTTGTGCATTGGTCAAAGATGTATTCGGAGAGATACTCGTTGCTCCTAAAATAATTTGTTTCAGCCACACTTGCAACTTTTCCGGCTCCACGTGTGCTAAATTCGACACGGATCCACAGAGACGTTCCAACGACCCGTCGCTTCCTTTCTCAGCTGATCGCAGAAACGAATACGAACAAATCGTTATTTACGAATTGGACTGCAAATAAACAAGAAAACCAAACAAGACAAAGAGCGACAAAACATCCATTACCTGTTTTAAACAACACATTGAAAAATCTCAACACATGGGTGGCAAATTGTTGAGAGGATCGCGAAGATGTTACACACAACAATATAGAAACAAGAGATCGATTGGTGCTCGGTGCAAAAAACAGATCCAACGCCTTGCATCCGACTGGTTTCTCCAACAGTTGCTCCCAATATTTAACGCATCGTTTCAAGATTTTTTCATCAACGGTAATACTAAAAAGATCATTAAGAAATCATGGGAACGTTGCAGCAAATTATTACGTTGCGCAGTTATTGCAACAACATTCAAACTAGAAAATGGATCGATCATCGTCACGTACCCGACAGGTTCTTGGACATCACTCGTATATTCAATTATCAAATTGTAGGTGCGATGCAATACGAAAAGATGTTCTCGCAGCTGACGTGCTTCACTGTCGCTGTCACCTAGCAGTTTCGTCAAAGCCTTGTTGGTCATATCTTGAAGATAATCCGTGCGAGCATCCATAGACAATGCAATAAGAATATCCAGCGCTTGATTATGAACGTCCGTATTTTCTGGTGCTGTCGCAGGGCTGCAAACAAATTTGCTCGTTAGATTCCGCGACACTTGGTGAAAGGTAAATAAAACTAAAAATCGGATCGCGATCCTCCACTCGTGACTTACGTGACATACTCCACTATAAATGTAACTAAATTGTGCAGCAATTTTTTCAACGACGGATTAATAGAAAACGTTGGATATTCAGAAAGTGAACTGATGTGCTGACACACGGTAGCCAGAATGTAACTCTCTGCCGGTATAACGTCATTCGTGTAAGTATTCTAGATCAGCGATTAACAAAAAAAAAAAAAAATAACATTTCACAATAGTTCGTTACAATAGCCTTTGAAAAAAATCCGAATCACAACGACATTGGACATTTACCCATGGAATGTGAACAACGCTGATGGACTTCCACTTATCTATGACAGATTTTACCGAATTCGGTAAAAACGTGATCAAGGACGCTTCGGTCGCCCAATTTGCGCCTGCCATCGCGACGACATCATCGAGTATGCAACAATCTCTAGAACCGTATTTACCGTCCAACTCGAAAGATTCGAGCATCTCGTGCAATATGTTCGATCGATACGAGAATAAGATCGATTCTGTCAGTGAAAGGACGTGTGGTAGAATGTTGATCATCATTTTATTTGCATTCGTAGTTCCGGATTCCGCACTTTGGCTGCTCCTGTACGAGAAATACGGTTCAAATTTACAGTCGAATGAAACAAGGAAAAATCTACGAGAAGAAAAAAAAGTATTTACGACCAACGTATTTTTTCGAACTCACTTCGAACTCTCGATAGTTTCACTTTGACTCTTGGACAGACTTTCGTAGAAAAGAATTTGTAATTTTCCGATAACTGCAGCCAAGATACACAACGAACTGAGCTTGGGCAACGCGTTTTTCGGTATTATTTTGTTGTTGAAGTTAGTTTCCGGTTTCAACGCCGTGACGCAGTTTTTTGCAACTGTGACGTCGTATTTGAGAGAGTTGACGGTAGACGATACCGTTTTCAATAGATTTCTCGCATATTGCGCGTACATTCCTTGTCTGATCAAACAGTCCTGCGAGTAAAAACGACGACCATTTCATGAATTTAATCGAACGTAGCAATCTCGGTTGATCGACTAAATCTTATAATCTCAATCGACTGAAAATAGACATTACATTCATCCAACTGGTGAAAGTTTTGCACGCGGCTCTGGGTCCCCAAATCAAAGAGTACAACAACATTGGCCCAGCAGGGATTTCCTCGCCAAGAGCCAATTTATCCATGTACAGAGTAGACGGTGGTAACATTAGCAACAATCTGTCGACAATTCGAGAAAGACGATATTACGTTCGGCCACATTTTGCGAATCAATTTTAAATCAACGTTTATAAATTTAATTATTATTAAAATTTTATGACTTCGAGACGTTATTCGCGACAGAACATTCGTAGGACATTTTATATTAAAATTATATCAATTCTTTTTTCTTTTTTTCGACGATCTTTCTCTCACAGATTAATTTCTCCATCGGTTGAAATTAACGTAACACGACCTCCTAAAACAATTAAAGTATTCAATTACATAGAAATTCCATTATCAAATACATTCACTTCAGGATGTCATTTATATCTTTCAAATAATTTTTTTTTTTCAAAGCATTATTTTCCACAATTCTAACAGGTTTATATTTTTCTATTATTCAAGTTTTTGAATATAAAAATGCTTACTTTTGTACAAACGATAGAATTTATGGATCAATTTTTTTTTTTCTGTCAACTGGTTTTCATCGTGGGATTCGTGTGTCAGTTGGTACTTTAATACGAATTATTTCATTAACACATCGTAATATATCGTTTTCATTTTTCTTTCTAATTCGTATCATGTCAATTCTGAATTATCAATTTGACGTTGACATCATTTATATACATGGTATAAATTTTACACGTTTAATTTCCAATTAAAAAATTTATTTAATCATAATACACGTAACGTTAATTTATTTCTTGCTTGTTATATTTATTACATTAATTTTAATAATTATTTTTAATTTAAATAAATTTTTGTCTACAACAAAAAAACGCGGATTGAATCCAATTTTAAAATTTACATTACCATTTTCAATACCTTTTTTTTTTTAATTAGTTTATTATTTTTAATTTTGGACATTTGGAATTACTTCATTAATTCCAATAATTTTTTATTTAAAATTATTTAAATTTTTATTTACGCAACGTAAGTTCATTATTTATAATTATAATATCATTTACATTAATTTTAGAACGAACAACGGGATATTTGTATCGAATGTATCGATAAATTGTAATTTTTATTATAATAATAATGTTTTAAATGTTAAATGTTAAATTTATTATTAATCGAATCAAGGGGGCATTTTATCGTTTTTAGTAAAATTATTGAATAAAATTCCAATTTATCGAAATAAAAAAATCGAAGCTTCTAACTTTATAACGAAACGCTGTAAACACTCTTGAGAAAAACTTGCAATTTTACAACATACATATTTGAATCGAATACGATGGATCCACTTACCGCCAACATATGGAAAAACAATAACGAATTGCGCACAATCCTACGAAAGTGGGCGTTTTGTCTTTGCTGTCAGCGCCAATCCTCTTTTGCATATCAGCTTGATTCAAAACATTCAGAATATCTATTAACGCATCGACCAAGAGCGGATACTTCATTTTATCTGGCGCGCCCAGAATGAAATTGCAAGCCTACGACGATACACAGAGAATACGTATAATTACACGAATTAACAGTTACATTAACGGTACAAATACGATTAAAAATTTTGCGAAAAGTTGCTTTTTATTAATTAATTAATTTATTAATAAAACCATGATGTACCAACCACTCCGTCCAATTTGGGAGTGTCCTGATTATTGAAATCCGTGGTAGAAAGATTATAAAACCGAGGTTTCATCGAAAATTCATCTTGATTATCAATTTTACGATAATTGTCTTCAATCACTGTCCACGGTGTAAAGATTCGAGCCGTTTGTTTGTTACCATCTTTGACATCACAGACCAAACTCGTCGCAGAGAACAAATTCCATCGAACCTATATATCAATCATCCAAAGTTTAAGTATCGATTACAGGTAAATTTACAGACAAAAAATTATTATATTTAACTCGCAAAGAAATTGTACAAGATTTTTACTACCACTCAAACGTATCTTTCGATTTGGCGGCCCTGGTATCTTGTCGTGGTTTGTCTCACACACATCGTTACTTTCGCATTTCACGTATTCTCACGTTATTCATCGTGGTAACACGAATAACGCGCATCTCTGCAATCCCGTTAAAAACGCGACGACACAAATGAAAATACAGAAACCGTACGATAGAAACGAAGAACGAAGCGAGACGCGAGACGAGAGACGATAAACGAGAAACATTAAATGCTTTTCACAGTAACGATAATCGATCAATCGTCGGATATATCGTTTGCCACTCACTTGTTCGAGTAACGCGGGTGGGGCGTCGTAAAGATGTTTCATCATATATTCGAGCAACAACAATAGTCGCGACAAATGCAGCAACTGAGAATCTTTCATTGGAGTTTTAACCGCCTCGCTGCAACGTACAGCGCCGCTGCCAGTTACAAGCAGCACCGATTTCTTTTGCATGAAATTAAGAGAGTGAAACAGAATCAAAACCAGTTGAGCGTGCTCCACGTTCAAATCTGCAAATATCAATACGAGAAATCAATACAAATCGATACAAGGCAGAACGTACATTTAATACGATTTAATTTCCTCTAGTCGTTCGTTACGATCGAAATTCACAGTTCTCTTCCAAGACCAAGAAGGAACAAAACAGAAACGACGTAGAAAAGACGTAGCGGCAATTAAATTCAATCGGTGGAATCGGATTAGATGAAATCGTATACGCGTAAAAGTACACGTGCCGCTTACCTTCGTTCTCCGCCTCGAACGTGGAAGGTGGATTGCACACGTTTTCAACTATAGTCGTGATCAAACGATGCCATATGCTTATACAAGCCGCTTCTTTCTCCGCTCGAGGTTTCAACAGGAGGACCTGTCGTTCGTGAATTGAAAATGCGACGAAACGAGATTAAAAAAACGGTCGTAAAAAATTTCACGAAAGTATACGTATTTTAAATAGAACAAGGGCACACCTGTGCCAACACACTCAACGTTCGTGGATATACTTGAAGAGGCCAAGTACACGGAGTTGTACTTTCTGTTCCAGACCACGGATTCACACCTAAATGCTGAAGAAGGGTGTTTTGCAAACTTTCGCTCAACGTGTTTTGAACAAGTAGATTGTGCGTGTAAAGACTCAAAGCTTGAGAAAATTCGGAATACATGGTGCCCAGTGTGGCGCCGTAGAACACCGATATAGTACCTGAAACGAAATTCACATTTCGCAGCAATACTTGTTTCGCGAGTGCGCAAATCTTGCACGATTGTCAAACAAACAGCAACGCGCAAACACCCACCAGTCTCTGTCCTAGCAGTTTCATGGTCCAAATCTCTGATTATCGCTGCTAATATCACCATCTGTTGCTCCACCAAACCATTTACCACGTATTCGCGAACGTACGAACTTCTATTACCAATCAAATGTTGGTTCATAAATTGAAAAATTTTGGTGGCCAGCGATATATACTGCAACAGAGAACGAAACCACCAATCACTCCAACCAATCTTTCACCGACTTTTGCAAAATGAAAAAACCAATTCACTCACTCCGTGAGGTTCGCGATTGTCGGGAACGATAGTCGTCACAGTTCGTTCGGCGTTGGCTTCATCGTTGGATTCTTTGGTACCGTTCGCCGGCGATCCATCGGACGGGGCGATCGTTTCCTCGAACCACAAGCCCAAAATAGGTTCGCTGTCCTCCTCTATCGACACGACAGAGTTTTTTCCGTACAGCGTTAATCTCCCTCTCGTGCGAGAAGAATAACTTTGAAATTACTTTGCTGAAAATACGCATCACGCGAAATCGACGCTACGCACAACTTTCCAACAACAACACGCAAAAC
Source organism: Tetragonisca angustula (assembly GCA_036937485.2). Classification (NCBI taxonomy): domain Eukaryota; kingdom Metazoa; phylum Arthropoda; class Insecta; order Hymenoptera; family Apidae; genus Tetragonisca; species Tetragonisca angustula. The sequence goes on from JAWNGG020000202.1 coordinate 446,304, forward strand.
AATTATTACAAAATGGAAAAACTTTAACTCTCTCTCTCTCTCTACACGATGCAACGAACAAACGGATATTTTCGAACATTCGCAATTGGTTTTTCTCGCGCGATTCGTCACGGACGAAGCAAACATTTTGTTTCAATTTTACGCATCGCGCGCTAAACGATCTTTTACCTTCGTCGGTAGAATTGTCCGAACAACTCAAGAGATCTTCGTAGTAAGTCGTAGAGTCGGACTGACTCAAAGCGTCGCCTTCGAACGGATGTTTTTGTATTCTCTTCAAAGTACAGGCCTGAAACGTTAAACAGATTCGATCAACGTACGATCGTTGATAAAAATACGAAACGGAAACGCGTGTAATCACCGGAGACTGACCCTTCTGTAACTGATGGTGGCTAAGTAAAACAACAAGTGATTAAGCGGCACAGCTTGCAGAAAGGTAACTGCTCTTTGAAGCGCGGTAGCGGTGGATAGTATGTCCAACGGAGCCGGTTCTGGCGGAGTCGAGGAATCGGCAATCGCTTCAATGGAAACATCTTCCAACAGAGCGCTCATCAACGTGAGCGTATGAGAGGCTAAGGCAACCGAAAGTACTCCGAAACCTTGTTGACTGAAATCCACAGATTTCCAATTGCTATCGGGCTTTAACGAGTCGTCGACGTCAATTGTTAGAAAAAATGACAAGTCGAACGTCTTACATTTTCGTGAGGTTGACGCGAATCGTTCCATCGCGCGCTTTACTGGGCGATTTGCCCTTTTCTTCTTTCCCCTTATCCGCCGCGCTTAAACCACTGACGGTGAGTTGAGCTTGCAAACCGGCCACCAACAACCACACTCCGATCAACAAATGATTTTGAAGAATCTGTCACAAACAATCGCGTTTCGCATCGTTGCAAATTACGAATCTTACCTTTACACGAGATGAATTTTTATATTAGCTCCTTACATGACCTCCGGCTCGCGTGCTGTTTTTAATTACGTTCGACACCAGACCGAATATCTCGAGGCTCTTCTCAACAACGGTGATCGCCAAAGCGTCGCATTCCTCTTCCGCAGTTTTAACACCCGAAGCGGTTTGCGTGCCAGCAGAGGTATTCGTGCTGCATTTCGGTGACACGGCACTCGTTATACCAACGATACTCGACGCAGTCGCGTACACGATGGAGCAGTACAAACAAGACATCGTCAGTAACGATAATTTTTCTAGTTTGGCCGGAGCGAGAGGTTCTAGAAAAGGCAACGATATTACGTTGCGAACCATGTTAATGTCGTTCGACACAGAGTGTAAATTATGACGTATAGCATGCGCGTCAGAGGCATTCACAGGCAAGGTGAAACTTTTTTTGTGCAAATACGCCTGATATTTGCGAGTATAACACGACAAGTGAGGAAGATTCAAACACATATCCAACAGCGTGTCTCCCACGTCCATATTTCGCAGAACATTTATATTGCTCGTAACAAACGTCGTCTGCAAAATAAAAATTAAACTCTTGGAACAAACGCATCGACTGTTTCAACGAAGTCGCAGACGCGGATGTACAGTGAATCGCAAGAATTTAGCGAAATCGTCGTTGGTCGACAGAATTTCTACCGGTTTCTAACGCAATATATATTTTCGCTTCACACGCGTTTAGTTACTTCAGTCGCGAGAGGATTTTCACAACTCACTGTACACGTCACACGTTCGAACAATGTAATTTAATTTAGTCGCGAGAAAAACCTTTACGTCCGAGTGAATTTCATTGACAACGCCGTCGTTCATCGTTTTAGCCTCGTTGGAATTTTCGACAACGGGCATCGGCATCGTAGAACCTTGCAACGGCACGGTCAGTTGTTCCAAAATGCTACCAGACAAATCGCACTGTATTCGTTCGGAATCTTTACACGACTGAGAGGTATCCTTCTCAGCTTCGGGGGATAGCTGCGACTTGACGTCGTGCGGTACGTTGGAACTCTTTATCGTGGCAATCAAGGCTGCTTCCTCGGTAGACGAAAGCAAAGATTGTCCAGTGCAAAGGGCAAGTATCGGAAGCAACAGCTGTTTCGTACTCAAAACGGTACAAGTTCCGCTTCCCAACTGTTCTCGATGCTGAGACAACTTGTCCACGAGCCTAAGAAGCAATATTCTACACGCTTGACAAACTATGGACGTTTGACTTTTGGAAACTGGAAAATCACAAAGAACCGCGCGAGAAAACCCGCGTTAGAAAACGTATCCATCGTTTCCCACGGTGAGAAAACAAAAATTTGAGACTTACACGTATCGACGCAACTACAGAAATAATCTGCCGCAAGCACCGCCACAGACGTATAAAAGGTTTCGTAAAGTTCTCCCTTGGAGAGGAAGTCATACTCGCTAAAAATTACAACAAAAATAAACACGACTGCATCACGCGCCGAACAAACGATTCAAATTAAAAATCATCTCTTTCAGAGTTGTGCAAACATATGATTCTCTCTCTCTCTCTCTCTTTGTCTTTCATACACACACACACACACACACACACACACACACAGAGTCGTACACACTTCCGAGTTTACGATCGAAATAATTTTTGCATTTAAATCGTTTTAAACAAACAACGTTTCAAGTCTTACCGTATAACGATGCTCTTCGCCAATTCCAAGATATCATTTTTGTCAAACGAACCTTGCGATATCGCAAGTAACGGTTTCGTTACTGCCGACCACGTATAGCTCCCACGAATCTTGGTCGCCATCTTCGAAACTGTTCGACTTTGTTCGAACCTGTCCTTTCTTTCCCTCGGCAGTACTTGGTCAACTACATACGTTTACATACTTATACGTATACCTGTAATATATATTTTACGTACGACGCCTCTTTGTCCCTGCTGGATATTTTTTCTTCCTTCTTTCGTCCGTGCCAATCGTTCTCCGATCTTTCAACGCACGACTCGCACTCGTGCAATTTTTAAACCGCACACGCATTTACACAGAATTTGCGCGAGTTTTCATACGTACACGCGTGCGTATACAATGCGTTTACCGTAACAAAAAAAAAAAAAAAAAAAAAAAAAAAAAAGAAAAAGAGAAAAAGAGAAGACAAAAACAGACGGGAATATTCGTTTAAAACGAAACAAAAAGTCGAGGGAAACGCTCGATTTCGTACACGTGCGTATAATTTGTTTCCAACATCTTTCTTTGGAAACTTTTACGTACCGTTCGTGTTCTTGCACGTGCATGCGTACCTCGCTTAACGAATTGCGTATCGGACTTGAGGTTCTGGCACGAGGATCCGGACACGGACGACGCGTCGACCAAGGTCGACAACGATACCTCGCTGGTGTTTAGATAGAAATATTTTATCTCGCGGAAAATGGTATTTTGAAACGTTATCAATTGCAACGAGATACGATCGCGTTGCAAACGTGTAAGAAAAAATTAGTACAAACGGCAACTTTCAGCACGTAAGAAACGATAAAAATTTAAACGTTTTTGTAATTTTTGCAAAATACACACGTACGCGGTGAACAACACACGTCTATATTTTCAGATTTGTTTCAAACAACTTTCAACTGAAACGCAATCGCGTCACGTCGACGAAAAAACCTAATTTGGCAAAGTCAAAGATTTTCGAGACTTTAGAAAATTTTTTTTTTTTTTTTTTTTTTATTGTCGCGTCGACGGCGAGGTCATTAGATGTGCGAGTGGTAGTTTACGCTTTTTGGATATAACAATACTCTTTGTATGTCGTTTGGAGAAGGTTTATGTTTGCGTTGATTCCATATTTCTGTCTTTGGGTTTCCGTGGTGTGGCATTCGTGCAGCATGTGCGTTATTGTTAACGGATGGTTGTTGCAACGAGTGCAGGTGGGTGATGTAGTTTTTTTGATTTTGTGTTCACGTGTTAGCCTGGTATGACCGGTTCTTAGACGCGTGGTAATTATTCCTTCTTTCCTGTTGTTAAATTTCGGTGTTTGCTGGTGAAAGTCTTGGAGACTTTTGCGCAGTTGGGTGCTTTTAGTTGTTTTCCATATAGCGTTCCATTCATTTTTCGTTACTTTTTTTGCAATGGATTATTTGGTCGCCGCAGGGGATTTTCGCTGCTTTCGCTGCTGCGTCGGCTTTTTCGTTTCCTTCGATTGCTTGGCGAGCTGGAATCCAGACGACTGTGGCGTTTGCGTTGGGTTGGTTGTGGTTTAGTTCTTGGATGGTTTTCTCGATCGTATGATTTCGTTAGAGATTTTGCAACGCTCATGGAGTCGGTGTATACGACGATCTGGGCTTCGTTATTCGAGCGTGCATATTTAATGGGTTCCAGGATGGCATAAGTTTCGGCTGTGAAGATGGATGACGAAGGAGGGAGGTTTTGTGTTTTTTTGACTTTTTCTGCGATGATGGCGTATCCTGCTCCAGTGTCCGTTTTTGACCCATCAGTGTAGATCTTGCTGCGTTGGGTGTAGTTGTTATTTAGTTGTAGGAGTCGAGTCTTGTGGTCAATTGAACCGAGGATTTTTTTTGGAAGTTGGGCAAGACTGGTGTTGGTTGGGAATGATTTTATTAACCACGGGGGGATTTGTGGTGGTCAACGTTCAACGGTGGGGTGGATTTTGAAAGTGGTGGATCGAAGGATTTTGTCAAGTCTGACATGGAAAGGGGAGGGAATTTTGGGTTTATCGACGTAGAAAGCGTCGAATCTATTGGAGAAGATGTTGTCGTAGGAAGGGTTATTTATTTGGAGTGGACGAGACTTTTAGCGCGTATTTGAGAGTTAGAAAGTTCCTTCTGGATTCAAGTGGCATTTCTTTGGCTTGGAATAGTAGGCTGTTTATAGGGCATGTTCGGTATGCACCTGTGGGCTAGTCGAAGAGCCGAGTGGAAGATTGAGTCTATCTATTATTTTTTTGATGGAGCTTTTGGCCGAGTTGTAAACGATATACAGCCGCGGTCTAGTTTGGATCTGATCAATGCTCTGTATGTTACTAGGAGAGTGTCTTTATCCGCTCCCCAGTTATTATTGGAAAGAGTTTTAATTACGTCAAGTCTTTTTACGCAGGACTCTTTCAAGGTTTTTAGGCGTGGGGCTAGGCCAGGATAATTTTTTGTCGAAAATAAGGCCTAGTATTTTGAGATTGCTCAGATATAAAGAGAAGAAAAAGCCTTGGATACAATCTCGAGAACCAAAAGAACGAACGCCCTCATCGAGGTAAAAGTACATGGCAATATGCCATCCTTCACAACCAACTTCCTATCCAACAGATGAATCCAAGTCAGAGCAAATGGATCTCCGTCACATCCAGTTATAATCGAAAACGGAGTCCGAGCACGACGCTATTTTTTAATTGGAATCAACGACGTCACCACCAGAAATAAAAACTCAGCTATTTGCGGACGACGTAACAATCACACGTAGGGGAAAAAATACAAACTCCATCAACGAACATTTACGGGCTTAAAATTTTCTCCGAAAAAAACCCAAGGCATCCTATTCACTAGGAAAACCAAACCCAATCCCCCACCTAAACTATATCTCAGAAAATTTTATCACCGCGAAAAGTAAGAAAAACTGACATCGCGTTACAAGAAAAATGCGTTTGCGTAAAAAAACAAACGACATCGTCACGAGTATTTGAAGGGGACAGTGACGACGCGACACGGTGTTTCCGTAAAAAGTATATTTTTTCAGCATAACAACGACAAATAGGTACAATCGATTATTCGCACTAATTGCAAGAAGTGGATTTTGACTCGTTATTAGTTTAAATTTTTGTAAATTTCACACATATACGTACAAGCACCGCGCATATCACTTCGACGAAACGATATTTATTTTTTCTTTTTTCAAAATTTCATGGGTATCGCGTTGCAAACGAGAAGCGAAGCAAGATCGAGCTCGTTGTTGTTGAATTTTGTAGAAAAGAAAGGGAGCGAAGCGACAACCGCGAAGGCACAGACATCGATGGACGCGTTCAGAGAGAAGGCTGTACGTTTGCCAATTTAAAATGGAAATAGCTTAAATTTCAAGTGTCCTTCGTTTGGAAGTTGAAAATTTATTCATTCGTTTCATTTGCTCCAAAGTCCGATTAATTTTGCGATCTCGTCACATCCCTTCTATCGACAACACGCGTTACATTTTCAACTGTCCAACTGTGCAATCGAGGGATTAAAAAATTTCACACACACGCGCACAGGCATAAATTAACGTATCATCAGGCTTTTTTTTCAGGCAAGTCGAAGCGAGCGATCAATTCAAACTACGTTCAAACCCGGACGATCGTTCGTTCGTTCTGTTATTTTTAACAACGATCGTCACGTTCAGGAAGAAAGGCGACGCGAGTACGAGTATTTTAGGAGCAGAAGGTGCACGACGTTACTATCGTCGCAGTAAGCGATCAAAATTTTTTTCGACAACGTCGAAATGCGAGCTAGGAAAGAAATTCGGAGCTACGTTGATCGCAAATGTTTGCTGGTAACTTGAAATCGCCTTAGTCACGAACGAGATTAAAATCATTTCACAAAACGTTCGATCGACAATTTAAGAATTTATCAGTCGGCAAAAATGTGAAACCTACCGGCAGTATACGATTGGAAGTACATGGATCGAAAGAAGCTACGTCCGGATATTTTCTTTATTCGTCGACACTCTAGTGTAGGTCGAGCTGCTCGGCGAGACCGACGAGCGATTGGGAAAGAAAGAGAACATCATTACTTTCGTTTCGTCGAATTAATCAATTAATTAATCAATTAATCGAGAAAAGAATTTCAACGATTTCTCTTTTTCTCGCTAGCACGTGTCGATTGGCATTGCAAACGCGACGAAATAATTTCGAGACGTGTAAAACAGGTTGTTCCATCTTTAAGAAAACGACGACACGTTTCTCCTTCGATCGCGTGTGTTCACAGTTGGATAAAAATTCCACCGTTCCAACACATCGATCAAAGAGAACATATTTTTCGACGATCCGAAATCGTCGTGCTATTCGCAGTCGAGTGAATTTTTTTCTTCGATCGTTGCACGCTTTTAAAAAATTTGAAGCTATCGTCGGACGTTAGGCGCTAACTTTGAAGCTAAATTTACAGGAGAATCGACGCGTACGACAAAGAGTACAAGGACATCTCGTAGCGACGAATTACGACAGAGGACGCGACGCGAGATGGAAAGTTGGGCCGATTTACGGAATAAAATTGACTCGTTGTTCCGATTCAATAGGACGTGGTACGCAGCGATACTCGTCAAGGGCGATTGCAACTTTTTTTTGGAACATTTTTACATCTCGACACGTCGTACGCTACGATTTCTCACGCACTTTCCGAAAGAAGAAAAAAAAGTTTCGACAAAAGTCCGTCAGTTTGGAGTGAAACGAAAATTCATTTCGTAAAATTTGAAAAAAAAAAAAAAAACTCGGACAATGCACGTCGTCCGCGACAATGCACGTTCAAAGTCGTTTGAAAAAGTCAAACTGCCGTTCGCTCGGTGTCGGAAAGAAAGATTTTTAGAAATTTCGAGTGGCCGAGCGAAAAGCGAAGCGACGACACGACGGCGAAAGTTTTCGGTATCTCGCTCGTCAACGAATGCCGGTAGGTAGGCACGCCCGTTGCACGAGATTCGCACGCCGATCCGAAATTTCAGACGTTTCTATTTTCCATTTAGTTTCCAAGTAAATTGGGTCGCGCGTATTATCGCGTGGAACCGACGGAAGAACGATCGCTATCCGTGGACGGTGCGTCCGAAAGAGGTAGAGCGGACGACGCGACGCAACGTCGACGAAAGACTTTTACAGACGGTTGCCGCTGAGACGACAAGGCGACGTTAACGTTTTCGGGCAAAGGAGGCAAGACGTTGGTTTGGAATTGTCCGGATACGTTGCCAACAGGCTGATAGTTGGCCACTACAATGACTTTTCCGCTTCTGCTGCGTGCTTTTCCAACGCCGAAGTAACGACTGCTTGCCCAAATTAGTTGGGTAAAATGACCTGTCGGGAGAGAAGGTGAGAAAGTGGATGGAGACGACGAGCGGACGGGTGGTTTACATTAAGAAATACCTGCGTTTACATTAGCATGGAGGATATCCGGTTCTTTGAAAAAGTCATACTGCTCGACGGCCGAGTACCAATAGGACGCAACGTCTTGTCCAGTGACGTCGGTGGGAACGGCACTACCGGGTCGACAATAAAGATTTTGCCCCACCTCTCGATCGTTTCTGTAGTAAAAGGTATTGGCGTGCGCCAAATGATTGGCCCACGTTTGGGCGTACTCGCACAACTGGAAAAGAAAAGAAGATGGAAGGAACGCGAGTATACGACTAAACGTTTGTATAGTTGGTACCTGGGGCGACATGGTCAACGGCGGTGCGTCGTGTCTTTGTCGATAAACGTTGTGCCAGCACAAAGATTCGGTTATAAACTCGCTGTCTCGCCAGTCGGTCTCGAAGTCGTTGGCATCGCGCGCGACGGTCATCGGCCTGTTACCGAGGATCTGGAAAGAAATGGTGGGTGTTTGATCGGTGGCTAGCGTCGGAAGCGTTGGCTCACCTTTTTCAAGAGGTTCGGTCGATCGTTGTCGAAGAGGAAAGACGATCGGCAAGTTGGATCGGCCTTGTACAGTTTGGACTGCTGGACTCTTTTTCTGAGATTTTCCAAGGCTTTGGCCTCTTCCCTCTTGGTGGAAGGGGGCCAGTTGGCGTTGGAGGTGTGAATGGTGGCGATGGCAATGGTGTCCTGAGAAAGGGTGGGATCGGATTTGCGATACTTTTCGACGAGATACTCACCTTTCGAGGATCGCCGTTGGCGAGAAGACGACGACTGGCGGGGCATCGAGGGTAGTTTCTGACAATTTGCGACGATCGGGCGGTAGGATCTAGGGGGCTCGACTCCATGACGGTTTTCGATTGGTTTGTGGTTGGGTGATTTTTGTTTTTTTTTGATTTGAAAGGATGATTTTTGTGATTTTTGGGAGGTTTTTTTTGATTGGTTATTTTGGAGGATGATTTTTGGGAGGCTTTTTTTGATTGGTTATTTTGGAGGATGATTTTGGGGACGCTTTGGATCTTGTTTAGTGATTGGTTTATTTTTTGGAGTGTTTTTTGTGATTGGTTAGAGTTTTGGGACGCTTTGGTTTAGAAGGATGATTTTCGGGACGCTTTTTTGTGATTGGTTAGAGTTTTGGGACGCTTTGGTTTTGAAGGATGAGTTTAGGGACGCTTAAAAAGAAAGTGCGCAGTAGTTTTATATTTAGTTATTGATAAAATTTGTAGGTATTTGATATTGAAATGTTTAGTATGATATTTTCTAGATTAATTAGTCGTTTTGTGTGATAGTGTTTTGTACGATAGTGTTTTCTATGATAGTGTATATGAATAGCATGATGTAACTGTATATAGTTGTATTTATTTGTGATATAATTGGATTGTACGTGAGGTATATGATGGTATATTTGATAATTGTTTCATTTGTACGTTGCATGTTGAGACTTGTTATAGTTAGGTTGTATATCACAGTCTAGTATATGATTTATCATAATATATAACATTTTGTGACGTATTACATTATGTTAGATGTCATCTTATGTTACATATACTTGTACGTTACGTTCTCCATCATAGTTTAGTATATCATTATATTTCATTATTCTTGTTTTACGTGATATATTTGTATGTACATTTTGAAATGTTACATTATGTTTCATAGTTGTATCACATTGTTTGTTTCGTGTGATATATAATTGCATGTTACATCTTGAAATGTACGTTATATGTTGTTACAGTTGTCATGTTTTTCATCATGGTGTAGCATATCATTTCCAGAATATCATTACATAATATTATTACATTTTGTGACATGTTACATTATGTTATAGATGTCATGTCATGTTTTGTATATATTATTACCTTACATGTCATGTTTTTCATCATTGTGTAGCATGTCACTTATACAATATCAATACAGCAATACACGATGCAATACTTGATATAAATACAGCAATACACAATGCAATACTCCATATCAATACAGCAATACACGATATCATAGCAATACTTAATATTAATAGGTGATATAGAACTAGATGGGTAGCCGGCCTTTTCACGGCGGCCGGGAAAAAACTACACCTAACCTAACCCAAATTCCCATTATTGAAATTTGTTTAACAAGTGTTGAATTTGATAATTTATGTTTTGTTTATTTTGAAAGGTAACTTGTAAAGGATTTTACGTTTGATTGTTACATGAGATAATTAGAGTTTTCTATGATATATTTCTGTTGTATATTATTAGAGTCATGTTTTCTATGATAATTATTATATTTTGTGATATATCATATATTTGGTTGCATACTGTTGTCATGTTATATAGTACATTGTACGTCACGTTATACGTGGCAGTATAGTATACATTGAATTTCATTATTCTTGTTTTATGTGATACATATTATGTCATATTTGATATTGCTTGAATCTAATTTCATTATGAAATACGTCATGTTCTCTATCATACTCTAGCATATCATTTACACAATATCAATACAGCAATACACAACGCAATACTTGATATTATTACAGCAATACACAATGCAATACTTGATATTAATACAGCAATACACAATGCAATATTTAATATGTAACATAGAACTAGATGGGTAGCCGGCCGCCTCACGGCGGCCGGGGGAAAACTACACCTAACCTAACCCTAATTCCCATCATCGAATTTTGCTAGTTTTTGTTTAACAATTACATTTTGACACCATTTTTCCTTTCATTTGATTATTACATAGTTTGATATATTTGTATTTGTTTGATACATTTTTTTATATTATTATAGTCATATTTTACTTGATAGTGTAGTATATTCTGTTATATTTTGTGACTAGTTACATCATACATGTTATGTCATGTTCTCTATCATAGTCTAGTATATCACTTACGCAATATCAATACAGCAATACACAACGCAATACTTGATATTATTACAGCAATAC